>CM031991.1:4885238-5182764 GCA_018804465.1 Populus tomentosa | reverse complement strand
AAAAAAAAAAGTATGCTATATCTTGCTTTATAAGATATTATCTATCCCAAATTAAAGCATGCAATGTTCAACACAATAATGAATCCAAAAATGTAATGTTGATCCTAAACAAGTCTCATTCACATACGAATGCAAGTTTTTTTTTTTGTTTTTTTTTTTTTTTTTTTTTAAACAAGCATGGTTATCTCAAGCATTCAACATAATCAAATATCTAAAAAAGTTTTACATTATCCTCAATGTAAAAAAGAAAGAGAAGAAAAGTATAACGATTAGAAAACTGTTACTCCCCTTTTGTTTTCAAGGATGAATGTCTGATTGACTTGGACATGAGCTGACTTCTTGCTTGATTTTTTTTTTTAACCTGCATATCACAATTAAAGAAAAACATTGATTTTTTTTTTTTGAAAATAAAGAACCTCACACCCCCCAACTTAAAATAATGCATTGTCCCTAATGCATGAACAAGAAAATATAAGAGATGGAAGAAAGAAAATAAAATAAAAAAAAAAATGAAAATGAAAAAAAAAAATAAAATAAATAAAACTCATTACTTCTGATACTACAATGGTATTGGATCTTCAAGATCCAATGTCTCAACTTCAGCCACAACGTTTTCAAGATAAGGTTTCAATCGATGACCATTTACTTTGAAAACATTTCCATTCTTAGGATTTTCTACCTCAAATGCACCATGCTCAGAGATGGATTTAATCACAAATGGACCAATCCATTTTGTCCTCAACTTCCCAGGAAAGAGATGTAATCGTGAATTATACAAGAGAACTTTTGACCAATATGAAAGGATTTTCTAAAAATATGTTTATCATGCAAAGCTTTCATCTTATGTTTTGAAATTTTGCATTTTCAAATGCATCATTTCTCAGCTCCTCTAATTCATCCAATTGAAGCTTTCTATTTTTGCCAACTTCATTTTCATTGTCATTGAATTGCCGGATGGCCCAATATGCACGTGCTCAATCTCAACAGGGAGATGACAAGGTTTTCCATAAACTAGCCTATAAGGAGACATTCCTAAAGAGGTCTTGTAAGCAGTGCGATATGCCCACAAAGCATCAACTAGTCGTAGGGACCAATCCTTACGGTTTGGATTGACTGTTTTCTCTAAAATGTTCTTGATCTCCCTATTTGCCAACTCAGCTTGGCCACTAGTCTGTGGGTGATATGGGGTACTGACCTTGTGAATTACACCATATTTTCTCATCAACATCCCAATGGGCTTGTTACAAAAATGCTTTCCCCCATCACTAATCATAGCCCGGGGCATGCCAAAACGAGAGAAAATATTTTCTTTCAAGAATTTGACAACAACTCGATGGTCATTGGTGCGAGATGCAATGGCCTCCACCCATTTAGACACATAATCAACAGCTACAAGGATGAAGTGGTAGCCAAATGAACTTGGAAAAGGTCCCATGAAATCAATCCCCCAACAATCAAATATTTCCAAAACAAGAATGGGGTTAAGGGGCATCATGTTACGCCTAGTGAGGTTACCTAGTCGTTGGCATCGGTCACATGCAACACAGAAGGCATGGACATCTTTGAACATAGGGGCCAATAAAAACCACACTGCAAGATCTTGGCAGTGGTTTTCTTGGAAGAGAAATGCCCACCACAGGCTAATGCATGACAAAATTAATGACACTTGGAATTCATGATCAGGGATGCACCACCCTAACAATTTGGTCAGGGCAATATTTAAATAGGTAGGGGTCATCCCAAAAAAAAAGTACGCACGTTGCGCAAGAATTTTGTTTATC
This sequence comes from Populus tomentosa, assembly GCA_018804465.1. NCBI lineage: Eukaryota > Viridiplantae > Streptophyta > Magnoliopsida > Malpighiales > Salicaceae > Populus > Populus tomentosa. The sequence continues at coordinate 5,180,983 of CM031991.1, read as the reverse complement.
AAGTTAGACCAATGAGAAGGAATCTGACTTGTGGCTAGGTAATTTGCTATGTCAGCATACCATGGAGGCCAATGTAGGAAACAGTACCTGCACAAATAAATTTTCATCAGCAAGAATTCATTTATTGGAGATTCATCAGTTATGGTCTCATAGCTTTGAAAGACGGGACAATGATCAGCCACTACATTCTCTACTCCCTTTTTATCTCGAATTTCAAGGTTTAAACTCTTGGAGTAGGAGGATCCATCGAATCAAACGTGGCTTGGCATCCTGGTTTTGTGAGCAAGTATTTCAATGCTGCATGATCAGTGAAAACAATAACAAGAGATCCAACCAAATAAGACCTGAACTTGTCTAATGCAAAGACCACAGCTAAGAGTTCTTTTTCGGTTGTAGTGTAATTCATTGAGCATCATTCAAAGTCTTGCTAGCATAATAAACGACATGAGGCTCTTATCTTTTCTTTGCCCCTAAAACAGCCCCATACCGCAAAATCACTAGCATCACCACATCAGTTCAATGGTAAGACCAATCAGGAGCTTGCATGATTGGTGCCGTGGTCAACAACCCTTTAAGATTTTCAAAAAGCTTCTGACATTTTGATGTCCAATCAAATTGGACATCTTGTGACAAACAAGTTACACAATGGTTTGGCAATGGTACTAAAAGAATGAATGAATCTTCGGTAAAAACCAGCGTGTCCTAAAAAGGATCTCACATCTTTCACAGTCCTAGGGGCAGGTAATTTTGAATGACTTCAACTTTTGACTTATCCACCTCTATCCCTTTTGAAGAGACAATGTGACCTAAGACAATGCCATGTGTCACCATAAAATGACACTTCTCCCAATTAAGTACAAGATTGCTCTCTTCACATCTTTTCAAGAACTTTTTCTAAATGCATTAGACACAACTCATAAGAATCCCCATAAACTGAAAAATCATCCATGAAAACTTCCAAAAAATTTTCCACCATGTCACTAAAGATACTCATCATACACCTTTGAAAGTGGCTGGTGCATTACACAAGCCAAAAGGCATTCTTCTATAAGCATAGGTACCAAAAGGACAAGTGAAAGTGGTTTTTTCTTGGTCTTCTAAAGAAATCTCAATTTGGTTGTAACCTGAGTATCCATCAAGAAACATAATAGAAAGCTCTTCCGGCTACTCTTTCAAGCACTTGGTCTAAAAATGAAGCGGAAAATGGTCCTTCCTAGTCACCATGTTCAACTTACGATTAATCAATGCACATACGCCATCCAGTTTGGATTCTAGTTGGTACTAGCTCATTATTTTCATTTCTTCACTACCGTGACTCCAGATTTTTTAGGGACAACTTGGGTTGGACTAACCCATTTTGAGTTTGCAATGGGGTAAATGATACCCGCATCAAGCAGTTTAAGCACTTCACCTCTCACTACTTTCCTTCATGTTGGGTTCAGTCGTCTTTGCATTGCCTCACAGATTTAGCCTCTTCTTCAAGATAAATTCTATGTGTACATAAAGAGGGCTAATTCCTTTCAAATCAGTGATTGTCCACCCAATTGCTTTCTTGTGTTTTCTCACCACTCTCAAAGTTTCTGTTCCTGCTCTATGCTAAGTTTTGATGAAATCACAATAGGATATGATTCATCTTCCCCTAGAAATGCATACTTAAGATCACTCGGTAAAGGCTTCCTTTCTGGTTATAAGGTCGGACAAGAGATGCCTCCACTTTCACTTGGGTGAAATCAAAGGCTCAAACGATGGGGTCCATTGACCTATTGACATAATAGGCATTGGATCCAGATAAGTCTCGAGTTCTTTTACTTCCTCATCAACACATTCCAAGAATAAAGTCTTTCATCACGAATTAAAGTTCTTTCCAATGGATCCTTTACCCATTCTCTCTCAAAGTGTTCTTGACAAATTGTTTGGATCAAATCTACCTCTCTAATGTCCTCATGTTCACCCAATTTGTTTGGAGACATTGAATATGTTTCATCTCCACAGTCATATTCCCAAAAGACAATTTCATCACCCCATTCCTACAGTTAATTAAAGCATTGGATGTAGCTAGGAAAGGTCTACCTAAGATGACTGGGATGGGAGCATTAGAACCTTGAATAGGTGCGGTGTCTAACACTACAAATCAACAGGAAAGTAGAATTTATCTACTTGGACCAACACATCCTCAACAATACCCCTAGGAATCTTGATTGACCTATCAGCTAATTGAAGGGTGATTCGAGTAGGCTTGATTTCTCCTAAACCTAACTGTTCGTAAACAGTGTAGGGTATCAAATTCACACTTGCTCCTAAATCCAACAAAGCTTGGTCTATCTTATGACTTCCAATAATGCATGAAATGGTAGGACAACCAGGATCTTTGTATTTGGGAGGGGTCTTAAACTGGATGATGGCACTAGCATGCTCAGTTAGAAAGGCTCTTTCTTTCACATTCAATCTCCTTTTGACTGTGCATAAGTCCTTAAGGAACTTTGCATAAGATGGGACTTGTTTAATTGCATCAAGGAGTGGAATGTTGACTTTCACTTGTTTGAACAATTCATAGATTTCCGAGTTCACAAGATCATGTTTAGGTTTCCCTAACCTCTGTGGAAATGGTGCTCTAGGAACAAATTCTAAATCACTCACTTTGACTCCAATTTTTCTTGAATCATCTCCTTTCTCACTCATCTCTTTCTCATTTATCTCGCCTTCTTTGTCACTCAAACTCTCATTTGTCACTTGTGTTTTGATTCCCTCTTCACTCTCCCCAGATTTCTCCTCCACAATACCTTTAGGAATCCCAAAACCTATAGCTTTGTCAACAATCTTTCCACTTCTAAGGGTAGTGATGGCTTGGACTTGTTCATGGTTTGAAGGTTCACCAGTGAAGATTCACTCATGTGTACCTGTCCTCTAGGATTTGGCATTGGTTGAGCTGGGATCTTTCCCTTCTCTTGAATGCTAGTGATTGAGTCAGCTTGGTTAGTTGACTTCGAATGTCATCTAAGGTCCTATTGGTCTGGTCTTGAAATTTGTAAGCTTGGTTGTTGATTCCTCCTTGTGTTTGCATGAATTGTTGAAGAGTATCCTCTAGGGATCTCTTATGAGGTGGTTGGTACGTGTTATGTGTGGGAGCATGAAATGGTTGGGGTGGAGGTTGAAATGTTTGAGGTACTGAAGAGCCCTCATTCTCCATCCAAAATTTGGATGGTTCCTCCATCCAGGATTATAGGTCTCAGAGTAGGGATTGCCTACTTGGTTTTGAAAATGGCTTTCTAACATTACTTGAATCAGAAGTTTGGCCATATAGCACTTCCTGAAGGCTGGAATGGTAGGACACTCAGTTGTCCTATGCCCTTGCTCTCACAAACAACACAACTTTCCTCTTGTTGTTCACTCATGACATGCACTTTTTTAATCTCAAGAGACTCTACTTTCCTAGCCAATGAGGCTAATCTAGCATTAAGATCATCAGTCTCTTTTAATTGGAACTTCCCACTTGAATGAGAAATGGTGTTTCTAGACTCAACATGAAGTGGGAGAGAAGTCTCCCATTGCTTTGTGTTTTCAGCCAATTGATCAAAAAATCGAAGGCTTCACTTGGTTTCTTTGTCATAAAACTCACCATTACACATGGTTGACACTAGCTTTTTAAAATCTGCAGTAAGAGAGTCGTAGAAGAAACTCACTAACCTCCACATCTCAAAACCATGGTGGGGGCATGCATTTAACAAGTCTTTGAACCTTTCCCAAGCTTGGTGAAATGACTCATTTGGACTACAAGAAAAATTCATCATTGACGTTGTAAGGCTGCCGTCCTATGAGTGGGGAAGTATTTTTTCAAAAATTCAGCTTGCATTTCTCTCCATGTACCTATAGACCTAGGACGTAAGGAGTTTAGCCAAAGCTTGGCTTTATCCTTTAAAGAGAATGGGAATAATTTAAGCCGAATAGTTTCCTCGGTGCATGTTTCTATCAATAAAGTATTACATACCTCTTCAAAGTCCTTAATGTGTATGTATGGATTTTCAGAATCCATACCGTGAAATGTGGGAAGAAGTTGAATCATGCCCGGTTTCAAATTGAAAGCTTGTTGGTTAAGAGCAAGATAATACACGAAGGTGTACTTTGTCTAGCCAGGTGAAGATACTCTCTAAGAGTTCGAAAATTAGGTTGATCATTAAATTGTGGAGGTCCATTACCTTGAACACTCCCTTCACCTTCTACATCTTCAACATTAGCCATGATAAAATAATAATAATAATAATAATAATAATAATATAACAATTATATGAATACGAAAGGAAAGGAGGAAAGAAAAAAAAAAAAAAAGATTGCAAATAAAAGTAAATGAAACGTACAAGATAAAGTAATGGCTCAAAAATAAAAATACAACAAATTAAGAAATTCACTCTCCAACTAATAAACAATATTAACAACAATAAACATTAAAAGATAAGTATAACAAGCATGAATAAAAAGGCGGTAATACCGGCCAAGCACTTCAAACAATAAATATAAAAGAAATAACAACAATAAATAACAACAAATAAAATAAATAAGAGGCGGTAATACCGGCCAAGCACTTCAAACAATAAATATAAAAGAAATAACAACAATAAATAACAACAAAATAAAATAAACAAGAGGCGGTAATACCGGCCAAGCACTTTAGACAATAAATATAAAAGAAATAACAACAATAAATAAAATAAACAAGAGGCGGTAAAACCAGCCTTATAATATAAATAATAAATATTAGAAACTAACTAGAATAAACAATAAAGAAAAATGGTTGAACCAACCAAAATCCAACAATTAATAGTCCAATATCCAAAAAGTTGAGGTCAAATTTTTTTTTTTTAGGCGGTAAAACCAGCCATTTGATTTTTTATTTATATGAATTTTTTTTTATTTTTCAATAATCAAACATAAATTTGTTACCTTTGCTTGCTAGCTCCCCGGCAACGGCGCCAAAATTGCTTGACCGCTTTTTGTGATCGGCTTGTTTTAACTCGCAAGTGCACGAGTGTGCGATGTAGCAATTAACTCGGTAAGATCGAGGTCATATCCACAGAGAGCTAGATCTGGAAATTAAGCTAGGTAACAACAAAAAAAACTCAAGAGAAATTAAATTAACAATAACTTGGTTGAAAATAATTGATGGATTTGTTTTCAAAGATGAAAAAGTGTAAATAGATTTTAAAAGACAAGAAAAAGTAAGTCTTGGTCCAAATCAATTTTAATGGTGATGTATTGGTGATTTCTTCAACATATATAAGATAACTCAACCTAATATCAACGATGGTGATATTAGATCGGAAGATATTACAATGAAGTTTAAAAAGATGAAGATTAATTATTGCTTAAGAATGAACAAGTACTTTCAAATTAAGTAAGACATTGAATCAAGCAATCTCTATACCAAAACTAAGGTTTGTGCATAAAAATTCAAGATTATAACATTACCTAAATGATTTCTAAAATTTCTTTGCAATAATAAAACATTCATGAAGAAGATGAGAAGATAATCATTAACATTCATTCATATCTTAAAGAACTCACCTCAATCACCATCATCCTTGATTTGGATCCAAGAAAGAGATTAGCCAACCATGATTATATATAAGAACACTTTAATAAACATGAAATAACTTGAATCAAACTGAAATAATAAGTTTTACAAACTAAAGAACCGAAATCTACAAAGAAGAACACAACAGAATTTCAGTAAAAATTCGGACACAAATCTCACTCTAACTTTGGACAGCAATTCGACCCTCTTAGAAGCCTCTCCTGGAGATGGCTATTAGAGACATATTTATAGGCAATTACATTAGCTTTCCAGATCATTAAAGAACAGCTCAGTTGGACATCTGAGTCAAAAGTTATGGGCAAAACACCGAAAGATGTTCTGGAAAATTAAATCAGGCCAGCTTGGAGAACACTTTGGTGCACGTTTTTCTTCCTCCTTTATGAGCTGTTTCTTTCTTCTTTTTGACCCAAAATAATGTCACAATGTCCCCTCCAGCTTTCCATCCATGTGCTTGCCCTCTTGGATCAATTAATTGCCCAAAATAAATCAAATATTATTTGTTGTGTGGACATGTAAGATCATGGATTGTGCTTGGGCTGATTTGGAGGCTGATTTGGGGGCTGATTTGGGGCTGGATTTAAGCATCAAATAAGTATACAATTGTACCTATTATTTGGGCTAAGATTGACATTGAAAACTTGAGTGTTTGATGGTTGAAGTTTACACACAACATAAGGTAAGTTTGGGCTTGAAATGGATCATATGATATTCTTTTCTAGAATTGGAATATAATTGATTTTTTGGGCAAATTTGGAGCACTTATTTGAACCAAGATTTGCTTCAATCTTCAACTAAATTTTTCTTCAATTCTTTGTTCCGAATTCCGACGTTGAATTTTCTGAAATAATTCATTTAAGCTCCAAAAACCTATCGAAACATTAAAAGAAACTTCATTACTAAAAAGCACATCACTTATTATAAAAAATTCAAACAAAAACAATAAATACATATGTAAAATAAAAGACTTAATGATACTTTTGATGCACAATCACACCCCCCAACTTAGATTTTGCTAGTCCTCAAGCAAAACAGAACATAAAACCTTTGAAATAAAAACAACAATAATAACATAATTAGGATCGACTCATCACACTTAAAGGACCTATCATGCAAACATTGGTATCTTTAACTTAGTGTACACAATAGCAAATAAAGAAAAATAAGCATACTCACATTCTCTAAATCAAACATCCATACAAAATTCCAAATTCAATCGTATTTATCATGCAACCAACATAATTGATTCACGCGAAAACTCAACTTGTAATCTTCCCTTTTCACTACTACAAACAAGGTAGCAAACTAAAGAAATATTTATATATATATATTTTTTTTTTTTTTTTTTGAAGATATTATTTATTCTTTTTCTTTAAGTGGTCACTTCCCTTTTGACGCGAATACAAACATTTGTGATGAATGCACCCGGTTACTCACAAAGTCACAAACTTAAAGTGCTTTTGCATACTCATATTTCAAGCTGCCTTTTGACGTAAAGATAAACATTTGTGATGAATACCCCTAGTTACTGAGCAACTCAAAACATTGGAGTAGATAGAACTTTGTACACATTTATTTATTTATTTGTGTAATAATTATTACTTTATTTACTTAAACCTTGTTTAGGACTAGATCAAAAGGGATAATCACAAGTAAAGCATCACACTCATCTTTCATGCATAATCACACAACTCACACAACTTTTACAAGGAAAGATGTACTTCAATAATCTTTTAAAAAAAAAAAAGTATGCTATATCTTGCTTTATAAGATATTATCTATCCCAAATTAAAGCATGCAATGTTCAACACAATAATGAATCCAAAAATGTAATGTTGATCCTAAACAAGTCTCATTCACATACGAATGCAAGTTTTTTTTTTTTTTTTTTTTTTTTTTTTTTTTTTTTTTAAACAAGCATGGTTATCTCAAGCATTCAACATAATCAAATATCTAAAATTAAGTTTTACATTATCCTCAATGTAAAAAAAGAAAGAGAAGAAAAGTATAACGATTAGAAAACTGTTACTCCCCTTTTGTTTTCAAGGATGAATGTCTGATTGACTTGGACATGAGCTGACTTCTTGCTTGATTTTTTTTTTTTAACCTGCATATCACAATTAAAAGAAAACATTGATTTTTTTTTTTTTGAAAATAAAGAACCTCACACCCCCCAACTTAAAATAATGCATTGTCCCTAATGCATGAACAAGAAAATATAAGAGATGGAAGAAAGAAAATAAAAATAAAAAAAAAATGAAAATGAAAAAAAAAAAATAAAATAAATAAAAACTCATTACTTCTGATACTACAATGGTATTGGATCTTCAAGATCCAATGTCTCAACTTCAGCCACAACGTTTTCAAGATAAGGTTTCAATCGATGACCATTTACTTTGAAAACATTTCCATTCTTAGGATTTTCTACCTCAAATGCACCATGCTCAGAGATGGATTTAATCACAAATGGACCAATCCATTTTGTCCTCAACTTCCCAGGAAAGAGATGTAATCGTGAATTATACAAGAGAACCTTTTGACCAATATGAAAGGATTTTCTAAGAATATGTTTATCATGCAAAGCTTTCATCTTATGTTTTGAAATTTTTGCATTTTCAAATGCATCATTTCTCAGCTCCTCTAATTCATCCAATTGAAGCTTTCTATTTTTGCCAACTTCATTTTCATTGTCATTGAATTGCCGGATGGCCCAATATGCACGGTGCTCAATCTCAACAGGGAGATGACAAGGTTTTCCATAAACTAGCCTATAAGGAGACATTCCTAAAGAGGTCTTGTAAGCAGTGCGATATGCCCACAAAGCATCAACTAGTCGTAGGGACCAATCCTTACGGTTTGGATTGACTGTTTTCTCTAAAATGTTCTTGATCTCCCTATTTGCCAACTCAGCTTGGCCACTAGTCTGTGGGTGATATGGGGTACTGACCTTGTGAATTACACCATATTTTCTCATCAACATCCCAACGGGCTTGTTACAAAAATGCTTTCCCCCATCACTAATCATAGCCCGGGGCATGCCAAAACGAGAGAAAATATTTTCTTTCAAGAATTTGACAACAACTCGATGGTCATTGGTGCGAGATGCAATGGCCTCCACCCATTTAGACACATAATCAACAGCTACAAGGATGAAGTGGTAGCCAAATGAACTTGGAAAAGGTCCCATGAAATCAATCCCCCAACAATCAAATATTTCCAAAACAAGAATGGGGTTAAGGGGCATCATGTTACGCCTAGTGAGGTTACCTAGTCGTTGGCATCGGTCACATGCAACACAGAAGGCATGGACATCTTTGAACATAGTGGGCCAATAAAAACCACACTGCAAGATCTTGGCAGTGGTTTTCTTGGAAGAGAAATGCCCACCACAGGCTAATGCATGACAAAAATTAATGACACTTGGAATTTCATGATCAGGGATGCACCACCTAACAATTTGGTCAGGGCAATATTTAAATAGGTAGGGGTCATCCCAAAAAAAAGTACGCACGTTGCGCAAGAATTTTGTTTATCAAGTTTAGACCAATGAGAAGGAATCTGACTTGTGGCTAGGTAATTTGCTATGTCAGCATACCATGGAGAGCCAATGTAGGAAACAGTACCTGCACAAAATAAATTTTCATCAGCAAAGAATTCATTTATTGGAGATTCATCAGTTATGGTCTCATAGCTTGAAAGACGGGACAAATGATCAGCCACTACATTCTCTACTCCCTTTTTATCTCGAATTTCAAGGTTAAACTCTTGGAGTAGGAGGATCCATCGAATCAAACGTGGCTTGGCATCCTGTTTTGTGAGCAAGTATTTCAATGCTGCATGATCAGTGAAAACAATAACAAGAGATCCAACCAAATAAGACCTGAACTTGTCTAATGCAAAGACCACAGCTAAGAGTTCTTTTTCGGTTGTAGTGTAATTCAATTGAGCATCATTCAAAGTCTTGCTAGCATAATAAACGACATGAGGCTTCTTATCTTTTCTTTGCCCTAAAACAGCCCCTACCGCAAAATCACTAGCATCACACATCAGTTCAAATGGTAAAGACCAATCAGGAGCTTGCATGATTGGTGCAGTGGTCAACAACCCTTTAAGATTTTCAAAAGCTTCTTGACATTTTGATGTCCAATCAAATTGGACATCTTGTGACAACAAGTTACACAATGGTTTGGCAATGGTACTAAAAGAATGAATGAATCTTCGGTAAAAACCAGCGTGTCCTAAAAAGGATCTCACATCTTTCACAGTCCTAGGGGCAGGTAATTTTTGAATGACTTCAACTTTTGACTTATCCACCTCTATCCCTTTTGAAGAGACAATGTGACCTAAGACAATGCCATGTGTCACCATAAAATGACACTTCTCCCAATTAAGTACAAGATTGCTCTCTTCACATCTTTCAAGAACTTTTTCTAAATGCATTAGACACAACTCATAAGAATCCCCATAAACTGAAAAATCATCCATGAAAACTTCCAAAAAATTTTCCACCATGTCACTAAAGATACTCATCATACACCTTTGAAAAGTGGCTGGTGCATTACACAAGCCAAAAGGCATTCTTCTATAAGCATAGGTACCAAAAGGACAAGTGAAAGTGGTTTTTTCTTGGTCTTCTAAAGAAATCTCAATTTGGTTGTAACCTGAGTATCCATCAAGAAAATAATAGAAAGCTCTTCCGGCTACTCTTTCAAGCACTTGGTCTAAAAATGGAAGCGGAAAATGGTCCTTCCTAGTCACCATGTTCAACTTACGATAATCAATGCACATACGCCATCCAGTTTGGATTCTAGTTGGTACTAGCTCATTATTTTCATTCTTCACTACCGTGACTCCAGATTTTTTAGGGACAACTTGGGTTGGACTAACCCATTTTGAGTTTGCAATGGGGTAAATGATACCCGCATCAAGCAGTTTAAGCACTTCACCTCTCACTACTTCCTTCATGTTTGGGTTCAGTCGTCTTTGCATTTGCCTCACAGATTTAGCCTCTTCTTCAAGATAAATTCTATGTGTACATAAAAGAGGGCTAATTCCTTTCAAATCAGTGATTGTCCACCCAATTGCTTTCTTGTGTTTTCTCACCACTCTCAAAAGTTCTTGTTCCTGCTCTATGCTAAGTTTTGATGAAATCACAATAGGATATGATTCATCTTCCCCTAGAAATGCATACTTAAGATCACTCGGTAAAGGCTTCCTTTCTGGTTTATAAGGTCGGACAAGAGATGCCTCCACTTTCACTTGGGGTGAAATCAAAGGCTCAAACGATGGGGTCCATTGACCTATTGACATAATAGGCATTGGATCCAGATAAGTCTCGAGTTCTTTTACTTCCTCATCAACACATTCCAAAGAATAAAGTCTTTCATCACGAATTAAAGTTCTTTCCAATGGATCCTTTACCCATTCTCTCTCAAAGTGTTCTTGACAAATTGTTTGGATCAAATCTACCTCTCTAATGTCCTCATGTTCACCAATTTGTTTGGAGACATTGAATATGTTCATCTCCACAGTCATATTCCCAAAAGACAATTTCATCACCCCATTCCTACAGTTAATTAAAGCATTGGATGTAGCTAGGAAAGGTCTACCTAAGATGACTGGGATGGGAGCATTAGAACCTTGAATAGGTGCGGTGTCTAACACTACAAAATCAACAGGAAAGTAGAATTTATCTACTTGGACCAACACATCCTCAACAATACCCCTAGGAATCTTGATTGACCTATCAGCTAATTGAAGGGTGATTCGAGTAGGCTTGATTTCTCCTAAACCTAACTGTTCGTAAACAGTGTAGGGTATCAAATTCACACTTGCTCCTAAATCCAACAAAGCTTGGTCTATCTTATGACTTCCAATAATGCATGAAATGGTAGGACAACCAGGATCTTTGTATTTGGGAGGGGTCTTAAACTGGATGATGGCACTAGCATGCTCAGTTAGAAAGGCTCTTTCTTTCACATTCAATCTCCTTTTGACTGTGCATAAGTCCTTAAGGAACTTTGCATAAGATGGGACTTGTTTAATTGCATCAAGGAGTGGAATGTTGACTTTCACTTGTTTGAACAATTCATAGATTTCCGAGTTCACAAGATCATGTTTAGGTTTCCCTAACCTCTGTGGAAATGGTGCTCTAGGAACAAATTCTAAATCACTCACTTTGACTCCAATTTTTCTTGAATCATCTCCTTTCTCACTCATCTCTTTCTCATTTATCTCGCCTTCTTTGTCACTCAAACTCTCATTTGTCACTTGTGTTTTGATTCCCTCTTCACTCTCCCCAGATTTCTCCTCCACAATACCTTTAGGAATCCCAAAACCTATAGCTTTGTCAACAATCTTTCCACTTCTAAGGGTAGTGATGGCTTGGACTTGTTCATGGTTTGAAGGTTCACCAAGTGAAGATTCACTCATGTGTACCTGTCCTCTAGGATTTGGCATTGGTTGAGCTGGGATCTTTCCCTTCTCTTGAATGCTTAGTGATTGAGTCAGCTTGGTTAGTTGACTTCGAATGTCATCTAAGGTCCTATTGGTCTGGTCTTGAAATTTGTAAGCTTGGTTGTTGATTCCTCCTTGTGTTTGCATGAATTGTTGAAGAGTATCCTCTAGGGATCTCTTATGAGGTGGTTGGTACGTGTTATGTGTGGGAGCATGAAATGGTTGGGGTGGAGGTTGAAATGTTTGAGGTACTGAAGAGCCCTCATTTCTCCATCCAAAATTTGGATGGTTCCTCCATCCAGGATTATAGGTCTCAGAGTAGGGATTGCCTACTTGGTTTGAAAATGGCTTTCTAACATTACTTGAATCAGAAGTTTGGCCATATAGCACTTCCTTGAAGGCTGGAATGGTAGGACACTCAGTTGTCCTATGCCCTTTGCTCTCACAAACAACACAACTTTCCTCTTGTTGTTCACTCATGACATGCACTTTTTTAATCTCAAGAGACTCTACTTTCCTAGCCAATGAGGCTAATCTAGCATTAAGATCATCAGTCTCTTTTAATTGGAACTTCCCACTTGAATGAGAAATGGTGTTTCTAGACTCAACATGAAGTGGGAGAGAAGTCTCCCATTGCTTTGTGTTTTCAGCCAATTGATCAAAAAAATCGAAGGCTTCACTTGGTTCTTTGTCATAAAACTCACCATTACACATGGTTGACACTAGCTTTTTAAAATCTGCAGTAAGAGAGTCGTAGAAGAAACTCACTAACCTCCACATCTCAAAACCATGGTGGGGGCATGCATTTAACAAGTCTTTGAACCTTTCCCAAGCTTGGTGAAATGACTCATTTGGACTACAAGAAAAATTCATCATTTGACGTTGTAAGGCTGCCGTCCTATGAGTGGGGAAGTATTTTTTCAAAAATTCAGCTTGCATTTCTCTCCATGTACCTATAGACCTAGGACGTAAGGAGTTTAGCCAAAGCTTGGCTTTATCCTTTAAAGAGAATGGGAATAATTTAAGCCGAATAGTTTCCTCGGTGCATGTTCTATCAATAAAAGTATTACATACCTCTTCAAAGTCCTTAATGTGTATGTATGGATTTTCAGAATCCATACCGTGAAATGTGGGAAGAAGTTGAATCATGCCCGGTTTCAAATTGAAAGCTTGTTGGTTAAGAGGCAAGATAATACACGAAGGTGTACTTTGTCTAGCCAGGTGAAGATACTCTCTAAGAGTTCGAAAATTAGGTTGATCATTAAATTGTGGAGGTCCATTACCTTGAACACTCCCTTCACCTTCTACATCTTCAACATTAGCCATGATAAAATAATAATAATAATAATAATAATAATAATATAACAATTATATGAATACGAAAGGAAAGGAGGAAAGAAAAAAAAAAAAAAAAGATTGCAAATAAAAGTAAATGAAACGTACAAGATAAAGTAATGGCTCAAAAATAAAAATACAACAAATTAAGAAATTCACTCTCCAACTAATAAACAATATTAACAACAATAAACATTAAAAGATAAGTATAACAAGCATGAATAAAAAGGCGGTAATACCGGCCAAGCACTTCAAACAATAAATATAAAAGAAATAACAACAATAAATAACAACAAAATAAAATAAATAAGAGGCGGTAATACCGGCCAAGCACTTCAAACAATAAATATAAAAGAAATAACAACAATAAATAACAACAAAATAAAATAAACAAGAGGCGGTAATACCGGCCAAGCACTTTAGACAATAAATATAAAAGAAATAACAACAATAAATAAAATAAACAAGAGGCGGTAAAACCAGCCTTATAATATAAATAATAAATATTAGAAACTAACTAGAATAAACAATAAAAGAAAAATGGTTGAACCAACCAAAATCCAACAATTAATAGTCCAATATCCAAAAAGTTGAGGTCAAATTTTTTTTTTTTAGGCGGTAAAACCAGCCATTTGATTTTTTATTTATATGAATTTTTTTTTATTTTTCAATAATCAAACATAAATTTGTTACCTTTGCTTGCTAGCTCCCCGGCAACGGCGCCAAAATTGCTTGACCGCTTTTTGTGATCGGCTTGTTTTAACTCGCAAGTGCACGAGTGTGCGATGTAGCAATTAACTCGGTAAGATCGAGGTCATATCCACAGAGAGCTAGATCTGGAAATTAAGCTAGGTAACAACAAAAAAAACTCAAGAGAAATTAAATTAACAATAACTTGGTTGAAAATAATTGATGGATTTGTTTTCAAAGATGAAAAAGTGTAAATAGATTTTAAAAGACAAGAAAAAGTAAGTCTTGGTCCAAATCAATTTTAATGGTGATGTATTGGTGATTTCTTCAACATATATAAGATAACTCAACCTAATATCAACGATGGTGATATTAGATCGGAAGATATTACAATGAAGTTTAAAAAGATGAAGATTAATTATTGCTTAAGAATGAACAAGTACTTTCAAATTAAGTAAGACATTGAATCAAGCAATCTCTATACCAAAACTAAGGTTTGTGCATAAAAATTCAAGATTATAACATTACCTAAATGATTTCTAAAATTTCTTTGCAATAATAAAACATTCATGAAGAAGATGAGAAGATAATCATTAACATTCATTCATATCTTAAAGAACTCACCTCAATCACCATCATCCTTGATTTGGATCCAAGAAAGAGATTAGCCAACCATGATTATATATAAGAACACTTTAATAAACATGAAATAACTTGAATCAAACTGAAATAATAAGTTTTACAAACTAAAGAACCGAAATCTACAAAGAAGAACACAACAGAATTTCAGTAAAAATTCGGACACAAATCTCACTCTAACTTTGGACAGCAATTCGACCCTCTTAGAAGCCTCTCCTGGAGATGGCTATTAGAGACATATTTATAGGCAATTACATTAGCTTTCCAGATCATTAAAGAACAGCTCAGTTGGACATCTGAGTCAAAAGTTATGGGCAAAACACCGAAAGATGTTCTGGAAAATTAAATCAGGCCAGCTTGGAGAACACTTTGGTGCACGTTTTTCTTCCTCCTTTATGAGCTGTTTCTTTCTTCTTTTTGACCCAAAATAATGTCACAATGTCCCCTCCAGCTTTCCATCCATGTGCTTGCCCTCTTGGATCAATTAATTGCCCAAAATAAATCAAATATTATTTGTTGTGTGGACATGTAAGATCATGGATTGTGCTTGGGCTGATTTGGAGGCTGATTTGGGGGCTGATTTGGGGCTGGATTTAAGCATCAAATAAGTATACAATTGTACCTATTATTTGGGCTAAGATTGACATTGAAAACTTGAGTGTTTGATGGTTGAAGTTTACACACAACATAAGGTAAGTTTGGGCTTGAAATGGATCATATGATATTCTTTTCTAGAATTGGAATATAATTGATTTTTTGGGCAAATTTGGAGCACTTATTTGAACCAAGATTTGCTTCAATCTTCAACTAAATTTTTCTTCAATTCTTTGTTCCGAATTCCGACGTTGAATTTTCTGAAATAATTCATTTAAGCTCCAAAAACCTATCGAAACATTAAAAGAAACTTCATTACTAAAAAGCACATCACTTATTATAAAAAATTCAAACAAAAACAATAAATACATATGTAAAATAAAAGACTTAATGATACTTTTGATGCACAATCAGTTTCCAGTTGAGTAATAAGAGTTTATACTATACTTGTTTGAAATACCATTAGTGGATCCTCTAACCTTGACATTTGTTTTTATCATTGTTTAATCCTTACATTAATCTTCCATCTCAAAGTTCTCATCAACCTCTTCTTGTTCTTTATTACTATTACTATTGTTGTTTATAATTTATACAATTAACCTCCCTGTGGTTCAACCCCGGTCTTGCTGGGTTATTTATTACTTCGACACTCCTGCACTTGGAAGAAGACATCAATCTTTTGGTTGTGTCAGTCAACTTGAACACTTAATCATCTGATATGAGGAACATGCATCGACTTTAGCACCCCTCAAATGGATTCAATTAGGTAACTTGATTTTGAGATCTGTTATAAGAAAACTTTATCTATGACAAAGTTGTATCTTGTTATTTTGGTATGTCTCTTACTAGACTCCACAACAAGTTGCCAAGGCTTCGGTTCATCACTTTTGTCTACCTATCTGCTGAGGATGATATGTATTATTACATTTTAGCCGAGTCCTCATCCTACCCTATAAAATCTTTTAGAAGTTACTTATAAACTTCACATCTTTATCCAAAATGATGGATCTAGGAAAACCATGTAGATGAACCACCTCGTTAAAGTAAATATGGAATATCCATGATGCATCCATAGTTTTTGATAGACTATTAAATTGACTATCTTCGAGGACCTGTCCACAACAATAAAATTGGATATCACATTTGACAGATAGTATATCTCCTCACAAAACTAGATACATGTTCTAAAAGCTTAGGCCAATAATAATCAACGAACATTAGGGCCAATGTCTTGTTTCTCCTAAAGTGTCCCTTATAATGCTTCTCACAGATAATATGCTCTCATAAGGGGCAATCTGGAATACATAATTGCAAGTCATGAAATAAATAATCATTCAAAAATACAAAGTGATCTCGTTTACCTCCATCCATTAACTCAATATAAATATGCCCGAATGATAAATCTCTCAAATATAGCTCCTTGAAAGCATCAAAACCTGTCATTTGAGCATACATAATATTGAGTAGAGTAACCCATTTATTAAGAGCATTAGCAACCTTATTTAAGCTGCTTGACTAGTGCCTTAATGAAAAGGTTAACTCTTGCAAAAATAAAACCCATTTTGTGTGATGACTTAACTTATGTTGTCCATTTATATTTTTCAGTGCCTCATGATTTAAATAAGGATAAACTCTTTTTACAATAAGTAATGTCATTAATGTTTGAGACTTTAAAAAATAGCAAAAAATTCCAAATCATATGTGGAGTAATTCATCTTAGAACTAGATAGATTATCACTGAAATAGGTAATAAGCCTCCCATCTTGGCTAAGAACTCTCTCAATACATCACAATTTACCTCAAACAACTTTTTAAAGTGTAGAAGTGATAACAGATGAGCTTCAATCATCAATCATTTTCTGTTTAATAAGTTGAAAACTAGATTCAACTTTATCTGTCTACCTAAAAACCATGCCCCTCCATACACTCCATAATAGGTGTAATAAGAGAATTGAAGTTTCGAACGAACCTTTTCGAACGAACCTTCTATAGAAGGATGGAAGTTTGTAAAAGCTCTTAATATCTCGAACACTCTTTGGAGTCATCTACTCTACAATGTTAGAAATTTTAGATATATCAGCCCAAACCTAATTAACAAACACAATAAAGCCTAGAGAAGTAAGTATTAGTATCAGTGAAGAAGTTACATTTCTTGCGATTCACATATAAATGCTCCTTATTTAAGGTTTCAAAAGCAACATGTAAATACTCTAAGTAAGAATTCAAAGTGGGGTTGTAAATTGTAATATCATCAAAATAAATAAAAACAAATATGCCTATGAATGGCCTCGATACCTAATACAAGAACCTTATAAAAGTGCTGGGAGCATTGGACAAACCAAATATCATAACCATCCTTTCATATAACCCTTGTTGATTTTAAAATGTTGTTGACAGGACAAAAAGATTGATGTCTTATCCCAAGTGCAGGAGTATTGAAGTAATAAATAACCCGGCAAGATCGGGGTCGAACCACAGAGAGGTGAACTATATAAATTACAAATAATATATATATATATATATATATATATATATATATTTAATAAAATAAAGAGTTTATGAGAATTTTATGGGATATTGATGTAAAGATTAAGCAATGATAAAATAATTATCAAGGTTAAAGGATCCACTAATAGTATTAGAAATAAGTATAGTATAAACTGTTTTTATTAATCAACTGGAAACCACACACAAAGGAGGTTTCAATTGGATGATTTATCCTTAATAGTTCATTATAAATTTTTAACATGATCATATTAATTATCTTATTTTAGTAACACCATACTTTTAAATATTGTCAGAAATTCATGATGTTAACTTATGTTAATAACAAATCAAGTTTCTTTTATAGTACATGTGTAGGTTATACCATACGGTTTTGGCTATGAAAATGCCAAGCATTTGTTATACCAAGTGTTATACAACACAAATCTAGATTAACCATTTAGCAAGCAAGGTATTAAGAATTAGTAAGATAAAAGGATAATACATGTTAATAACAAACTTTCTTGGATATAAACATTGAAGTCCATGTTGAGTTTATATTATACCTATTCTAACACCATTAGTGAAACCTTTTCACCTTGACATAATAAACTTAGCTAAACATAATGAAGAAGAGAAACATAAATAAACAACATAAAAACATAAGTATAGGAAAGGAAATGAAAAGCATAAACAAGAGATCAAGAAAAATATAACATGAAATAAAACTTAAACATTACAAAAAAATTAAGGACATTTGGACTTCTAGAACTCGAGATATGGGTTGAACACTGAACAATGTCTGGGCTGCAGGACATATTCAGACTTCTCCGTTGTTGCTACAATTTGGACTTGAAAACGACCTTTTTAAATATTGGACTCCATGAAAGTTTTAGGCCTATGTCTTAATTTTCCATCCATATAGAGCAGACCTAAATCTAAGACCTACAGCTCCATATATGACCCAATGACCGAACAATGTTCTAGTTTGGACTGAACCAACATCTCTTTTCTAAGTTTGGCCATCTTTTTATCTTTTAAATTTCAGTAGTTAAACTCATTAATCAATCCTTTGATTTAAGTGATAGGTTTGCATTTAAGATGAAAATTTACCATAAATTAAAGGTATCTTATAGTATCAGACTTGTTATTATAAAATATGCTTTTGTTAAGGAGTTATTGATATTTCAAGTGCAAAATGATGATATAAAACCTTGATAAAAATGCACTTTTAAGTACTAATCAGTTGTTTTAAACTTACTCCTAACTTGACCTTTATATGATTGTAACCATTCTTAAGATCAATCTTTGAAAACAACATGAAACCTACCAACTAATCTAACATGTCATCTAGTCATGGTATTGAAAACATGTACTTCACTGTAATCCGGTTGATGGCTCGACTATCCACACACATATGCTATGAACTACTTTTTTTTTAGGACTAGGAGAGTTGGGACTGCACATGAACTCATGCTTAGCTAAATGTAACCCTTATCTAACAACTCCGCAACCAGTCTTTATATGTTTTTGGTTTCCTTAAGGTTGAGTCTATAAGCTGGTTTGTTTAGGTACTAGAACTTGGAATCAATTCAATCTAGTATTGAATGTCTTGTATAAAAGGTAATCCTTAGGGTAATTCATCTGACATTAAATCTAAAAGTTTTGTTAGCACAACTTTTACCTTACTGGGGTTGTCATCAACATCATCATCCTCCTTAACTGTTCCACTACTAGGAACTAAGGCATACACTACTCGTTTACCCTGTATTTCTTCCATAAACTGTGATAAAAACAACAAGCTCTTTCCTTTTTTTTAGTTCTTGTTTCCACCTTCTCCTTTATTGGTGTCAGCATTATATGTTTCCCCTTTAGGCTTTAAGAGTACGTATTTTTTCTATCATCATACATTATATTTTTATCAAACTACCATGTCCTCCCTAATAGAACATAGCACACATCCATAAACATCACATCATACCAAACACTATCAAAGTATCTTTATCCCATGAAATAGGACACAATAGAATTTATCAACAATTAACTCGTTATCTTTGTTTAGCTATGTCAACTTATAGGGCTTAGAATGATTTTCAATCGTCAATTGAAGCTTTTTTACTGCCTTTTCCAAAACCACATTCTCGTAGCTACCACTATTTATGATTAAAATATATACCTTGCTTTTAAAAATACATATAGAATAGAAAAAACTAGTACGCCACCAATCTTTAACAAGGATGGTACCACCATCTTCATGCAAGATCTCTCTATCATTTTCTGAATCATCATCATACTTAGGATCAATCACATCCACAAGCTCCTCTATCAGCAAAGTGTTTATTGATTCTACTGAGCTGGCCAAGGTTGTATGGCAGTAGCCTTCTAATTATTGTTATGCCCACCTCTTCTATTATTTTGATCTACTTGGAAACTTGGAAACTTCTAGTAACAATCCTACCACCTAGTTATTTCTTTATTGTCAAAGCCCTTTAATAAGCCTAAAAAAATATCCTTAAAGACTAGAGACATGATACGTCCTATATAGATTGCTTTTAGACCACTTAAATACCTTGCAACTAACTATTCTTTCATTTCTACCAGATCATTCTAAGCTGATAACTAGTAGAAATCATCAGTGTAATCGTTAACAGACTTATCTCCTTATCTCAACCTATGAAGCCTTTTGTATAATGTTTAGGAATAGTCAAAATGAAGGAAGTGTTCCCTTATCTTTTTCTTGATCTTATCCTAGTTAATGATTTTTAATTTTCTTTACTTTTTCTACATCTTCTTTAATAGTTCCCACTAGGTAGATGCCTGACCTTTCAATCTGATTACAATTAATTAACTTATTTCAGCTAAAAAACCTTCTTATACTAAAAAAAATAATCCTCTCGACTTCATTCAATTAGTCTATGAACTCATTTGCTTGTAAAGTCCTAGTAAACTTAGGGATTTTGAAGCGAAATCTAAAATCCCCTAGATTTGACCTCTTCCCTTTCATGAGGTTGTCTTCTCTGATTGCACCTTTGGTTTCAGTATTGGCCAAAGACCCATGGTCGCTCTCCTATGTTTATTTCCATTGCCCTTTCTTTTGTAGCCTATGAGTCAATTATGAGATTTGTCTCTGCATGTCCTCCATGATGAGCTCTTGAATGTTTCTCTCCCGAAATGGATGCTCCTTATCCTTCCATTAGACACGTCTTGCTCCACAACCTTTTTCTACCATGGTTGTTTAGTGACATATAACACGCAAATAATTATCCATGTAATTGTAGCACATAACAAGCAATATAAAACCTGTGATCGTTAGGCTCTAATACTAACTGATGTAGGCGGAAAGTACATAGGACAACGACAACATAAAAAACCATAAGAAAAAGACACAAAAGGATTAATGAGCAAAGAGGAATGCAAATGTAAACCTTGAAGTTATGATTTTATTCTTTGAAAAGGGGGTGGGGGGGATATGGTGGGTGTCTTCTTAAGAGGTTTACAAGACCTTTAAATAGGCCAAAAAGACCTATCTCTATTAGAAAACAACTAGGAATTCGAAAACATAAAGGAAATAAACAAAAAATATGAATTAAAACATAGAGCCTGAAAAAACATAGAAAAAATAATAAAAACTATCATATCAGGAGCATCGATGCTCGAAACACGATTAAGAAAGGTCTAATGGTTCGTTTGGCGAAACAATTGCTGCGCTAGAGAAAATTACTCGTAGAAGCACCTATAAAAATTTAAGTCTAATTCAATAATCAAATCTCTTGTTATTGTAGTTATAAGGAGCTAACTATTCTTGGCCTTTACAAACTTTTTCTTGAACATAAACCTATCCTACTAGTCTATAGAAAGATATACTAGAATATTCACATAGTCTGTGTGGAATAATTCCCATCCAGTAATATCAAATCATCACCTAAATGTTCAAAACCAGAGATAATATCATTGTTTCCAAAGCTTGGACTTTTTTTTTCCATAACTAAGCGAGACCATTGATGAAATATATTTATCTTATCCAGTACATCAACATCCCATTTCATTTTATTCCCCTCAAATATTCTCCTCCATCTTTTATTACACAGGAGCGGCAAAAAGATCAGAATTAAGTTTTCTTCCCCTTTTCAGTTGAAAGTGATAATTTATGACAAATGATCTTTAACTTTAAATCATAATTTAAAAAAGTTGATAATTCATGACAAGTAACTGTTAATTTTATGTCATAATATAAAATTTATTTCTCATAAAACAATTTATGAAAAAAACAAATTCAAATTATTTAAAGTTATTAAATATATATGGTAATAATCAAATTATGTTTTTTAAGAAGAGATATATTATAAGTGTAAGTTCAAAGTTAAAAAAATTAATTTTTAACTATATCACGATTTTACTTAATTTGATGACAAACATTTAAATATTAAAGTTAAAATTTATTTCTAATCAAATATATTTCTAATTTTTTATGAGTCAAACGTTAAAAAATGATTTACAAAAATCATATAAAACACAATCAAAGTATAACTTGATTTCTGAATTTCAAATATATCTCTACTTCTACAAAAATATGATTCTCAAATTAATTCATATATTTATAAAACTTTGTTTTCACCAATCTTTCTCTATCTTACTGGGACGATGAGGTTTTACTATATTTGTAAACATATTACTATACATATATTTTGAATAAAATAAAGCAATCAAGTTTTTAGGGATAATTACAAAAAAATAATAATCCTATAACTTATTTATATAAATTATACCTTTTATCTTGGGTTAATTTTCTTAAAAAAGAATAATAAAATGACCTCATATATAATATAATGCAAGAAAACTTAATCACCTCACACACTCATTCTCTTCCTCCCGACCACTCGAGACTCTCTTTCTCACTTCTGTTTCTCTAACTAAAATGAAGAAATGAAAAGGAAATCAACGGATCATTTGCTTTCTCTGATTTTCTATTTTCTTGTGTTCTTCTCCTGTGCAAATTTTCTCTCGCTTGCCTGGAATTCAAAAGCTTTCTTTTCCCTCTCGCTTGCCCGAAACTCAAGAACACATATAACAATTTTATTTTTTTTATCACGAATCTAGAAAGTGCTATCCCAGGAAACCCTTTTGGCAAACTCATCGAGACTTTAAATATTGGTTTTAGGAAATGTTTTAGGAAAGTGCTGTTGAATTGATAAAGTTGAGGGTTTAGGAAATGTTCTTACCTTTTGTTGAGTTAATAGGTGTTTCAGTTGAAGTTATATTTTATGTTTTGAATAATCCTTGTTGAATAGGAAAGTTGTTTGTTATTTGACTCTTTCTTCTGTTGATTATCATGTCTTAATTAGCTAAGAAGTAGGCTGCATGGTTGCTTAATATTAGGACTGTAAAGGCTATTTAATAGCCAAAGCTTGTTTCATTGAATAAACCAGTCATTCCCAGATCAAGTGAGTTAATTATTACTTGAAGTCTTTAATTCACAACAATCTTATATTAGAGCTCCCACTGGGCTTGAGAGAGAAAAAGTAGCAGACTTTGAGTGACTTGTAAACAAAGAGAGAAACATGATGAGTGAAGAGAAAGGGATTTTTGTGCAGCCTTTAATTCCCCATTTTGATGGTCATTATGATCATTGGAGCATGTTGATGGAGAATCTTCTGAGATCTAGAGAGTATTGGAGCTTAGTGGAGACTGGTTATGCAGAACCAGAAGATGGAGTAATCGTGACAGAGGCTCAACAAAAAAAGCTCGATGAGTTGAAGTTGAAGGACTTGAAAGTAAGGAACTATTTATTCTTGGCTATTGATCGAACCATTTTGGAAACCATTCTTTAGAAAGACACTGTAAAGCAGATTTGGGACTCAATGAAGAAGAATTACAAAGGAAATGCAAGAGTGAAGCGGTCAATTCTTCAAGCTCTTCGCAAAGAGTTTGAAACCTTAGAGATGAAGTCAGGTGAGAAAGTTTCGGTCTACTTCTCAAGAGTGATGTTTGTGGCTAGTAAAATGAGGTGCATGGTGAACGAATGGTAGATGTTACCATTGTAGAGAAAATACTTTGATCCTTAACAAAAAAAATTAATTACATTGTTTGTACTATTGAGGAGTCGAAGGATATTGATAGTTTATCCATTGATGAGTTACAAAGCTCTCTAATTGTTCACGAGCAGAAGCTTTCATTGATCCTTAACAGGTATTTGATATGTTTCATTGATGACTTTAGTTAGAAAATATAGGTTTATTTTTTTGGATGGGAAGTCAGAAGCTTTCATCATTTTTAAATACTTCAAGAGTCTTGTTGAGAAATAAACAGGAAGTTGCATCAAAAGCCTGGGTACAGATCAGGGAGGGGAGTTCACTTCACAAGAATTCAATCAGTTTTGTAAAGAGAATGGTATCAAGAGACAGCTAACGGCTGCCTACACCCCACAACAAAACGAAGTGGCAGCAAGGAAGAACAGGACAGTCATGAATATGGTGCTGAGTATGATTTTAGATAAGAAGATTCCAAAGAGTTTTTGGCCAGAAGCTATAAATTGGATTGTACATGTCCTGAATCGAAGTCCTACTCTAGCCGTGAAAAACATGACTCCAGAAGAGGCTTGGAGTGGAATCAAGCCTTCAGTTGAACACTTTCGGGTGTTTGGTTGTGTCTCACATATCCATGTACTAGATGTCAAGAGAACCAAATTGGAAGACAAGAGCTTTAGTTGCGTACTATTGGGGGTCAGTAAGGAATCCAAAGCCTATAGGCTTTATGATCATATATCAAAAAGAATTGTAGTGAGCAGGGATGTCAAATTTGAAGAAGATAAGTGCTGGGATTGGGACAAAAATTATGAAGAATTAATTACAGTTGATTTGGAATGTGATGACAATGAAGGAGAAGCTGCCATAACTGACAATGAAGGGATAATGATGCAGAAGAAGTGGAGATTGTTCCATCAAGCAATATGAATGATATCGTTCCATCAAGTAATATGAATGATATCAACTCATCTAGCTCAAATGAAGGAAGATCTAGAAGAAGGCCGGTCTGGATGGATGATTATGAAAGTGGAGACAATTTTTCTGAAGAAGATGCGGCTAATATGATACTATTTGCATTTGTTGATCCTGTGCATTTTAAAGAAGCAGTAAAGAGTAAGAAGTGGAAAGTAGCTATGGACTCTGAAATGAAAGCCATCATAAAAAATAATACTTGGCTATTGACAGACTTACCTGCTGGAAAGAAAAAAGATCGATGTTAAATGGATCTATAAAACAAAGCTAAAGGAAAATGGAGAGGTGGACAAGCACAAGGCTCGATTGGTAGAAAAAGGCTATGTGCACCAACAAGGAATTGATTACAATGAGGTGTTTGCACCGGTTGCAAGAATGGATACAGTGAGGATGATTATAGCTCTTGCAGCACAAAAGGGTTGGACAATCTATCAACTCAATGTAAAATCAACTTTTCTGCATGGAGAATTAAGTGAAGAAGTGTATGTGGAGCAACCTAAAGGTTATAACACCACGATGATCCTCAGAAAGTCTATATGTTAAAGAAAGCCTTATATGGACTTAAACAAGCTCCATGAGCTTGGTTTAGTCATATTGAGGCTCACTTCTTTAATGAAGGCTTTGAAAGGTGCCATAGTGAACACAAATTGTTCACCAAAACAGGCAAATAAGGTAAAATTCTAATTTTCAGCTTATACATGGATGATCTTATATTTACTGGTAATGATGAATTGAGTTTCTTGAGTTTAAAAATTCAATGGTGCATGAGTTTGATATGATAGATTTGGGGAAGATGGAATATTTCCTTGGAGTTGAGGTGTTACAAGGGCCAGATGGGATTCATATTAATCAAAGGAAGTATGCGTTGGAAGTATTGAAAAGATATGGAATGGAAGATTGTAATTCAGTTTACAATCCTATTATTCCAGGTTTTAAGATTTTAAAGGATGAAAAAGGAGTTCAGGTGGATGAGCCGTATTTCAAACAAATTATGGGGAGCTTAATATATTTAACAGCAATTAGGCCTGATTTGATGTTCACAATAAGCCTTGTTAGTAGATACATGGGAAAGCCTACTGAATTACATTTGCATGCTATTAAAAGAGCTTTGAGGTATTTAAAAGGAACCATCAGCTATGGGATCTTCTACAAGAAAGGAGGGAGTGAAAGTTTTGTTGGTTATGCTGATAGTGATTATGCAAGTGACTTAGAAGATCGAAAGATCACGTCAGGTTATGTATTTATGTTAGGTTCTGGAGCTGTTGCTAAAAAAAAGCAATCGATTGTTACTCTCTCGATAATAGAGGTAGAGTTTATGGTTGCTGCCTCTTGCGCCACTCAAGTTATTTAGATGAAGAGAATTTTGGAGAAGTTGAGTCAATCACAGAGTCAGGTACAACTATATTTTGTGATAATAGCACCACAATAAAGTTGTCAAGGAATCCTGTAATATATGGGCACAGCAAACACATTGATGTACCCTTCCATTTCTTGCATGATCTCACTAAAGAAGGCACAGTTGAGTTAATTTATTGTGGTACACAGGAGCAACTGGAAGATGTAATGACCAAGGCACTCAAGCTTGATACTTTTCAGAAACTTCGTGATCAGTTGGGAGTTTGCCAAGTACCAGAAGTAAACTGATTAGTTTAAGGGAGGGAAATGTTGAGTTAATAGGTGTTTCAATTGAAGTTATATTTTCTGTTTTGAATAATCCCTGTTGAATAGGGAAGTCGTTTGTTATTTAACTCTTTCTTCTGTTGATTATCATGTCTCAATTAGCTTAAACGTGGGCTGCATGGTTGCTTAATATTAGGACTGTAAAGGCTATTTAATAGCCAAAGCTTGTTTCATTGAATAAACCAATCATTCACAAATCAAAAGAGTTAATTATTGCTTGAAGTCTGTAATTTACAACACCATTATCTGTTCTAATAATATAAATCAAATACAATGACAAACTTGTAAATATAAAAAAAAATTAAATTTTTTTTTATAGGACGAAGATATAAAGTGTTATTGAATAGTAATTTATAAAAGTATAAAGATAAAATAAAATATTCAAATCAAACTACAAGATATTTTCTATAATCATCCTATTTTTTATAATATTAGATAATTTATTTATTTTTAAATTTGTAGCTACACGCTCAATTTAAAATAATTTTATTTTAGTGATTGTAAATTGTTATTAACATTTAATATAGCACTTAACCTTTTTGTTTATAAATAATTATGTAGTTAATATAAATTAACTAATTGTTCATAACACTTTATATTAGTAGAGTATCTAATTATTGTATTTTATTAGTTTTAAAGGTGTAAATCAACTATTATTACGATAAATATTTTAGTTACTTGTGTTTATGCAATGCCACAGAGTCTTTCATTATTATTAGATCTTTTTTCATGCTTGATAAAGAAAAGGAAAATATTATCATTAAGAATAAAACAGTCTTAACTTCACTCAAATGAAATATTATTTAAATAAAATTTGAATTAGTTATTTTTATGGATTTTAGCATTAAGAATAAACTATAAAAATTAAAAATATTAAAATACACTATAAAGGTATATGGATTTAAAGTAATTCATAAGCTATACTATTAATTTAATTTATAAAAAAGTTGTTGAGATGTTGGTTCTTAATATATCATAACTATACTGTAATGCATTTATTCCAAGTTACTATATAAAAACTTAGATCCATCACTTCCAACATGGTGCACTTCATTCTATAGCCCTTGTCAAACTCATGTTTACTTTTAAAAAGTAATTTTTTTTTTGTTTCTATTTTTTTATATTAAAAAAAAATAATATAGTTTTATTTTTAACCGAAGGTTAAATGTCAAAATAAGTAAAGAGTTCATCCAACTCAATCCTCTTCTAGTTTTTTAACCTTTTTATTTTTACTTTGTAGACTTGTAATTTTATTTTTAAATATTGTATATAGATTTTTATTTTATAGTTCATTGAGGATTCTTATTGTCTTATACATGGATTTAATGTTTAGACTTTATTTTATAGTTTTATGATTTATGAATATAGATATAATTTGTTCAATTTTTACTTTCTTTAAATTCATTTTAAAAAATTAAAATTTCAACATAAAAAACAAACTACATCTACATCAATAAATCATAGCAGAGTATTTGATGAATATATTTTTATAACATAAATTTTAAATTTTAAAAATCAAGTGTTCAATAAATACAGACTAGATGGAGAAACTCCTACTTCCAATCCAATCCAATCCAACCATAATAAAGGAGGAGGTGAGTGACAGATTGAGATATTCTAAGTTGCAAATAGAAGAAGCAAAATCCAACTCAAACTTGATCCATTACCAATTAGTAGAAGGTTTACATCCCAATCTTGGGGTAAAACAAGACCTATAATTATTTTA
Source organism: Populus tomentosa (assembly GCA_018804465.1). Classification (NCBI taxonomy): domain Eukaryota; kingdom Viridiplantae; phylum Streptophyta; class Magnoliopsida; order Malpighiales; family Salicaceae; genus Populus; species Populus tomentosa. The sequence goes on along the minus strand of CM031991.1, from coordinate 5,152,800 downwards.
GCAATAAGATATATTAGCAGATATGAGTATTCATTAAAAATTCTAGATAAGTCAATTACAAGATAAGGATGGATAGGTTAAAAAATACATTTAATTGACTTATTTAGAGTATTTAGGTTAATATAAATTTCAAGCAGATTACATCTTTAATAAGTGATAATCAGACTGTAGTTAATTTAATCTATGTATAAGAGGGCATGATTCATCTATTAATGTAGCAATTTATTTTAACAGTTAAATGTTTATTTTTTCTAATACAAAATTTTATTTTAACAAATATAATTTTTCATCCGATTGTTGGATCGAGCTGAAATTTTACTAGAAAATTATAGAGATCTTATTTTATACTAGGTTAAAATTCCAAGTTAATCGGATATCGAGAAGGTCTTGTGATAAGATTCAGAAGCTATTGTGTGAGAATTATATTAAAATATCAGTTGATTTAGGATTATTTATCTTATTTTTAGGGATAAATTAAGTAATTAGCATACAATTTTTTTTAAAAAATAATGAATTAATATAGAATTTTTTTTTATGAAATAACATAGTTTTGGCGGTTATGAAGTACAATAATAAATAAAATTTTAATTGATTTTGGAGAATTGGCTCAGTTGAATCTAATTATATTTTTCTTGTGGAAATTTGGGCCTTGCATAAATGTGTGCTTAGTACTAGTTTATTTTGTCTGTCAATTTTGGTCTGACCTTGCTGTTAGTGTTTTTAACTAGAGCTTGCAAAGCATAAATCTGAACATGATCTTTTTTTTTTTTTTGAATGGTTCAATTTACTTCATTTCTCTATATTGTTAGGTTGACAAGGCTTTACAAAGTTTGGACGAAGAAGCTGAGCGTATTTACAAGGATGAGCTTGGAATGCTTCTTGATGATGAAACTGCATCGACTAGAGATGCAATGTAAGGACTCGGTCTTTGCTTTCCTTTTGCATTCACATGGTTTGCCTTCTGGAGGCCAGATCCACCCTTCATATTCTGACATTCTTCTCCTCTGCTTCAAAGTTTAATCTACCTAGGTAATTTTTCCTGGTCCTCCTCCCTCAACTCTCTCTTATCTCCATTCCATCACTGTCTTCTAATACCTCGTCCTCACCTCCATAATAATTATCATTGTCATCCAAAAAAGTAGACTCGGAATTAGAATGATGAGGGATGGATCGGAAGTGAGAGAGAAGGCAAAGATAAAGTTGAACATTTGTACAGGAAAGGAAACAGAAAGAGACTGTGCAGGAGACAAAGATAGAGTTGAGGATTTGTATGAGAAAGCAAAGATATTGTATCAAAGAAAGTAAATATTTTTACTAAAGAGATAGAACAGTTAACTAAGCTAGACATAATGCTTATAACCTGTGCAGAATCCAGTTGGAACACGACATTTTGGAGATTTCAGGAATCAGCTAATATAATACCCTTTCTTCAACTCGTGGTTTCTGCAACTAAAACCGAACTTCTAGCAAGAGCTAAACCATGCATCAAGGAAGCTTGTGACCAGTTTTGGCAATTTGTCATCTCTAATCTTAAGAAAAGAGGTGTAATCTCATAGGAGAGCTTTTAGAGATGGGGATCTGCATGCGAGATTCCTAGATTATACCAGGAAAAAAAAAAAAAAAGTTAAGGCTCACCCAGCATTGCTCAAATTAATTACCAATTTTACGGGACAGGATAGGAGACGAGCCTTCATTTTTTAATTCATCTTTCTTCCTCTAATTAGGAACCAAATCTTTTAGACATGAACGGGCATTTAGCAGCCACAACGGTGGCAACGGGAAGGGAAGGGCTCGTATTTCCGTCACATCCTTGCTAAGTTGCCATATTAACTTGACAACACAGCTTAGATCAAAATTTATAACACTACTTCATTACTTTGAAGATTAAAAAGTACCTCTCTTTAACTACCTACGCTCAAGGAACACAAATTTTTATTGTCCAGCTGAATTTTCTAGTAATCTAGAAAGGTCTGATAACAGACTTCGCTCAATAGACAAGCTTGCATCAAGCAGGAAAACCCTCCTGCAGCTACATTTTACTGTAAGAAAAGAACTAGTGGGAAAAAAGAGAGAGAGAGAGAGCGGGTGCGGTTAACTCTTCTGCTTATGATAAAGAATTCTGTCACAATTTTCATTTTCGAAACTAGAGACATTTTTTTTTGTGGCTTTGTTATCTTGAACACATTTTAGGAAAATGTGTAAAAAAAATGCTGTGCCACAAAAACCGACAAATTATAGAAAGATGATAGCTACAGTGGTAATGAGGCCCAGGTTAAACGGCCTAGGTGATAGCTGATGCCTGACAGACTGTTGGTGAACAAAAACATCAATGCTCATCGTTTTTTTGGATATTCAAAGACCAATCTCCCCCAAAAGTTACAGCAATAAAATGTGTAGGATTGCAGAAGAAGTGATCTAAAATGAGGAGTGAAAGACCGTCTTTGATTCTCACACCTGGAACAAGATTCAAAACAGGAGAAATGATAAGCAAATTGGAAGACTGTAATAAGACAGAAATATAGTGAGGATGAAGTGATCTCACCAAGAAGAAGAAGCACGTCCCAAGTGGGAGAAAATATCCCTAATCCAGTTAGTGAAGGACACCACAACATGGTTACATGCGATGCCAGCCTTCAGCAGAGCGAGAAGATTCCATATAACAGGAGCCACCAAGTTCCAATCCATGGTTTGCATTTATCTTGGTGATCTGGAAGATACAGACCCAATTTGTAAGGATGGGTGGCCAGTAAGTTTTGTTGGCTCCCAACTTACTTGTAAAAGAGCTGCTCTTTCAGGGTTCATAAGCAAAAGCTGTTGCATGTCTTTAGGAAGGACATCGAACACTGCCTGCAGATCTTTCTTCAATTTCTGGCAAGTTTCTGCAAAGTCTACACCAGCCCTTCCTGACTTCTCTATCTGATTGCATTATGAAAAATCAAATTATTTCTCAACCACAACCTTACACATGAACACAGATCAATGTTTTTCTTTTATTTTGATTGATAAAAACGTGGAAAATATTGCAATCTGCCATTCAATCATCGGAATGTGTATAACCTTAATAAATATGTGACCAGAGTTTAATAAAGGAGCAGCACTGCAAACAAATATTTGCTCTTCTGAAAAATAGAATTCCACTCAAGGGATAATCCTGCTCAAAGAGGTCCAAAAGAACATGAGGGAATTACGTGGAAGAATAGGGTCCCTTAATAAGTAACAAACACTTGTGGCCTCGTTCATATCCACAATAAAGGACAATAATCAATTTGGTCTACTTTTAGTGCTGGTTCTCAGCATTCATCTTGACTTCATTGCACATCATGTACTTTGTCTGGTTGTTTGTTTCCTCTAGCCTTGTTATCACAGCTATTGAACCCGCACAAAATGAACCAAAGTTGTGCAAAATTTGCTGGCAAGAAGTTTTGCCAGAAAAACAATCCTCTGATGCCACACACTTCCTCTTTCTCAGCCAATCTAGAACTCTCACTATTTAGGCATGCATCAGTCCTGATTTTAAGTTATAAATATTTTCAGAGTGATAATTGCTTCCAGACGCTAATATAATGACGGTGAACACAAATGCAGAAACTCAAAAAATATCTAATCGCCAACCGCTGCCTTTGGTCTTTCCCGCTCGGTCTAAAAAGATGAAGACCAAGTTCATGCTATCAGCCATAAAGCTAAGAAAGGCTCTTAGAAGAAATGCCCACATTAATACGCTTGGTTGACCTTCTCTTTTTTGTTTTACTACTTTAGGTCCCAATCTTTGTTAAAAAACTTAGTTAGCTAGGCTTTTTCATGTTCCCGAAAGAAACTGATTGGCATATGTTGTGATATGCTTAACACATGTACCTTGGACTCTGCTTTCTAGATTGATCTTTAGCTGAAAGACCCTTTCTCCTGTTCCTGAAACGAATTAGTGTTGATTAGCTGTCACATTCGGTCAAATGGCACATTTGGAAGGTGTGAAATTGGCCAGTGTGAAGTTTGCCTTTCTGTTTTGGAAGAAAGGTTCACAGAATAGCGAATTGCATAAATATAAGAGAAGAAAGGGTCCGTAAACAGAAGTGCCTGAAAGAAAAGAAAAGCTTACAATAGCCCCTTTTTAAACTAATGTGCGGGAGTTTTGCAAGTTGATTGACAGACAAAAAGATTACAGAATGTGTATCGATTGCAGCAGATTCAATCATGTAAAATAGCACGTCTTCCGATTGCCTATCAAACCGGTCTCACTCTACTGTAGCTACAAACCGTCACTCTTCTTGCTGTTGTTGAGTGAACTCTTTCATGGGGTATCCTAAAAAAATCTAGCATCTCGCTAAACAGGCTAGGTTCTTTCTTAACTCATAACCGAAACTTTTCCTACCTTACTGGATTGACTCCCGAACAGTCTTAAACCTTGGCTCACTTAATTGCCCGAGTGAGTCCTATCAAGCCATTTACTGATCTTTCACAGCAGGCAATGTCAAACGTCAAAAAGAGCTTCAGAAGGCTGGCCAGCACAAGAGAAGAAGGATAGCATCAGAAGTGGGGGATTCATTAAAAAAGTGGTATCAATAAAAAGAGGGAAGAAGCCCAGGCTTTGCGGGGACTAGTTCGGAGTATTCAGTGGTGAGGAAAGCAGTAGCTTGCTTTCGAACTACAAGGGAAGCACAAGTTACAGATCGACTGGAAGAGAGAGGACAGAGGAAGCTTACTCCATCGATGGAAGGGACCGAATCTTGATGAAACCACTTTTTCCTTGCGCCCCCTATCTTTGGAAGCAAGTTCCTTTTCCTCACAGCTAGCAAATGACTCATTTTTTTGCTTTGTCTCTATCTTTTTGAAAAAGTGACAGTTTTCTCTCGGTGCGAGGGTCTAATTTTGAACCTGTCGGCATTTTCCCAATCGATAAACTAGAAAGCAAGACCCTTCACTCTACTCCTACTTGAAAGATCGCATGCATTGAAAAACGATTCGACAAACGGACCTAGCTGATTGATGTCATAAGCAATCTTCCTGGTCTAACCAAAAATCGTAAGTTCACACTCAGCGTGAAGGAAAGCACTTCTACTCTCTCTGAGCCCTCCATACAGTGGCACATCACCAGCCTTGCTCAGCGTAAAATAGCTCTCTCCCTCTCTTTTTCTACCAGGGGTGCCAAAGGAAAGGCATAAAGCAAAAGAAGAAAAGTGTGGATTTGCTGATCTATGAGTGACTAAGGTGCTCACCTAGAGATGAATCAAATTCATTCCTTTTGTTTTGGTCCCTATAATGGTAATGGTCGGCTTGTGGTCAACTGCGTTCTTCTTCTCATTCTAACTTGACCTGGCCTCAGTCTATTATGAAAAGAGATTCCTGGAAAGTCGTTTAGGCCCTTACCAGGCCAAGAGCCATAGTAGATGTGAGCACCTGCCAATGGCTGAAGCCCTTCCAACTGTCTATTTGAGTTCTGAAAATCTTCCATTTCACTAATTATGAAATCATCATTCGGATTTTGTAATGTGATCTTCAACTGGGTCAATCAATTAGGGCGGCTAGATCGACCCACTCTAACTCCAGCTAAACTTAATTAAATAAAGTAAAATATAGTCAAGCCCCCTGTACCCATACAAGTGAGTGGGCAAAAACCATTGGAAAATGCTAGCTTCGGGAGGATAGCGATGCCTGCCTTAGGCTAGCGATGTCTTTCCCAGTAAGAAAAAGCACGGGCTCCCTGACCCACTGAATACAACAAAAGAAAGGGGAAGGACGTAACATAGAAGTAGGCTAATCCAGATAAGCACCCTTTTGCCTTTAGTGCTTGGTCCCTCAATAGATCCTTCTTTGGCATGAGCTGTAGCACAAGAAGGAGGAGGATCTGGAAGCATAGGAGCGGAAAGCCAGGATGCAGAGAATCTAGCTAGGAGGAAGAGGAGGCATTGCATAGTTTAAGAAGGGGACATAGATCCTAACTAGGGCTATTCTTCATGGACTAGTCTTTTGCTTTTCTCCTTCCATTCCAGGTCAAAACCTTCGGTAGGTTGGGTTTTGATGAGCAGATCTATCTTTCAAACTTCATTTTCTTTCCGTCTGCCTGTGTCGTGGAACCAGTCTATGATGTTCCAAGTGGATAAATCCAATGCCTTTGATTCGGCTAAGGGGCCAGTGCCTTGAGTGATTTCAGCCCATTGAAGGAGATCGAGGAGTGTTCGGGTGTCGAACCATGGGTCATTGGTCGAAGTTAAGGGAAATGATTTTCAAGTTAGGGCATTGCTTTCTCATTTTCTCTTGCATCGTGTAATGGCCCCTTGAAGGCGGAATTGCTTCTTTATCCTTCTTCGTTGAGGGTCGTCCTGACCTTGTTCAATCACTTGAGGTCAAGCTGGTCTAACTGGCCCTTAACCTAAAGGCAACCCTTTTTTTTCTTTATGTGAATGCTCTCCGTCCGTTTTCGAAGTGGTTGAAGGTTTCATTTTTCCGCAGCAAGCCTTTCTTTTTTTGTCTTTGTGTTTGAGGAAGGGAATGTGTCTCGAGGTCTATCGCCCCCCCCCCCCACCGTACCTTTAGTGGGACATTGCCTTTTTTTAGAATGAGTAAGGGCATCCATCAGATGGAGTGCCTGTGAATTCAGTGACTGAACTTCTAACCAAAAATATCATAAAAAGAGAAAGGTCTATAGAAGGCTACGAGGTAGTAGGAATGGATTGACCAGGTTCTACCACTGCAAAGGACAGAGCTGGAGCATGATGGACAGATGCAGAGCTATTATGAACTTAGGCATCAATAGCACCTCAAAAAGTCTCAGACTAAGGCATAGGTATCATATCCTAGCTACATCTCACACGAAGGCAGGAAGCCATTGACACCTGACTTTCAATCAAACTCTTCTGTTGGTACGCATGAACCGGCTTTTTTGCTTCCTCTATTTCTCCATTCTCGGTCGTGACCTGTAAAGCAAGAGAGAATCTTTCTAGATCTTTCTTCTCGACTGCCAAAATGGAAAGAACTATGAACGTGGAATCACTAGAAACAGATTAGTGACGAGTAATTAAAGGATAATGCGTTCATTTCCTTTTGCACCTTTGCTTCGGGTTCGGGCGTCACAAAGCAAAATCTGCTATAGAAAAAAATGGGTTAAGTGCTAGACCGGTCTGAAAAATTGATGCGAACTACCTAATGGATCAAATGTCGAACTCCGAGTGACTGGATCGCCCCGGTGGGGCCGAGGACAGAGGGCCATGAGAAGCGCAGCACTCCAATAATGGATCCTTTTGTAGGCTCTGGCTTCAGCCAGCTCACTTTCTCCCTCACTTACCTCCAAAGGCTTAGACGTTTCGTCAGTGGGTTTGCCTTCATCTTTCCTTTTTTTTTATTCTTAATCAAAGCAAAGGCAGTTTCTGCAACTGTGCGCTTCGAGGTAGCTCGGGTTCTCCTAACTGAAGACATTGCAGACTTAGGGGTAGGGGGTTTAGCACTTTTGTCTACAAAATAGAAAAACAACTCATTTTTTGGCCGCGAGAGTTAAACAACGAAAGACCAAAAAGGAGATACCTTTTTTAGGTTTCTTTTCTTAGGAGGATAAAGTTGACTCGACGAGGGCTTTGGGACAGATTCCTTGGTCTTGCTCTTTCCTTTCTGGGATTTTTCGGTCGGGATTCTCCTTTTTACATCTCCAGGTGAGATGGCTTCGATTGGCTTGAAAGCAAGGTTTTTATTCCTCCGACCACCATGTTCTAAATTTCGTGGTCATTCCTGGCGTATTGGACAGGTTGTTTAAGTCGAAGTCACTTTTTAGAAGTAAGAGTTTCCATTGAAGAAAGAAGGGGGAAGGATGAAAATCCAACGCTTAGCCAACCATCTATCTTAAATAGTCTAGAATCAATCTATTTATGTCTAATCTTGCTTTCTATCTAACTGGATAGATCTTCTTCCTATTTCTAGGAGCTTCTAGGTCAGGGAAAAATGACAAGTTTCGTATGAAAGGGAGAGGTGTTGCTGCTTACGTCCTTTCCCCGTAGCAGCAACTGAAAGAGAAAAGCCAAGGTATGCCTGAAAACCAGAGTTGTACCAGATATACCCTGGATACCATTTGAACCAGAGCTGAACCATTGAAATTACCCGAGTCACTCCAAAGACCTCGAGTCACTGGTTGCCTTTAGAGCAGACTAAGAATTAGGTATGGAAGGAAGTGAAGGTGAAGCAGGCTTGCGGGCTAGGCTTCCTCAGGCTTGACAATATGACAGGGCCTTTGAACCTAGGCTTCCTTCTTTAAAGCCTCACGCTGGGTATGAACTCGATTGTCGGTCGGATCTTGCTGGGTATTCCCACTTTGCTTATACTAAGAGAGGAAGAAAAGAAACCTCCCAAAATTCATGTTGTACTGTATTAGTGGAGGCGGTAGAAGCTTTAATATAACGCGATATAAAGAGAAAACGATGGTTTAAACTATATTGTCCCAGTTGGAGTTCTGACTATAGCTGCAACCTATCTCATATTGGGGAGAAGTGTACCCTACTGTATCGAAAAGAAGGCATTGGATTCATTATATTCTCCCATGTCTTTCTTGGTTGGAAAAAAACAACCAGCGATTTCCGACAAGTCTCTTCAGTTTGAGAGGGGAGAAGTCAAAAATGAACTATATGGACAGATGTGAGAATCAAATTGCACTCTTCAATTCTCTATCGGCATTAGCCAATTTCGTATGGAGGGGCAAAACCCCGAAGATCCTATGTCAAAATGCTTTGAGTTCCGCTCAAAGTTGCCTTTATGCGCATATGTCGAAACTTCTTCCATTTAGACAAAATCCACTTCCAAATGATTGGACGCTACCAGCCATTTGTCGGGAAGTGATTGGAGATACCGACAACTTACCTATTGTTTTAGATGCCCTAAGGTAAGGGATCTTTATTTCCATGGGCCAATGGGTGAATGCTACATACAGGCCATGGTTGTCTATGTCAATCTTTTGGGAGGGATGATGTAGGTTGTAGGACTTTCATTTTTTTCTTTTGTTTGTGCATCTTTCCCATGCTTTGGTAATAGTTCTCTATAAAGAACTATAGTTGTTCACTCCTCGTACAGGTAGGAGTCTCCTTCTGGAAGAATTTCTTTTTTCTCAAATGCCGCAATCTCAGAGGCATTCTTATCATTTGGTAGATCCAAGTCCACAATCTCTCCTTTTCTTTAAGCAATGAAATTGCCAATATCGCTCTTCTTAGGCTCACCTTCTCTCCTATTAGGCAGAAGCTTCGACGATTCTTTGATGTTCTTGCTCCCAACTCCAAAATTTCAGCTTGCCGCCTCCGTATCTCATCCGTTACCCAATTCCAACTGAGGGGCAGGCTCCTGCTCCGGGGCATTTAAGTCGATGTCGAGAGGAGGTTGTTTTGAAAAGCCGCCCCCCTACGAGCTTGATGCGGTGTAACCTCCTTCTGACATCATCATCATGTTCCCTAGAGTGAGGTCTCTATAAAAATGAAAAAGTTCTATCATCACATGCGACCTTAATAAAGACATCACTTTCCCTAGCAACATTGATTTCATTTTCCAAAGAAAGAGATCCAAATCCACCTCGATTAGTAAACAGAGACAATAAGAGAGACTGAGAAAGGTCAAAATGAAAAGAAAGGAAAGACTCAATCTATGAAAGATCGAAGTAAGCTGTCGCTTTGAAAATGTGAAATATTTAAGTTAAGAGGATCCATTTCGGGAACATGGAATGTAAGAGAAATTCAAATGTTATAACTCCAGTACGTCAGGAACCATCAGAAAAAGAAAGACTACCCTCCAAGAAATTGTATAACTTGGAGAAAGTGTTCACTTTGCGTTCCCTGAGAAAGAAGATCACAATAAATATCATGCAAGTGTAGAAGGCTCACTCTTGCTTCTCCAAGTGCGCTTACCTCTTGGAGATTGACTCCTATTGGTAAGTTCACATCCTCAGTAGTCTCTCTATACTCTCAAAAGAATTGAGAGCTGGTCAACCATTCTCTCTTTAAAAACATCTATCGTTAGATTAGTCACCTTTGTTTCCATATTTTGACTATTCACTTGATGGATCATTCGGCCAGCCCTAACGGCTACAAGAATAGCTACAGGCAGAGCCAAACCCATCCTAGAAATGAAATTAGCAACGAGTTGATCCATAATGAGTATTAGATTGAAGTTCTCTTAAAGAAGACCACCAACTCGTATCTCGAAGATACAAGTCAAGCAAAGCGCCCGATCCTCTTCTCTTGTGTCGAAGTGTGGTGAGGCCTCACAGGAGGAGTGGGAAATTAGGGAAAAAGCTGAAACGGAAGTAACAGAGATCACGGTATACTCCGTGTTGCGAAACGGGCCAGTACAATACCACGTCTTATTGAGGCCATGAGGACGGACAACGCTTGCCTTGCCTCTTACCTATATTATATTTATGTAGAGGGTAGGGTTCTTTTCGATCTTGTACCCAGTAAACTGAACACCAACCCAATCTCAACAAAGAAAGTGAACTTTGGGAAAGATCTATCCTACACTTGTATCCTCGCATAAAAGAAAGGACTCAAGGGTTCATAAGGTATAGTAAAGGTTAAGGTCTTTACCTGGACTTGGATGGATCGGATCGAATAGAGCCCTATTCTATCAAGCTCTTGTAGGTGCGCCAAGTTTACTCACCTACTATATTTCTTAGTTTGATTTTTGAAGAAGTTTTCAATCTAGTTTATAAACTAAAATGTAATGATAACCTACATAAGACCTTTTTGTTTAGGATTTCTTAACCGGTTTTTCTTTCCTCTTGTCAATTCAATTGTGTAAATGAAATGAAATTTCAAAACAAGCAGAAAACACGTTTTTGGAAATGGAAGAGCAATTGAGAGAGAACCACATGCAAAACACATAGAGAACTCTTGTATGTATAGGAGATTGGAAGCTCAGCTTTAAGTCAAGAAGGGTAGGGGAGTCGCTGTGCCTACAATCTCGACAGTTGTGGTTAAAAGGTTTTTCTTTTTTTCACACATCTATTAAGAAACGCATATTCCACACTTTACTTTTATCATTTTAAAATGCCCAAGAGGCCTAGTTCTGGTTCAGCATAAGGAGATAAGGATAGAAGTTATGAAATTGTTATCACACTTATCCATCTTATCAAGCCAACAGCATATAGGAGCAGTCCACCAAATATTTGAAAGAGTCCCCGAGGCACAAAAAAATGATTCAATTCAATCTTTTAAGCTATCTATCAACAATAGAGGGGTTGTTCATAGTCAAAAGCTACTAGATTAGATGGATTCCCACTGAACTTAAACTTCTACTTGGTTGATAGATTCAGGGGTAGTGCTGGAACATAATTAAGGACGACCTCCATCTCCATATGGTAATTGAAGTTGAATAGGAGCAAACCAGATGCAACTCAATCCTTCTTCCTGGCAATGATACCCAAAAAAGCAAAACCTCACTAAACCGAGGCCCATTGCTATGGGGACTACACTATATAAGAGAATGACTAAGGCAATTGCCAATAGATTGAAAGACACGCTGGCTCTTTAACTTTTAAAAAGGCACCCTCCTAATCTCATTTAGATAGGAAGAGATATTGATGATTATCCCAAGGAGGCTTCCTAGTCAGCTGATAAATCAGGTGAGCTAGCCATGATCCCTAAACTCGCCAAATCAGGCATATGATAATGTTAATCATAGGTTTCTACATGCGACAGGAAAATGGGATTTGCAGAGTAGGATACAAAAGTTTTTTTTATATACAATGAATAGCACCTATGATCCATGGACGACCAGTGGGGTTCATAAGAGGAACCAAATAAAGGTCTACAACAAAGCTGTCCCCTCTCTCCATATCTCTACGACTGGTTACAGATGACACTAATAATAACAAAGCCAGATATAAAGACTTTTTGAGGCTTCAAAACTGGGACAAGACTTTTTTTACTTTGGTCATGTTAAAACCCCAGACAACGACGAATACTAATACAACTAGGATTCAAAGAAGGATTAACAGAAGATTTATGGACTTACTTGGCTTGGTCCCAATTTATAGGCATTAAAGAAATCTATAACCAGTTGGAAAGGGCACAAAGAAAGCAGGAAAAAATGCCGTCAAAAGAAGCCTGCCTTAGTCTCAAATAAGGCTTAGCCTCAATGGCAGACCAACTACCAAATGCGGAATGACAGTCGTGAGCCGGTCCTTATAGAATTCCTAGGCGTAAAGGTGGACAAGGTGGCAAGAAGCCTCTTTATATGGCGTAGCCCTTCAAGTGAAGCATTCAATTATGCGTGCTGGCCGCTCATCCTTAAAGTAAAGGCCTGGTTGAGAGGGAAGAGAGAAAACTTCCTCATTTTAGAAGGCTATATCAACGGGAACCTGTCAAGGCCAAGGAGGCCCGCTACCGTGTTAACCCCCTTCCCTAGCTAGCTTGCTTTCGCTTTCTTCGTTTCCGATTTGGAGCCATCGTCGCAGTTTAGGTTTTAGCATGCCTTGGCGAGGTTTTGCTCTTTCTTGGGAGCGTAGTTCCCTCTCCCTTTGCTTATCTAGCTTTATGTTTACGGTTGCCCTAGTAGCTTTTATGCAACGGGTGTCAAACTACCCTTCCTCCAAGATGGAAGTATCGCTCCAGAAAATTAGATATTTAGGAAAAGCCATTGGAACCGAGTATAATAGCCCCTATAAAGACTCAGAGCCCTTTTGGAACTTCTTCCCGCCTACGCCTAGAAGAAAGGCTTTCTTCGTCAGTTGTTACGAATGCCCATTCAAAAGATTCATTCCCTGGTGGATTGATTTGGTTATTGCTTGTAAGCCTCTTTTGGCTTTGGAACATTCATTTACTACTTTTTCCTCCCACATCCTGACATTAGTTGGTTTATGGCACCAGGCTAGCTCATGAAGAAGTCGAATCGAAGTTGTCAGAATTAGATCTCCCTAGAGCACTCCAGCCTTCCTTCGCCCGGGAATGGTGACAGTTGTTGCCTGCCTTGCAGAGCTTTGCTTTGAGTCCTTTCTTCTCTAGATCTGACCTCGTCCAAAGAAAGGTGTACGTAGCATAGCGAGATGCTTCACTCAATTGCGCGAAAGACTACCTAAACTCAAGCAGCAGATACTACCACATACAGGAGAAGAAGCTATAGCTCGAGCTATAACGCTTATTAGGAATTGTCCAATTCAATGAATTCCAGAGTCAGAGGGAGAGTCACGAAGGGCTATTCTTCGATTGGGTATGATTCAACTTTAACCTTCCCAAAGGGATCAATGGTATACCGAACGAATGGAAATTGCTCAAGTTTAGTTTCGTTAGGGACCAAGTCTACGTCACTTTAGAGGTGGGCCTTGGCTCGATTCCGAAGTCATGAGAGAAGGGCGGTATCCTAATCTTTCTTCTCCTAGGATCAAGAGACCATTTCGCTCTTCTTGCCTAAATAAAGAAAGAAAGGTCTTTCTCCCATTTCCCTAGTCGAAGAATTGCTTTATAGCCGAGCTCTCAAGAGTCTTTTCTACCATAATCATTCTTTCCTCCATCCTATTTGCTAGAGCAGTCAGTGTGGCATCTCCTGCATAGGAGTGATTGTTGATTAGAGGCCTCTTTAGTGCATGCATGAAATCTCTGACTTTTTGCACTGAAGATGTTATCTTTGTCTATGCCTAAGATAAGAGGTTTTCTATCTTCGATGGAAATCACACTTGAGGAGTGGCAAGCGCTCTTCTTAAATAAGATATTGTTTCAGGTTGCGGTTGCTCATTCTTTATACGGGAGTACGCAAGATTAAAAACATATGAACTAACACCTGATTATATGAATGAAATCAATTGCAAAGAGGGGCCATTCAATAACAAGCCTTTTTTTGTACATAATCACCTGTTTGTTGAATAGGGTTAAGTTGATTTGAAATATCTTAAGAGACCCAATAGGCCGACGAGCTCTTTCTCAGAATCAAGCTGGCAAATGCCCGCAAGAAACCCATTTATTTATCTATTTATCGTCTAGATGGGGCAGGTGTGAAGTCTACCTTCGTACAAGATCCAATCTCGATTATGTTTTTGCGAAAGTATCTACTCGATACGGAATGTTAAGTATCAAATTAATAGATGTTATGTTAGAACCTGGCGTTCTGGGCAACTAGGATAAACTTTCAGTAAAAAAGGGGGCATGCATGTCCATCCTTAACAGACCAACACCCGCCTTTGGGACGTACTAGAGTCGTGTCTTTCTTTCCCGGGTCACTCTAGTTATATTGAGATTTCCCTGTGCTTTCTCTTAATGGGAGGAGCGTGCCCCGTTCTTCTCTATCCAGTCTCCTTCTCCTTGAGCATGGGGCATTTCCTAGTTACCGAATCCTACTCTTCCGCTCTCGCTCCTTTCTACAAGTACAAGTAGCATCCTATTATAGGAGGTCCTCCCACTGCACTGGAGTGAGTTTATTCCAGGCAAGAAGACAGAGTGTGCTTCTTGTTCGTTTTCTTCCCTTGGCTCCATTCCATCCTTTTTATAAAGTACAAGTCCCAGGTCCGCCCTTACTTTTGAATATGAGCTCTTAGATAGATATCAAAATAGCTTCGTAATTAAACTTCTCGCACATTTGCTCTGAAAGCGAGAGCTTGAGATGCATTGCTTGGGTCTTCATTGGGCATTAGTCTAGCACTCTCTCTTCGGCACTAATAAGAAAGTGTCAAGTGATGGAGGTGTGGCTAGCTTGCTGAATCGCCTCCTCGTACTGCTAATCTTCTTCCCACTAACTCATTTCTCTTTCGACCGGAACTCCTTAATTAATTAATCCGAAAGTTCCCCAGAGTTCTTCCTTCTAAGAGGGTTGGCACAAACAAAAGCAGCAGATATTAAAACTAATAGCAAAGAAGGCTAGGCTTATCGAACCAGATTCTCTCCAATCTTCTACCGAAATTCGCTAATCTCAATGAAAGAGCAGGTAACTACATGAGGCAACTTTCCCCGCTGTCTTGTCTCGATACGAGAAGGGCTGGTGCTAGAATACTAATTACTATTGCAGCTCTCGGGTCTACTCTCCCTTCCACTCCAGCCTTACCTTAAAGGCCTGGTTTCGTCTGGTACGCGAGCTCTATTATATATAATATAGATACTGCCCTATGCTGTTAGTGCTTTTGTTTGGTTGTCCTTTACGTTTTGTTCTTTCCATTCAAGCAATCCTGCTTTTTCGAGCTTTATTGGGTCTAGGTCTAGTTGAGACTGAAGTCAAGGAAAATGGCGAGAATCATCTTATAGTAGTGCTCCTTATAGTAGTTGATCCTTTATGAGTCCGGGATGCCAGCCTTTAAAGTAATTGGTTCAGTTCCTCGGCTTCAGCATAAATGCAGTGCCAATCATTCCCATCAGTACGAGTGAGGGGTCGAGATCCGTTATTAATGAATGTCTCCTCTGGCCGCTTCTTTTGGGGATTGCCCTTCTATCTCCAGAAGATTGTTGCCTTCCTCATTCAGTGGGGAAGTTTATTCCCTCTCAATCAATGCCCGGGAAGGGAACTATGCGAAAGGCACTTCAAGAATACATACATTTGGAGATAGGCCATTTAGATAGAACGATTCCAATAGGTAGACCTATAGGTAGCCAACTACCGGGAAGCCAACTACATAGGTAGGGGGCATGCTGACATGCTTGACTTTCTCAATTAACGAGGTCCGCTAGCTGCTTGAGCCATAAAGACTTCTTCATTCAACGGATTTCATTTGTTCATTCACTAGCTTTCCTCTCTAAGAAGTCAGGTTGATCCAAAGCCATTGCTTGAAGCGATTTCCTTGACCGAAGTCAATTACCGAAGCAGGATTGCTTGACACACAAGCATACCAACTCGAGGGAAGGTTAATAAGGATGGTGGTCGATCAAGCTATTCTATTACGAAGTAGGAATCCGCTTCTCCATGCCCTTCCATTTTTAAGGGGTAGGCCCTTAGCGGCGCACAAACAATATTTTCTTGTCACTGGCACATTCAGTAGCCCCTTCTAGTGCGCGTACTAAGACTGAGGCTACAGCTCACTTCTTCCTCTTTCTTCTCTTATGCAATATCAAGTTAGCATCTTAAAGAGCTTACTCTGAATGGGAAACTTCTTCCCCAACTAACCCTCTGTGTGCACATTCCACAAAAGAGAAAGACTTTGTTCATTGAGTGGGCTCTCTGGTTGTTGAAAGAGTATAGGCTCTTATCTTTCTTTATAGGCGGCATTGCATATAAACGAATATTGATTGGTCTAATTCGAAGAAATAACATAACTAGTTCGATATAATAGGTCAACATAGGCAATATAGGTTAGTCCTAAAGCACTCACTCTAATCCCCGACCAGTTCAGCTTGAATTGGAAGCCTAATTGAAAAATCCGGTTGGAGGCAGTTTGGAGTACAAAAGAGTTTAAGTGCTCACAAGTTCAAATAGTGACTTCGGGACAGAGATAGTGAATCTTTTTTCTTCGGAAAGGAAAGGACTCAGCATCCACAGCTCTGCCTGGCCTTTCCCAACCAAGAGAGCTTGAAGAGGACATATGGCCCAGGATCGAAGAAGCAACAAGGGAGAGATTCCACCGATTAGCCTTACCTGATGACCGTTAACAAGAGTTGACAGGGGAAAGTACTTAATTACGAAAAGCGATAAACAAAGCAAACAAGAGATGAAGATTCCACCGATTAGCCTTACCTGATGACCGTTAACAAGAGTTGACAGGGGAAAGTACTTAATTACGAAAAGCGATAAACAAAGCAAACAAGAGATGAATGCGTTAACATAAAACCAATACAGCAGGACGAGAGATTCACCGAAGCCATAAAGAGCAGCTTAACTTTAACTAAGAGATGCTAGTCCCTTATAGAGCTAGCAGCTAGAAGGAAGGCGGATAGGCCATAGACCGCAGGAAAAGCTACCCCAGACACTGAAGACTTATACGACAGGGCAGGAGTTGAATTAAAGAATCGTACTGCAACTGCTAAAGAGAGATCAAAGCTAGTACTAGAGGAAGCGATAGCCCCACTACTCTTAGTGACTGGCTACTTTACTACGCCATTTTTTGCATCGAAGACATACAAGCACACTCTCGCTGGGCCATCCGTGGGGATTCATCCGCTATGAAGCATAAGGAACTGCCTTCAAGCGCTCTTTCTACTAGATTTGGATGAGTACCTTAGCTCTAACCCAAACTGAACTCCCCCCTCACCGAATCAAATATACCTAGCACAAACAGGTCTCATTTTGGCTGGGGCATAGCCCTTATCCTTCAAAAACTCGGTAAAGACTCTTTTCGCATCGTTGTCGTAGCCTATTTCACACCCGCAGAAAAAGAAAAGATCATATCATAGAGTATAGAAAATGGGGTTCCTATCAAAGATGGACCTTGTCGGAAAGTGATGGTCTTCGGTAGCTATAGGGTGAAGGTCTTTCTGCGGGAGCAAGGCGATTCGTGGTCGCCGCTGATAATCCTTAAGTCAACCCTGAAAATAGGTTAAGGATCGGCACGCAACCAATTCACTTTCTTGCATTTCACTCATTCTTATGTACTCTTCATAGACACCATTGGACTGGTCGAGGACACTATCGTCTCCCCTCCCCCCTCGTGCAGTTTGAGTCTATTTGTTCAAGCTCAAGTTCTTCTTTTCAAATAATATATTATTATTTGGAGTTTGAGCTTCTGACCCCTATTCATTATCACTAACTTGGGCTTAGCTTGAGCTTCTAATTACTTATTGGTCTTTGTCAAGAAGCAAGCTACCTCCCTCAGTCGAAGTCACTCCAGTTATTGCTAGCCCGGGCTTCCATTATGATTACTATTGCTGACGAAGCAAAAAGGTATGCATTTGGTTTAGTCAGCCTTATAACTTGAACAGAGAAAGGTATCAGTCAGCCTTATAACTTGAACAGAGAAAGGTATCGCTTATCAAAGAAGGGGGTTGGACCACTTTGCTTAGGGCACCTAAACCCAAGACCAATGCTTTCTTAATTGGGATAGCCAGATCCAATGCAATGGTAAAGGTAGTGACTCGAGGTTGATGGGGGATTTGGCTTGAATAATCTAATTCCTTAGATCTTGGTTTCGAAATCGAGGCCATAATAAGGACTTTGTAACAAGAAAGCCGTCCTCGGTTAAGAGCGCTTTCCTTTTTGTTCTTAGAAATAAAGTTACAAGGCTAGTTTTCCTGCTGGATGATTCTGAATCAACTACTTTGATCAGCCCAACCAGACCCCGGTGTTACCCTTTGCGCATTAGCAAGCCCCTCTCTTAATGGTGTAAATGCCCAATGCAGCTTTTCTCCTAATGGAAATGTCAAATGAACATCTTCGCAGATTCCTCGAGGCTCATCTTTGAAGAAAGTTTCCAAAAACAATGTTGTATGTAACTAGGATCTATAATCTATAGGATACCAACCTCCCCCAAAAAAAAGCCAGTACAGTAGCTCTCCTCTATATGGTTCACCTTTGAATTGGAGCTTTTTTAATGGAAAGGGTTCTTTCGTGCTATCGGAGAGGGGTTGAACCCTTAACTTATTTTATTATGTTATACATAAATAGAATCTATTCATGTTATGTAATATTAGAAAGAAAAAGGTGGTTGTTCTATTAATGGGACCAAATGAGTAACTTTTATACTGATTCCTCTTTGAGGGGTTGATTTTGAATGACTTAATTACCTCCACTCCCTTGATTCGGAGTCAGGAGCCCCTGTTCTTATTCAAAGGTCTTTGCTTACGCCACACTTCCCCCTCCTTTGGTCAAGGCTAGCGGAATAACTGACGATTGAAAGGTACATGGGAGGATGAAATGGGGAGGTTGGAGGGTCTGCCTTACCGGAAATTGAGTATTGGAAGGAAATGAAATGCTTTTACTAAGACCACCAAGCGAATGAAGAGAAAAGTTTTGTTTGAAGCAGATTTGACTGAAGGGAGAGGAGGCGAAGATACTACCGAACAATGGTTGTGGGCTGTACGAGGGCTTTCCTGAATGACAAGGGAAATCTCTATCAACTACGGGAAATGAAGAGTGAACGATGGCTTGGATTTCATGATGGCTTAGGCTAAAAGGGAAAGGGCTTTGGTTGGCCATCGCCCTTTGGTTTGGGCTCTTTCAAGACAACTCCTTCCGTTCGAGACTAGTTGCTGCCAGAGACCGTGGATTTAACTACTCCTCCCTCACCAGCAGGAACCCTTCTTCTAATTAGGCGCCGATACGGATTCATTCCAGTAGGGATTGCTCCTTTACTTTAGGTTTAGGTATCAACCAGAAATTTATTGTTCAAGCAGCCAAAAATACACACGTATACACGTGAAAACATCCCATCTGACCACTATTCAACACAACACATTACATGTTATAATCTTCAGGACAGATTCAAGAGCAAAGTGTATTTTCATCTCATAGAGGCTCTAAAACAAGACAGTCTACTAACCATCTAGAAGAAATTGCAGTATACCTCTACTTGGACATTTAAGAAACTAGCATGGACCACTTTTTGACAATGAATTTTTCACAAACCATGAACTACAAAATGCGTAGATCTGCTAATACTTTCAGGCTTAAATCAATTCACTTAGAAACAATAAATACATGAGCCGGTTCATTAACCTCTTGTACAAATAGATTGCTGCTGCCTTAACATGTGCCTGAAAGTTATTGTAAGTATTGGGGGGAGGGGGAGGGGGAGGTGTCCTGTGCCTAAATCCAAAAAACACCTCCTTCACTTAGATGTTTGCAGGCATAGCAATTATTACACAGTTGCAACAGATTGAAAAAAGCTAAGGGCATGCTGGTTTTCAAAGTAAGGTCCTTGGAAATAAAGATTTTAGAAGAAATAGAACAATTTACCAGAATTTCTCCATGGAGATGTCTTTCAATAGAATTGAAAGAATCAACAATTTCCAATTCTGACATTTTTGATATGAGAAGCTGTATGTCAGCTTTCATTCTTGCCTGCCTCCAGAGCCTATGTTGTTCTTGTTCAACAACAGTGCGCCGCCTTTGAAACCATGGCATGAAGTTGGGCCCTTTCAGGAACCTCCTGAACAGCAATGTAAACCATCTTTATCTTAACAAAAAGGATTGAGAACTTGACCAAAATTGAATGAAGGACTGAGAAGCAATCAAACAAACTGAAAAAAAGAAGTCATATGCAATATTAATAGCAGTTTAACAATTATTACTTGTATAAATCCAGCCAATTAGATTTCATCCGCTTTGACAAAAATTTCCCCACACCTCTTGCTGATAAGTTTGCCAGAAATTCTTCAACATTGAATGGAGGAAGAGGGGGAGGGTCAATGAATGGAAGAGATCCTTCAGAAGGAGTGTTCGCCCTAAAATATGGGCCAAAAGGAGCCAAGAAGTTTGTGGTAAGCTCCAAGAAATGACGGCGCAATATTTCATTGTTAACAACTGACATTGACTCCTCAACCCTCGGTGACTTCCCAGCATCAATGAGCCTATTCAATATAGAAGTGTCAGGCTTAGTTGAACCTACATAGGTACTCCAAACAGCTTCCTTGTGTTCTGTCATGAGGCATAGTGGACCATCTCTCCTCAACTTAACAGCACTCAACAAACTTGAAGGAGAGAACTTTTTCAAGGAAAGCTGCTGAAGACCAAATCCTTCTGGTCTTCCGGGAATTCTGCTAGCAGAAGACCTACTTGCAAAGGCAACCCGGTTTGAATTAGAAGCAGGGCTGCCAACTGAAACAATGTGGGGAATATTACGTAGTGCTTTAAGGAAAAATAGATTCGTCACACCCAAAACCATTGGAGGGAATGCATCTCCTTCTTTAAGTGAATTCAAATGCTTAAAGTCAGGGTCATGGATGGTGAAATATGGCCTAAAATCAACACTACATGGCAGTGGTGCAACCAAACTGACTAGACTTGCAACTGCCTCACAGCACTGGGGAGGTGTAGGTCCTATGATAAGAATAGGTTCACCGATAAGCAACAACTCCCATAACAACCAGAGCTGCAATAAGATCCCCCGGAATGTACCAAAAATATCTGAATCATGAAAAAGACCCTGTGGAAGTAACTGATTGGATGGAAGAAAAGGTGCCATGGCAGAAGCAGATTCTTCAAAAATCCCAATTTCAAAGGGCAGACTATGAGCGGGTGGCAGGCTAACTTTAAGCATGGCATTCCCAATATGAAGCTCCATTTGTTTACCGGGTACAGGAGTAGGCCACATTGAAACATAAGCAGCAATATGCTCAAGAGCTTTCGTTCCTACATCAAAATATAAAGGACCCATAATTTGTAACAAAGGCCTAAACACACTAGAGTAAGGATTATGAGACAATATCACCACAGATTTCTGTTCTCCACCTCGCTTTAGCTTCTCATCATGCCGCTGCCTATTAAATACAAAACCATACAAGTATTTCAAACCTTTAGTACCATTTCTAATTTTTCTTCTATTAATCACCTTCCCTTTCATGGACTTTGAAGATTCTTCTTCATCATCAATTCCTACCACCTCAGAAGAAGTCAAATTTCCTTGTTCAGAGTTCTTCCGCCTTTGGATGCGAAAAAAGAATATGCAGTCATGAATGCTTGAACGGTTCTGGTTCTGGGAAACAGAATCTGGAAATGAACTAAAAGCAACATCAAGTTCCTCTTCATTTGAGAGAGAACCAGGTGGATAACACTCTTCAATGAGCTGACCTTGTTCAAGATCAAATCTAATAATGCAGAAGGCAACAGCCCATTGCTGCAGAGATTCCAGATCAGTCTTTAAACTAAGCTCCTGTTTAACAGAAAATGAAGGTGATCGACTCATTTCTGAGATAATCAGCATCCTTTTACATCCATCAAAAAAGCCAATTCACCTCATCTAAGAGGCACACTTGAGCTACCATTCCAGTCAAAATCTTCTGGGATTTCTGGCTATTAAACAATTGCGGTAACAAAATCAAAGCCTACGAAAGAAAACCAAGAAGCATACAATGAATAACAGATCAAAAGAAGTCAGTTTAAAACAAACTTTTTAAGAGCAACGACAATAATTTGTTTGGCAACCAGGAGAATCCATTAAAAGATAAGTAATTAAAATTGAAAAATCTTAAAATTAAACAGAAATCAATAAACTGAATCCAAAAAACCAAAGACTGGCCATTAAAAAGCAATAAAAAGAAAACACAATTTCGCAAATCTGAATTTAAAAGAAGATCCAAGAAAATGGGTAAAAAAGAAACATTTGGCTTACCTAAACCGAAAAACCCAACCAGATTCAGTTCTTGCAAGAAGATAAACCAGAATACCGGCACCCAATTGGCCAAAAGCAAATGGGTCTCTTTAGAAACCAGAAAAGTTGAGATCTTCTTGGAGTTGCCTCTGTAACTGTATGGATAGCAGAGAGTTTGTATGCAGGTTTGGAAGCAACTACAGTACTATAATTTTATAGATTTGTGGGAGAAATAGATGTATGAAATATAAATGGCAAGGAAATTATTTGTTAACAAGGCCGCTTTCAATTTCAAGCTCCTCCTGTAGTGTATGTTCTTGCTTGAATTGGGAAATCATCTATATCTGGTAATTAATTATTTTGAGTCCTTTGTCCTCTCCTGTTAAATTCCCTCGCTCGTCTAGGTCGCGCAAGATTATTATTATTATTATTATTTTATTAACATAAATATTTAAATCAATTTGAATCATCTCTAAAATTAATAATTATATAAATATTTAATAATTATAAAATTTATAAAACTCAAATAAATAATTTTAAAAAAATAAATTTAAAATCTAACCAGTTAAACTACACCTTTCAAAATTAATTATTATTATTATTATTATAAACATTAATATTTTATTAAATATATATTTAGAAAAACCTTAGAATAGTAATATCAACACTTCTTATTCTAACTTGTAATTGTATATTTAGAAATATGGTAGTTGTTGATTTTGAAAGTGTTTTTCATTTCAAAACATATTAAAATAATATTTTTTTATTTTTAAAAAAATATTTTTAATATCAACACTTTCAAATAATTTAAAATTATAAAAAAGTATTTTTTTTCATCCCATAAGTCACAAATCATAAAATTATAATTAAAATTAAAAAAAAAAAACAAAAACTAAATTCACCAACCTTTCACTATTAATTACACAATAAAATAATTATTTTTCCTTCAAAAAAAAAAGCCAACCATCTTGCTATCAAAGTAAAATAATTTTGTAAACGTGTGTCATTAGTCATTTTTAAATATACTTGAATAAATTAGTTTTATTATATTTTTAGCAAAGTAAAATAATTTAATTACTATTAGAAACAAAAAAATTATAATTGAATTTGCATTGAAAGGTTTTTTTGTCTTTTTATTTTTTTAACATAATAAAATGATTTAATTACCAATACAATAATTTTTTAAGAAACAATTGGGATCCAAGGATATTTTTGCCTTTTTATTATATATAATTTTTTTTTTTTGTTATAATCAAGTTCACTTAGGATTTATTTGATAATTTAAAAATATAAATATTATTAAAAATATAGATAATATATGCATTGCATGCTTTTGCACGTGATGACCTTCGCGCCTTTCGGCATTTGATTATTAAGAATTGATATTTATGCTTTGTTTTTTTTTTCTATGGGGTTATCCCGGTTTTATGCCCATGATTGTAAGGGGAGCGGGTTAACCTAGTTTGAATTGGGTTTTTTTCATTGTTTTTTTTTTTAATTTTTCCTTCAATATTGAGTTGTTCGATAATCGAACTTCATTATTTTATTCAATTTACTTTCAACAGGGTATCTCGGTGTCATGATCAAGTCACATATTCAACATGCTAACTCGGATGAGCTTGGGTCAGGTTTATATTTTTTAATTTTTTTTCACTTTATGCTGAGAATTAACAAGCATTATCAAAGGATCAATTAGAGATATTGATTACAAGGTCAAGGAAAAAGAAAATTAAAAAGACACTCAAATGAGTTTATTTAGGATATATAGACTAGGTCAAGCTTTAAGATTACAGGAATGGATGATTAGGCTCTAATTAATGTAAATCCACATAAGAGAAAGGAGCTAAGGAAGAGATAAGGACAAGGAGATGCAATTTGAGCTTGGTTTCCTTATGGTTTGCGAATTCCTTCACAAGTTTAAGTCGATTTTGAGCTTATTTTTACAAATACACAGTTTTATACTAATAAGCTTACCTTTTAATCTTAACATTGGATCGAGTAAAAACTTTTACTAAACATTTCTAAAGGTTTTTTTTAATATAAAGTTAAAATTTCATAATAATCAAAGATTAGAAAGGCTTTGCAATAAAGTTTAGAAACTACTACTGCGTGAGATTTACATTATTTTTCTAGTTGGTTAAATTTTTTTTTTTCTATTTGGATCATTACTCTTTTATTATTTTTCCATACTTGTTTAAGATCTTTTCACTTATTATGAATATGATTATTTAACTTGTCTTTTTTTAGAGATTGGGTTATCTCATAATAATATTTTATGTGTGGAGGGGTTGCTTCTTCTTTTGGTTATTCATTGAACTTTTCTTGAGCTTCTCAAATATCAATTGTCTTTATAGTTTTCTTCCTTTATACTTCCAGTTTATGATTCATTATAGTCATAAGGTCAGGATCCTTTCATCTAATAACTCTGGTGTATTTATTCAAGTAATAATTATGTTAGGTTCTGTACTGTAATCTAATTTTATATTTTTTGGGTTGTTTTTTATCTTGTTTGTGGGTGGGCTCTTCTAAGTTCATATCACTTTATTTACTATCATTGTATTTTTTTTTTCGTGTTATTAAATTAGCCGAGTTTATTAAATTCAATCAAGTCAATAACCCAAGTCTTAGAATTTTCTTTTTCTTTTTTAGAAACACTTGCATCACCTCGGTATCTTTTTTTTTCCTAGTAAAAAGATAGGGTCAACTTGTACTGTAGCACGAGTCATCTATCTAATTGAAAACACTGTTCACTGGAATAATATTTTCACTACTTTATCCATCTTGTCAAAAAACTAAAACTAGCTATAAGGGGCATTTAAATCTTTTCACAAGATCTATTAGTTATTACCAAATTAAATAGGGAAACATAAGTTATTTTTGCATGTGGAAAGCACAATTAAACGACTAAAATGTCATTGAAAGAAAAAATAATTAAACTAACCTCAATAGGCTTTTTTGTATTTTCAAAATATTTTTTATAATTATCAATTCAGTTGAGGAGCAATTATATATATATATATATATATATATATATATATATATATATATAAAATGCATAGTTAAATGACCAAAATGCCCTTAGAAACCAAAAAAAATTAAAATTGGCCTTAGAGGGATTATTTGTATTTTCACAATGGTTTTTCCATTATTATCAAGAAGGTTGATGAGAAATTTGTCTTTAAATAAATATAGAAAAATAAAATAAAAAGTAACTAGCATATATATGGCACGCGCCAATGTGTAGGGAGGTGTTTGCACTTTGCACCGTTTGGTGGCATGTCCAACACCTCCTAGTAGCTAAAATCTCCCTTCCACAACGTTATTAGAAGTGTCATTGTGTCCTTTTTTTTTTAAGAAAACGTGTGTTGGCAGTGGTTAGGTGGTTTGTTGCTATTAAGGTTTTGTTTTTTTTCTTCTTTTCTCTCTCCTCCCATGAAAATCACATCTTAGTTCTTTTTGTTGTTGGTATTTCAACTTCAATTCTTTTTTTTTTAATTTCTAATTTTGCTTCTTAGCCTTTTGGTAAAAGTCTTATTTGTTCTCAATTTTATTTTTCAATCTCAATATGTTATATATTATGTTTTTCTAATTTGGTCATTTTCTTTTAATTTATAATTTTTTTCTTAACCTGTTTGTGAAAGTTCTATTTTTTTTTCAATTTTATTCTTTAATTCAAATTTATGGTATATTATTTTTACCAATTTGGTCCTCATTCTTTTAATTTTTTTTCTTATGTTAAAGTTATTTTCTTTTAATTTTATCCTTTAATCAAAAATCTGTTTTTATTTTTTTATGTCAAATTTGATCCTTATTATTTTGATTGTTTTTTTTTTCCTAAATTGATTTTTATTTTCAACTTCACCCTTTATTCAAATATAAAATTTATTTTGTATTTCAATTTTGATCCTCATTCTTTAATTTCTATATTTTTAAAATTTTTTTATACAATTGAAATTGTTTTTTTCAATTATATCCTTTAATATTTGATTGATTAGGAATTGGGCTTCATGATTTTTCTAGATATAATGATTTAGGTCCAATGACTCATATTATGAGTTTGAAAAGCTAACAAGGGTTAACATTTTTCTTCAATAGGTTTTTGATATGATCGAAGAAAGGTTAAAATCAAATTTTGACATAAAAATTTTCTATTGAGTGTAATTTTAAATTAAATTGTTGGATCAAACTGAAATTTTACTATAAGATTCTAGCTAAGGAAAAATTTAAGATGAATTGCAGTTCAAGAAGACCTTGCAATATAGGTTAGAAAAAGCTGGATGAATTTTGTTATTTATTTCCTTTTAACTTGTGGATTTTCTATTTAAGAAGGATCATTTTTCTACAAGGATGTTGTAATAAACCAGCTTTTCAAGCCCAAAACAACGGTATTTTTTTTTTTTTTTTATACTTGACACACATTATGTCGATAATCGATGAACATACAATCCATACATCAACAACAATCAACATTTTCATTTAAAAGTGAATATTACATAAACATATAATATTATGTGTGCATGATTAGAATTCCACATTAAAAATATAAATACATAAACTTTGCACTCTTTGGACGGCGTGTACAACACCTTTCAATAGCTAAAATCCCCCTTCCACCATGTCATTAGAAGCGTCATTGTGTTCTTTTTTTTAAGGCAGCATGTGTTGGCAGTGGTTGGGCGGTTTGTTGCTAGTAGGGTTTTGTTTTTTCTTTTCTTTTCTCTCTCCTCCCATGAAAGTAACACCTTGATTCTTTTTGTTGTTGGTATTTCAACTTCAATTCTTCTTTTTTTTTTTTTTTCTAATTTTGCTTCTTAGCCTTTTGGTAAAAGTCTTATTTGTTCTCAATTTCATTTTTCAATCCCAATATGTTATATATTATTTTTTCTAATTTGGTCATTTTTTTTTAATTTCTAATTTTTTTCTTAATCTGTTTGTGAAAGTTCTATTTTTTTTTTCAATTTTATTCTTTAATTCAAATTTATAGTATATTATTTTTACCAGTTTGATCCTCATTCTTTTATTTTTTTTCTTATGTTAAAGTTATTTTTATTTTTAATTTTACCCTTTAATAAAAAATCTGTTTTTATTTTTTTATGTTAAATTTGATCCTTATTATTTTGATTATTATTTTTTTATTTTTTTGATAAATTGATTTTTATTTTCAACTTCACCCTTCAATCAAATATAAAATTTATTTTGTATTTTAATTTTGATCCTCATTCTTTAATTTCTATTTTTTTTAATTCTTTTATATAATTAAAATTGTTTTTTCAATTATATCATTTAATATTTGATTGATTAGGAATTGGGTTTCATGATTTTTCTAGATATGATGATTTAGGTCCAATGACTCACGTGATGAGTTTGAAAAGCTAACACGGGTTAATATTTTTCTTCAATGGGTTTTTGATATGATCGAAGAAAGGTTAAATTCAAATTTTGACATAAAAATTTTCTATTGAGTGTAACTCCAAATCAAATCGTTGGATCGAGCTGAAACTTTACTAGAAGATTCTAGCTGGGGAAAAATTTAAGATAAATTGCAGTTCAAGAAGACCTTACAATATAGGTCAGAATAAGCTATATGAATTTTGTCATTTATTTCCTTTTAACTTGTGGATTTTCTATTTAGGAAGGATCATTTTTCTACAATGATGTTATAATAACCCGGCTTTGCAAGCCCAAAACAACGGTAATATTTTTTTGTACTTGACCCACATCGTGTCGATAATCGGCGAACATGTTCCCTCACCATCATCAAGATACAATCCATACATCAACAACAATCAACATTTCATTTAAAAGTGAATATTATATAAACATATAATATTATGTTTGCATGATTAGAAGTCCACATTAAAAATATAAATACATAGACTTTGCACCCTTTGGATGGCGTGTACAACACTTTCTAGTAGCTAAAATCCCCCTTCCACCATGTCATTAGAAGCGTTGTTGTGTCATTTTCTTTTTAAGACAACATGTGTTGGCAGTGGTTAGGCGGTTTGTTGCTAGTAGGGTTTTGTTTTTTTTCTTCTTTTCTCTCTCCTCCCATGAAAATGACACCTTGGTTCTTTTTGTTGTTGGTATTTCACCTTCAATTCTTATTTTTTTTTATTTCTAAATTTGCTTCTTAGCCTTTTGTTAAAGTCTTATTTGTTCTCAATTTCATCTTTCAATCCCAATATGTTATATATTATTTTTTTCTAATTTGATCATTTTCTTTTAATTTCTAATTTTTTTCTTAACCTGTTTGTGAAAGTTCTATTTTTTTTCAATTGTATTCTTTAATCTGAATTTATGGTATATTATTTTTACTAATTTGGTCCTCATTCTTTTAATTTTTTTTTCTTATGTTAAAGTTATTTTTCTTTTTAATTTCACACTTTAATAAAAAAATCTATTTTTATTTTTTTATGTCAAATTTGATCCTAATTATTTTGATTTTTTTTGTTTTTTTTTGCTAAATTGATTTTTATTTTCAACTTCAACCTTCAATCAAATATAATTTTTTTTTTGTATTTCAATTTTGATCCTCATTCTTTAATTTCTATTTTTTTAATTCTTTTATATAATTGAAATTCCCTTTTCAATTATATCCTTTAATAAGGTTTCATGATTTTTCAAGATAGGATGATTTGTGTCCAATGACTCATATGATGAGTTTGAAAAGCTAACACGGGTTAACATTTTTCTTCAATGGGTTTTTGATATGATCGAAGCAAGGTTAAATTCAAATTTTGACATAAAAATTTTCTGTTGAGCGTAACTCCAAATCAAATAATTGGATCAAGTTGAAGCTTTACTGGAAGATTCTAGTAGGGGAAAAATTTTAGATGAATTGCAATTCGAGAATACCTTATAATATAGGCAGAATAAGTTGTATGAATTTTGTTATTTAATTCATTTTAACTTGTGGATTTTCTATTTAGTAATGATCATTTTTCTACAAGGATGTTGTAACAACCCGGCTTTTCAAGCCCAAAACAACGGTAATTGTTTTTTGTACTTGACACATCGTGTCGGTAATTGGCGAACCTGTTCCCTCACATCATCAAGATACAATCCATACATCAATAACAATCAACATTATATTTAAAAGTGAATATTACATAGACACATAATATTATGTTTGCATGATTAGAAGTCCACATTAAAAATATACATACATAGACATGAGTTTGCATTCTTATCCTACTAATAGTCGTCATGAATTTAAACAAAAGGATCTAATAAAAGTTATACGTTCAGTACATTGATTCATACAAAATACATCGTGATTTAGAATGCAACTACATGATTCCTTACAAAAGTAGGTTCCCGTGTATTGGATTTCCTAGGCACTTTGTTGATATAACGTCCCTGCTACAGTATAAAACATTTAAGAGAATGCAATTACTTAATAATAATGATGATAATTAAACGGTCTGGCAGTTTAATGAAGCATTAACATTATCCTATGATTGAAGCGTGACATTTATTGTTTCTTCATGTACTTAGTATAAACAACTTGTAGTATATATAAATGCACCAATTCTTGCAATCAACCATAATCTTAAACTCGGTTATCCTCTTAAGGCATTATTTGTTGAGGTTAACTGTCCACTCACCTCGGTCATCCACTTCGGGTGCCATCAACCAAAGTTAATCAATCGTTGTCTCAGTCATTCATTCAGATGCCATTAGCTAAAGCTAATTAATCATTTATCCCAATCATCCATTCAGATGCCATTAGCCGAGGCTAATCAACCATTTGTCCCAGTCATCCATTCGAATGTCATTAGCCGAAACTAATCAACCATTTGTCAACATTTAAGCATTCGGCAATCTGATATTGTTCTAACACAATATAGTAACATTCATGATAAAGTATTTCATTATTCAACGTATGAAAAAGGAAAGTGAATGTCACCTATCTGCTCCACCTGTGGGTTGTTCTAGTCTTGATGATGTTCCAATCTCGAAAGCAACACCTAAGATATCAATGGTCACAAATTAGTACATTTGTATCTTTGAATTACATTCGTCACCATACTTATTTCAAGAGTTTATATGTTCACATTCAAGTGTTCCATAGTTTACACCATCATACCGTGTTACTAGCATTTAAGTCATTTCTGCCTAGGAGGTTTATTGTAGAATTCAGTAGCGAAAACTATTTTGCTGCAAGCCGTCCAATTCGATAGCAAAAACTGGTTCGCTGCAGGCTACCCAATTTGACAAAGAAAACTAGTTCGCTACAGGCTGCCAATTCGGCAGCGAAAACTGTTTCACTGCTGACGCCATAATTTCCACAACAAAAGTTGGTTCGTTGTAGCAAACATGTTTTGCGGCAGCGAATGCTACTTCGCTACAGACAACTCAATTTCGGCAATAAGTCACAAATTTGCTGCAAATAATACAACTTTGACAGCGAATCAAAATTTCGCTGGAGAACACACGATTCGGTAGCGAATACTAATTTGCTACAGGCAACTCAATTTCAGCAGCGAATCACAAATTCATTGTAAACAAGTCAACTTCGGCAACAAATAACAAGTTCACTGCAGAACACACGATTTGGCAACAAATGCCAATTTGCTGCAGACAACTCAACTTCGGCAATAAATCACAAATTTGCTGCAAAACACAAAATTCAGCAGCGAATGCTAATTTCCTAAAGACAACTCAGTTTTGGTAGCAAATCATAATTTTATTGTAGAACACACAATTTAGCAGTGAATGCTAATTTGATGTAAACAATAACATTATTGATTTTTAACAAGTGCTTACAACATCACTTATTTGTACCATCATTTCTTGTCTTTTATTCCTTTTTACCATACTAATTTTATGGAATCATTTTCTCATTGTCCTTATTCTTTTATTTGTCAACACTAGTTAGCGGTTTCATTGACAATATACATTTTAAACCTAAAACTCATAATTCTCTTTTCAAGTTCATTAATATCCTTTACTTAACGGGGGCTCTTGTTACCTTCGTCCCTATATTTATGTGGGGGTTTATAACATATGTGCCACTTTCTATTGGGATTGCTTACCACGACCACATTCACAAGTCAGTCTAGGTATATCACCTCATGAATGGAATTAGCCTTTAATAACTTGTTTAAAGATGATCTTTTATCATTCTCCTCCATAATTAATGACTAACATTTAATTTGGAAGAGGCCATGTCTAGGATAATGTCATATATGTATAGAGGCTTGAAGGAAAAATTCTCATTTGAATATTAAGGAGCTTTATCAAGGCTTTCTCTTGCTAGAGATCCAAAGTAAACCTAATTATTGTAGCGACAATGTTTTATTATTGATAGAGATTAACTTCTTTTAAAACATTTATGGTCTTTTTATGTATTTCAGGTGTTTCATTGAGAGTCCTTATTGATCCACCAATAAACATTGTTGCTTTCTAGGCAAGTGGAGAAGCATTTCTTGGAAACTATCTAATTCCCCCTCACTTTTGCTACGCTATTAATGGATAGTTTCATAGCTAGATACTTGTTACTAATCAACGTGTTTGTCTCGTGAAGGAGTGATCTCCTAAGTATAGTGTTATAAGAAGAATTCATCATGATCACCATAAATATTTGTTGAAGAGTATGACATCTTAGATTAGCACCAATGGTGATCAATATATTTAACACGGCTTTTACTAGTACACCCTTACTCTCAATCTCAATCAAGGGAGTCTTTATTAGTGTTAAATTAGAGCGGTCAACATCTATTTACACCATATCTTATTTGGCATTGGCATTGGCATTGGCATTGGATATTCATAGTATTCTATCATCCACCAATACCCTATGCACCTTATAATTAGGGAGGACAATGGTGATTACCAATGCATTTTTATGAGGAAAGGTCACCCCTTATCCATTTTTTAGGGTGAACACGATAGGCTCTATGTCAAAGGTTTGAAAGGCGTGGGGTAAGTAAAACTTACTTTCTATCATCTTTTTTGTTTCTATTAGTCACCTCCTGTTGAATTTTTGCTTAACATCTCATTAATTTTAGGTAAAGGTTTCTAAAGTATGCTAGTCTATTTTTCCTATTATTCAGGTTTTGTCTTATTTTTTATAAACTATCTGAGGTAGCCCTTAGCAATTAACCCTTATATTTCTTTCTTAAGAGAAAAGCAATCTTCAGTTTCATGGTTTGTATCTTTATTAAAAAGGTAGAACTTATTAGGATTGCATGTTTTAACATCTACCTTCATTAAAGGTGAATATTGACAAATTATCCTCCTTTAATAGCGATAACATATCAATTTAGGTGGCATTAGATTAGTGGTAATTAGTTTAGGGTATACTAGCCTATTGTAATTAACCCTTTTAGGTTATTCCTAAATCTTTAAGACTGCTAGGAAATCGATGGTGCTTAGGAGATTTTTCTCTTTGTCTATGAGATTAAGTTTGTCTATGCCTAGCTACACTCACCTCCTTTACATGAATACGGTTCTCCATTGCCTACTTTACTTTGAGGAGAAAATATAATCTTTCTTATAAGGTAAAGTTATGTACCCTATTAATTAAATCTTATATGATAATGGGTTCAAGTAAACCCTCTACCTTAATTATTTCATCATTAAACCTATTCAAATAGGCTCTAGTGCTTTCATTTTCCCATTGGATAATGACAAAGAACTTAGTTGAGCTTTTTTAAAATAATATACTTGTACTGAAATGAGCAACAAACTTGGCACACAAATCAATGAAGTCAAAGATGGGATCAAGCTCTAAACTATGGTACCATGTTTGTATAGATTCACAGAACATGGTGGAGAAGATTTTACACATGGCATTGTTATCATATATAACTAGCTCAAGGTTGTTTTAAACATTTTATACATTTATCTCATATTAGTGAGCCTGTCATAATTGTCCAGGTTTATTTATATAGAGACGAAGCCTTTTAGAAGACATGTATTTCATAACGGGGAATCTTCTATTTTATAAGGATGGTATTATTCTCTAGGGTATGCACAATCTCCTCATATTTTGGTTTTTTTTTTCTTTCCATTTAGGACTATTTGAGTAGGATTTTGAAGGGGAATGATGGCAATGGGCATTACTATGGTTGTGACTTCTTGATACTTTACTTTTTTACTTTTAAAGATCATGTTTAGAAAACCTAGTTTAAAAAAGTTTGTCTTGGCTATTACAGTTACTTCTAGATAGGTTTAGAGTACAATAATACTCTTGTTTACTTTTATACATGTTGTTTTGCCTTATTCTTTCAGGAAATTGAAGTTGTATATATCCAATCAGTGGCATATGTTGTAGGGTGACTAGTTGCTAATCCACTATGGAAGAGGAATGGCTTTTAGCTGTTTTTTATTGGCTAGAACAATCTCATAAAGTAATCTCATTTACTATGCCATATGGTGAAGGTCTTGAGGGGCTGATGTACCAATAATAGGGAGATCGATTACTCTCTTATGTCGTAGCTCACATGCATTACCTAGGGGGTTAGGATTGCACACCTACTTATAGGAATAATACTAGTGAATTGATATTTTATTGTGAACGATCATATGGATTACTTGTCATGCAAAGTAGGTTTGTAAACCAATTTGTAGGAGAAATAATGGTGAACTTCTGCTTTAATGTGAATCACCACACAATTATCTTATAAGTCACCATGTAATTATTATATAATGACCATTCACCTATCCTGTTATCTTGTGAGTTAGCTTTATGTTAACTTGTAAAAATAAAGATTCAAGCAGGCTTCATATTACAATATATGAATTCATGAATTTAGTTGGTGGTTAGGCATAACTAAACCTCATTTGGAATGCCATATCTGTTAAAAAGTTAGAGCAGTCATTACATATCATCACCAAAATCATTTTTTTTTTATCATTGTCTATAACTGAAGCTAGAAAGAGTATCTAAGTGATTATTATTTATCTTTTGCAATGTTAATAGCACTTGAAAGTTTAAGAATGAATAAGAAAATACCTTCTTAAATTGTTATATTTTTCCAGTCAATATTTTGGAATCCAAATAAAAACTAAAAATAATACCTTAAAGTCATTTTGCGAATTTAGTTAATAAGGTTAATGATTTTTTTGTTGTCAACGAGTTTTATTTGACAAGATAATTTCAATGGTGGTGTTTGTTCTCTCAACATGCTTGAAAAAATAGATCGGGATCAATTTAGTTGAATTGAGTTTCATAATTTATTTTAGTTTGCTTTCTATAATGGTCTCAAATAAATATCTCAGTAGTTGGTTTGAACTTAATTTTATAAATGTATATTTTTATGGCTATATAATTAAGTTAAAAATTATTAAAATCAATAGAGTCCATGACCCAGGTTGCAAGTTTAGTGGGTTAAGCTGCAAAACAAGAGTGATTCGATGTGTCATCGTCTCAATATTTAAAAATGAATGTCATCTTGGAATTTTTTTTTGTAAAGCCAAGTCACATTTTTAATGGTTGTTCGTGTTGCTTTTAGACCTATAAATTCAATTAAGTCATGTTAAGACAACTTCAAATGATTTAATTTGAAGCCCGAGCTAGAAAAAAAGTCGAGTCAAAAGGTTTCAAGGTTAACCTATTAGACTAAATTCAATGACACTATCAAAGATTATGAGAATCAACAAGTACCACTACAAAATCCTTTACATATGTTGATTGGACTAATTACAAGGACAAGAACCAATAGGATCAAATACACATTCAATGGGCTGATTCATGACATTTAGATTGAGTAATCTTCGAGAATTCATTATAAATTAGTGTAAAGCATGAATATGAGTTCAAATGAGGATCAAGTCTTAATCAATTTGATCCAAGCAAGAGATGAGATTGCTTAACATGTGCTAGAGCTTGGCAACACAGATTCATGTTAATGGCCATAACTTACAATTTGATCGTTGGAATAAGCTTACATTTTTGTAGAAAATTTCAAAAACCTTGTTTCCTATATAGTTATAATTTCATATAAATGAAACATTGGAAATACTTTCTGATAAGAGCTAGAATACACGTTGGGCTTTTATTTATACAAGACTTAGGTTTTGTATTTTGTTTTACCCATACTTTTAAGTTAGTTAGTTGTTTGAGATTAATTTTCAGCTCATAGTTAATTACGATTTATTTTTATTCAAGTCAAACATATAAATACCTTTTATTTTTAGAATGCTAAGACAAATTAGTTTTTAAATAAAATTTATGGGCAATTTTACTTTTAATTTTGATTGAATTTTTCAAGACTTATCAAGAAGACCATTTTTGCAGCATTCTAACCATATATGTTTTTGTTTTTTATTTAAATAAACAGTATTTTATAATCTAATTTTATTTTTTTGGATAAATATTATAATTCTTGATTTGATTTTGGGTTCTAGAGTTTTACCCTGTAGATTCACAACAAAAAAGTTTTCACTGACTTCATAATTCTAGAGTTTTTATAATTCTTGATTGGGAGTATTAGGTCATGTCAGGAGAGGTGACTAGAGAACATAAGATTGAGTGCGATATCAGCTGTTGGTGGTAAAAGGCATAGCCGAACAAGTCACGCTTGTTAATGATGTTAAGGCAGCTGGTACTGTTAAGGTAGTGTCTAAACTCAAGGGGAAGTAGTCAGTTAAAAAGCATAGCGCAGAAGTTACCATGGCCGGAATGGTTTGGGCTTGCATTGACAACTCCGAACAAGTCACGATTATTTGAGAAGCCCTCCGAGCAATCTGCTGAGCATTAATGAACCTGCCTCCTCATGGGAGGAGAAACTTGGATACAAGCTTCCTAGAGTCACCGTTACAGAAGACGATCTACTTGCTGCTACCAAAGGTTGGTTTTAAATATTAGTTTTTTTTTTTTTTTTTTTGTAATTCTCCAATCAATGTTGAATTGAACTAACAGAGCGAGTGAACTCGGGCTTTCGTTTTTTAAGAGTAAAACCAGAGTCAAATGTCCATCTATTTTTGTTGCCCCTGATTAGAGCAAGCACAGGAAGTATATTGGGCAAGCATTCTTACACCAAGTTTTCATGTAAGCAGAGATGAGAATCCCACGGAGCATAGTTGCCGCAAATACTCACGACATTTTCATAAAGAGCTGCCAAATAAACTACAGTGTAGATCAGCCAACCGGTGTTAAAGTGTGCATACTCCGTCCAGACACCATTTTGAACCGTTGATGACTGCTTCAATGATTTTGCAATTCTGCTAACGGGCAATCCGAAACTAGTTAACAAGCCAGCTACGAAGAATGGCATCATAATGCCAAATCCTAAACAGAAGCTTTATTTGTCACGGCATGATATATCGGAGAAGTTTTCCATTCTCTCGTGATTTTATGTTTGTAACGGCAAATCTATTGAAAATTCTTCCTAGCTGCTAGGATAGGAAGATGCTGTCAACTCTAGCAACAGTAACTACTTATTGCAGAATTTTAATTGGTAAAGAGGATGCCGCATTAGCAATAATACTGCATATTTCTTGAATTACCTGGATTTCTAAAAGTTGTGAATCCTTCAAATTGGCATGCTTCAGATTGTTTACCAAGAAAGACATGTCCCTGTCGCCTGCAAATAATGTGATAGGCAACCTCTGGACTTGCTGCTAAATAGTAAAGGCACTTGGGTAACAAATTGGTAAATGCAAATAGTACAGGTTCCAAGCAGCAGCTGATAGCACAGAATCAAACACAATAAACTCGTGCTAAATGCTTCAAAATCAACTTCCAAAATCCACGTTAAGAGTAAAACAAAGACTAACTTCCAAAATCTACGTTAAGAGTAAAACAAAGACTAAACCTCTGATATTACAGGAATGCCTGATGGCACATCTTTGGCTGTTTTGTAGAATAAACTCGCATAGGTGTTATGATCTCATTTTCTGACATCCCTGAAGTCGTTCTTTAACTTGTATCTCACAAGTCAAAATTAGTATATCACTATAGAGAGTAATGTTGAAACTACAATGGGGATCCTCAAACTATCACTTGCAAGGCAACATACAAACGTTTCCCAAGAGGGTAAATGTATCTACATTAGAACGTAAAGGTGTATTTCAAGCTTCCAATGCCAAGAGAAAATAGGTCCCAGCCAACTCAACACTCACTTCTATACACAGACATACAGCTCTTAAATGTCTAGAGGGTATGCGTGGCATGG
Organism: Populus tomentosa; assembly: GCA_018804465.1. Taxonomy (NCBI): domain Eukaryota; kingdom Viridiplantae; phylum Streptophyta; class Magnoliopsida; order Malpighiales; family Salicaceae; genus Populus; species Populus tomentosa. Next base: position 5,115,564 of record CM031991.1, on the reverse strand, counting down.
CAAAAACATACCAGCATCTTCTACCAATAAAAAAACTAAAAACTACTTTCATTTGTTTTCTTTGAAGAAAAATAAAGGTACAAATACAAGTAAAGCAACCATGGCCCCTGTTTGTCCCTAATGCATGATCATGTTAATTTGAACAAGCAGCGCATGCAGAAGTAAAAGTTATGATCAGCTGCACAATGAACTTCCCTGTTAAAACTGTTATACCTTATCTGTGGACTCCAATTGATCATTCATATTACAAAACCGCTGGGTTAGAAGCTAAACGTCGTACACAGATAAGCACTCCTCAACAGCGACACGACAAATTGGACATTTTTTACACTTCTCACAGCAGGTGCTGCAATAAATTTAAGAATCAATGAGCATGACCAAAAGGGAACGGACAAGAACAATGAGCTTTACATTTTAGCAGATACCAAGTTACGACCATACCTGCAAAGGATATGATGTCTACAGGGGAGCAGAACCACACTGATCTCTCCCTCAAAGCACACCCTACATAAAACTTTTTCCTGACCAGTAACATCAAAATAGTATTTAGATATCTCATGCTGACAACAGAATAATGCAAACTCAAGCAACAGAATATCTAAAGCAAACTCCCATCATTTATAGACAACAGAGCAGACACAGCAGGATCTTTTGCAATGCATGAAGCTTTTCTATGACTTATTTCAAATAATAGTGTAATACACCGATACCCTTTGAAAATCTATGCTTAAGAAAATTGCATTGTCGATCTAAATTCAAAGATATTAGTGCATTATGATGTATTTCAGTTTAATAACTAATTGGATCTTTAGCATTAAAGGGGTGTTTGAGAATGTGGTGGTAATTGCAGTTCAAAATGTTTTTTGTTCGAAAATGCATCAAAAAAATATATATTTTTATTTTTAAAAAATTATTTTTGACATCAACACATCAAAACGATCTAAAAACATAAAAAAAAAAAAATCAAGCAAAAAATATTATTTTTTTGATAAACGTTGTTTCAACCACATTCCCAAACACTTTGTTTTTCAAGTATGTGTAATGTTGTGACAGTATCATTACAGTTATTGTAATTCAACATGCATATTTCACATTTCAATTGACAAATTGGAGACTGAGTTTCAGGTTATTGATTAAAATATCTTTCTTTGAGATAATCAAAGTTCAGTTAAACATGTTTATTAAATACAAATTTTCTAAAATGGAAAACAAGAGCATTATTTGGCTTACATTCAAAACAATAGAAGAAATGAACATAAGAAATTAGATAAACCGAAGGAAGCCCTTAATTTTGTAGTGAAGAAGTGGGAAAACAACCTTTTTGAGTTTTTCAATTTTCCACAGAACTAGAAAAATAGAAAATGCACGTTTTCAAGGGAAAAAAACATTTAATTTTCAATTTGTAAACACGTTTTCTTTAGTTTTCCGTTTTGTAGAGTAACTTTTCCACAAGTAAACACGGCTGAATGTTTCTTCCAAGCTACTTTCCATCTTCCAATTGGGGACTAACAGATTTTCACATGGATATTATGAAAAGTTCAGAATTACATTAGATTGAAAGTTAACCATTCTGAAAATTATTTTACTTCATCAATAAACCTAGAACACTGGCACGAAAAGTTAAAAAAATTAATTTTCAACCCTTGGGTTAAAAGTGAATCAAACTTATCCACAAGTCAGAAATGAGTAATTCAACTAAGAATGTTCAAATTCTTGGAACAAGGGTGGTATCCTTATTTTTTTTAAAAAATAGATGGTTTCCAAATAGCAGACATTAAAATATTCACACATTCAAACCATGTCCCTTGATTAGGAGACCATCAGCAAAAGATGAGAATATTACATTTTTAAGTCTTTCAAACTCCTGCTGGCTGTAATTTGTGATTTCTGTCTGCTCACAAAGAGCTGCCTGCAGCCTCCACACCTGAAATATAAGAGAATCGTATACTAATGAAAAAGTAGACAATAGAGGGTCATCATCAATGTTTGTATTGGCCAATAAAAATCCATGGTTTAATCAAAGATTAAACAAATGCCTAGAGAAAGAGAGAGAGTATGCTTATATGTATATGTGAAATTTTGCCATTGCAAACAAATAACATACAATGAACAAATATGAAAACTAAATCACCTCCTCAGCGAGATCCTTTTTAGGCATTTTCTTCACTATCTCAGGAGGATAACCACAGAAAGTATTATAACTGCAGATCAACGAAACAAATTTACAACTATTAATAAAGAGCACAAATTTGTACACTTAATGGAGAAAACTCAAAATGCAAAATTGAGGATGCTTGATCAAATGACATTAAAGAATATCTGGTGTCAACATGGATGATTGAAATTGTAGGAATGCTTCCAGAAAAATTGTATTGCTTATATACTACTACTGAATTCAGGTTCAGAGTTATTTGCTTCTATTAAGAGATGGAGAAGTGTTGGATTGGAGAGGAGCGGGTTTTTAGTGTACCTACACAGGCTGAACCTTACCCAGAATACCTAAAACCATTATCCGTTCCACATTTAACGTGATCAGGTTAGGTCAAGTGGAGAGCTATGTCCACCTGTTGGGTACCCGATCCAACCCAAGTTCTTAAGAAAATATATAATAAGAAATAATTTTGGAAATCACATCCTAAAAACTCAAAGCATGAAAATTAATAAATCTCCACTATAAGATAAAATCCCTAAGAAAAAAAAGCAAGTTCAAAATGCAAATTCACAAATAAAAAATTATTTATGTATGAACAAAAAATCTAAAATATAATAAAAGTACTAAGTCAGGTACCCTTGCTGTTTTGTTAATATTTGTTTAAGAGTTAGAGAAAGATACAAGAAGGAGAAGGACTGTTTTGTTAATATTTGTTTAAGAGTTAGAGAAAGATATAAGAGGGAGAAGATGAAGAAGGATGTGAGATAGGAAAACAAGGAAAGGGAAATGAGAGATGAAAAGGAAAGGAGGCAAATTAGGTTATTGCCCAACCTACACTGCAAAATATATATATATATAAAAGAGCACGAGATTACATAACTATCCTTGACGTTATAATATAACAATTTAGTGGAGCATAATTACATCTCATGCCCATCTTGCAAGTAAAGTAAAAGAGTGAAACAAGAAGTCCATTGGTAAACATATTGGCTAATTGATTTTTAGACATTACAAAGGAAATACAAATAGTCATATCATTCAACTTCTCTTTAATAAAGCAACTATCAATCTCGATGTTCTTCATCCGGTCATGTTGAACAAAATTGTGAGATCATCCAAAACAGTGATATAAGATCATCATTTGTTATTCCCGACTCATAGATCAGGTTTTTAAACCATAAAATTTCACACTTCATGAGACTAGATTACCACAAATGAAAGTATAATATCTTGATGTAGATCTTCTATCATTTGGTAATCCAACTTAATTAGCATCAATAAAGGCATCTACCTTTAAATGTCCATCACTGGAGAATAACAATCCGTTCCCAAGAGCTGATTTTAGGTACATAAGATGTTATAAACAACATCTAGGTGAGATGTATAGGGATCATGCATAAACTAACTATAATAACTAAATAAACTATATTAGGACAAGCGTGAAGGATAAATCAATCGACTAACCAACCTCTAATATCTCCCTTTCTCCACCACCTTGCCTTCACCCTTTTTAATGTGATAATTTGCTTCTAAGGCAATGAGGCTTCTACTAGTTTTACAATCATTCATACCAATGTATGCGCATTAGTCTTATTATTTCACACGCTCGGTATAAATATTTTATGATGTTTATTGATGATTATACTGTGTTTATAGTTTTTCAAAATTTTGTTGCCTTTGTTGAAAATCAATTTTCTAATTGTATTAAGAATCTAATTCTAGGGGGGATATATGTCCAATGACTTTCAATCTTATCTACGAATGAAGGGTATTCTCTCCTAACGTTCTTGTTTATACACTCCTCAACATAATAGGTTACAAGGTGTAAGAATCGTCACCTTTTAAATGTTGTTCGTACCTTGTTAATTGAGTCTTATGTACCAACTAGATTTTTGGTAGAAGCATCATCTACAATTGCTTATTTGATTAATCACTAGCCTTTCAAGTTCTCAAATTTGACTCTTTGAATTCCTTTTATTTGGTGTTGCTCCAGAGTATAACTCTCTTGATATATTTGGTCACGTTTGTTTTATTCACTTGCCACCAATTGAACGACACAAGCTTGCTACTCAATCTGTTCAGTGTGCCTTTCTAGGATATAGTAATGTCTATAAGGGGTTTGTGTGTTATGATTCAGATGCTAATAAACTTTGTATTTGTCAAAATATGGTCTTCTTTGAAAATCAATAATTCTTTTAGTCTTTTACTTCTCATGATTCCCCTTCAGTTTTGCTTCCTAATTTTGATGATATGTTGAGTTATATTGAATGTTTTCAGTCAAGAATTGTGTATAAGAGACGCCGTCCATCAGTTCCATTGCATGACCTAGCTCCGACACTTGATCTTGTCTTGGCTAAACCTCTTCGGTCATTCGGATTTCACATCCTATGGATAGGTATTGGTTCTCTCATACAACTCTTCAAGATACTTTTTATACTAATATTGTACTTAGGTTTTAATCTTGGACTTCTACTTAAGCATGTTGGAAACAAGCTATGCATAGAGTTTCTAAATCCTCAATCGAGTCTAAATATCATGCTATGTCATTTGCATACTCTGAGATTGTTTGGCTTCGAAGTCTGTTGAGTGAACTAGGTATTCCTTAATGTAACTCCTTCTCCTCATGCTGATAACACTAGTGCCATTCAAATTGCTACTAATGCAATCTTTCATAAGCGCACCAAGCACATTGAAATAGATTATCATTCTATTCATGAAGCACTTGACCGACATGTGATTACTCCTTTATTTTTCCACTGAGTTCCAGACAGCTAATGTATTTACCAAGGCTCTATCTCGTCATTGACATTAATTCATGATTTACAAAGTGATGCTTCGTAATCCACCAACATCAATTTGAGGTGGATGTTAGTTATAATATCTTGATTGATTTATATGCAATTACTTGATTTTGAGAACTTGATCTAGGGAGATTAATTGATATGTAATTACTTAATTTAGGGAGATTGATTGATAGACAATTGTAATTATGGTCCAGGAGTGATTGTAGAATGTAATTATGTTGATACTTCACTATTTAAAGAGAAGAGATCCTCCATCGAGAGGCATCCAAACCATTTTGACCCCAAATAACTGAACTCCACAAGAGCCCAACCAGCCAATAACTACATAGCACCTTACTAACTCAATCACATGCAATCATGCTTAATTACTACAACAAACAGCCCTATAATTCTCAAGATTCAAGAATTGTCACTTTTTCAGGTTTGTCACCTAACTTGACAAATTGGCAGTTAAGGGAACAATGATTGACAGTTGAACATTGGGGCTTTTGATCATGAAGCCGAGGCATTTCTAAGGCGACAACCTGAGAAGTCTGATGATGTCCTGCTGATATAGCTGAAGTCAGCGAGGGAACTGTTGAGGCTGTTAGAAGAGTTTTGAGTTTGAACTCACTAAATCTAGACTGTTATGCTCTGATACAATGTCGTTTTGTAAAGATTTATTTAAGAATTAGAAAAAGATATGAGAAGGAGAAGAAAGATATGACAAAGGGGAGAGGCAAATGAGGAAAAGAGGCTGAAGATTAGGTTAGTTCCCAACCTGCACCACAATACCACACACATATTGTGGTGTAGGTTGGGAACTAGCCTTGACATAATAATATAACTAATCACAACACCCCCGATGAAATTCCCATCCCTACCTTTCCACACTAGGCAACTTCCAAGGATGTATATATATATATATATATCAGCTCCTCAAACAATTTCATACTGCTGTCCATTCAAATTTAAGCTTACAGATTCCTAGGTTTAAATGTGCAAAATCCAAATTCAAAAACCTCAATTCTATTGTATGTCCTTGTCCTTCTTTGCTTGACCTCGACAAAGGATGTCATCCAACATGACACATGCTCAAAAAAGAAAAAAAATACTTTTGCAATTTATGGGCCATTATTAAATGTGTGGAAAAAAAATTATTTACTAACCCAGCATCTACCCCATGGTACAATCGAGCCTGTTCCTCTCGACTTCCCTCATCAATTGACCACCAGCCCAGCAGCCTGTATTAACAAATTGGAATGTGCAGAACAGTTTCTTCTGTTAGTAACCATACCACATCAAACACTCACATTGGTTCAGTGGAGTGATAACCTTGCCTGAACAGGTTAATTTTCTGATGGAAAGGTAGTGATTACCTGGAACCATGATGCAAGAACCCCAAGCAGTCATGAGCTCTTGAAGAAAATCTAAAATATCTTCCTGTGCCAGCTTCGCTCCGCAATAAAAGAATAAGCTTTTCTGCCAACTTAGAAGCAGCAAACAATACACCAGCTCCTTGAAGTAGGAAAAGTGGAGAGAAAAGAACCAGAAACGGTAAATATCTAGCACCAGCAGGTGTTCCCTGAAATAAAAAAAAACATTATCTGCTAATAAAAGAATCCCATCCAGCAGCCATGATCACAGGTCAATGACACAAGTACCTCTAAATGCATAAAAAGGAGAACTTGGAAACCAATTAAAGGAATTTTCATAATATGGCCACCAATTTCTTGCAGACCACACATTCTGTCCTGGTGTTGATTCTCCTCAGGAGAAACCATTAAGCCACCATTCCAATCAAGATATCTAATGGTCGTTGAAGATGAACTAACTTCTCTTGTCCGAGAATTTCTGTGGATCACTGGATTAGACCATTTAGTACAAACGAGAAAGGCAAAGAACTCTGCAATGCTGCAGAAAAAAATGTTGTTATTTATCCCTTTGTTGTGGCACTAAAAGCATGTCTCCTGCTTTATTATGTCTGAACTCTGAAGCGTACAGAGAAACAGCAATTGCAAAGAAAGGATCAATACAACCTTACCTAAAGTTTATGAACAAGTCCCACCAGCCAAGTGCACCCACATCACCTGATATGTTTTAAGAAAGAAACAGAAAGCAGTCATTATATTGGTAGGAACCATCACATGCAAGGATTCGGTATAGATAGGATTGCCTACATTACAGAAAAGGACAAGTTTAGCTGTTACAGTGTGATCAATGGCAAAGAAAGTACATAAATCAATTTCCACTATTCAGGTTAGGAACCAGGCCCCCAAAGTGACTTTATATTAGACAAAACAAAGACATCACAGCATTACTCCAAGAATAAACCTACACAGCCTTCAAAGTATCAATTAGAAAATTGAAAAAATAGAGTAATTTTCTCTCTAAAGTGTAGTCTCATATATAGTACATGAACGTATTCTGCCGCCAAGCAGTTGACCACCATCATATGATGGGAAGGGATATCTGAATTATGATCTCCAATATAACAAAAACAGGAACCAAGTAAGGGATGTCAGTGAGGAAGAGCTAACATCCAATGAAGGGAGGAATGCCATGTCTTATGCACAGCAGCACGCACACAAAAATGTTAATGACATGTAAAATTATGCATCTCATGAGCTGCACAAAATTTGTATTTTTAAGCTATGTTTTGAAGAGCAACAGCTTGTCTATACATTTAGCATTACAAACACAAAATTCAAATCATTGAGATGAACATTCAACCCTACCAAGCCACTTAATTTGGGGTGCTAATTTATATGGAAAGTGATCCCCAAATGTAACTAGTATAGGAACCAAATAAGGAATGTCAGTGAGGAAGAGTTGGTATCCAATGAAGCAAGGAGTGCGCTCAGATACAATTTTAATGACATGTAAAAGCATGAACTACATGAACTGTGAAAAATGTTGGTTTTTAAGATATGTTTCAAATAACTACTGTTTCACTATACACTCAGCATTCTGCAAGGACCGTGAAGTTTTTCATTGAAAAGAACCTTCAACCCTGTCACACCACTCAATTTGGGATGCTAATTTATCATGAAATATGATCCAATGACATTTTCACCAGATAAATGATCATTTGCTGAGAAAAAAACTTTCACTGCAGATACACATGACTTTCAGACCATGTAAATACGATCCTTTCTAATGGATCATTTATGTGGTTATCAATAGCATTTTAAGAATATACCTCTAGAAACTGAAAATTTAGCTAGTACAATTCCACAGCTCCATATTTCTTTATCAAAAACCTGCACTTGCCAAACATTCAACTCCTCTACAAAGCCTGAAATGACCCTAGTTACACACATAGCTCCAATATGCCAACTCCAACTCACGAAGTTGTCTTTAGCCCATTCCAGAGGAAGTTAGATTGTGTTTTCTCAAGAAACAGCTTTTAAATAATTAATCACCATTACTTGTGGAACCAAAGAGAGGCTTTTTGATGTCCAATTACTCCATTTCCATTCCACAAAAGTAAAATAGTAGCAACAACGACGACGACGATGACGATACTAATAATAATAATAACATGATGCTGACAACTACGATGTATACATGTAAGATAAAAAATAAAATTAATAGAAATTTGGGTGGTAAACATGACTATCTAAAAAGATGAAATAAATGTTATAGTACCGATTCTCGAATCAAAACAAGGTAATAGGAAAAAACGACAACCCTAACTAATTTGAATGCACCAATGTAATTATATTTAAAAATAATACTAAGTTAAGAAAGATTACCGCACAGCTTTAGAAGGGTAAAGACTGTAGCAACCACAAAGAAAACCATGGAAATTGCAACCCAGAAGTGCTACAAAAATAGCATGGAAGTTCATTAATCCTTGAACAGATTCATATACAACCTAAACCATCATGTGAGTTGCAAACCAAAATGAAAATGCCAAATTTGTGACAGTGGCACCTGATCATAGGTATATAAAAAATACTATAAACTTGCAAACATTGCATGCAGCATTTCTGCATGAAAATAGTGTCTATGGCAAGATAAACATTTTGGAATTATGCAGACCACAGAACACAAAGACATCTCTCTTTTTTCCAAAAAACCATAATTTCACGAAAACTTATTTACTTTCAACAAATAAGTTGAGTCCTTGAAGTTTAAACTGTTCCAAATCAATGTGATTGTTAATATTTCCAATACCTACTCTCAGTCAAGACAGTAATTATGTTCGTTTTTGGGAAAGAAAGGGATAAATAAATTCAGTAAATGTTGCTAAATAAGTTCCAAGCTATAGACAAAATAATAAACAATGCCATGCTTTGAACAGCTCTCCAAGTTAGTACTACGACAAACTTACAGGCAATGTTTCCCATATCGCTTCATCACTGATGCTTTCTTCTTCCCCTGGCATTAGAGCCTTGCACATTCTGTAGAAGAAATAAAACTCCATTAACAGTATTACACAATAAATGAAATGGGGCGCACAATAGTAATTACCAATTAGAAAGAAGACTTGGATATGGGTGGAGGAAGGGAGGCTAATTGATGTGTTGAATGTAAACTGGAAAAACAGTACATCTACAAACTTGGCAATGATGCTACACTAGTTACCAACAGAGACAATATGATGGCAAGCACAATTGTGAACAGAACTTACAATTAGTTGGAAATTCTGGACATCATCTTTTATTAGTACAATTGGTATAATTATCTTTTCTTGGTCTGAAAAGGTTGAATTCTATGGAGGAAGAAGTATTTAAGTGTAAAAGAACAATCAAGGCAAGCATAGAGCATATTGTGCTAATTTAAGCCCTTGTAGCAATAATTTGACATTCTATTTGTCCATCAAAAATGAAGGAAAAGTTAAAATTTGACCACTACAGTAATGCATACTTTTTAAGCTTGGAAATGACTTAGAGCTAACTCGTTAAAAAAGAAAAAGCATGGCCAGTTACAAAAAGTTCTCAGTGCCAATTGCACTATGCAAGAGCAGTGTAGGATATTAACTGCTTATTTGTAATTTAAATTACTGAGATGAATTAATAATCCAAAGAAAATACCTGAAATTGTCAATTAAAGTAATTATTTCTAATGCCAACAATGGAATAAAGACAATCTTCAAGTTTACAGCTGGAATATGATAAACTGCAAAAGAGGATAAAGCATTAAGAGTTTGAAGGCCTAAGGACATACATGATAATTTAATGACAAATAGAAAAACTAAGAGACTTGAAAAGGTTATTATCACGTGTCAATTCTCAACAGCATAAAAATACTAGAGGATGTTTGGTATATATACCATAAACGCTTTCGAGATATATACAAAGAAGCAGTTCAAATGCAATAAGCAATGGTGTTGCCACAACCGCATGGCACGGCGCCCACTGTTCATGAAACAAAAGCTCAAGACTTCATATTCACAAATAATGATAGATTTAAATATTTCATGAACCCAAAATAAAACAAGGAAATATTACATGACGATTACGTGGAGCTGATGGGGCAGGTAATGCAAATCTTCCTCGAGCAACAACTCCATGGAATGTCCAGAGTGGGAAGAATATTAACCTGAAAATAAAATTATCCATATTGTAAACTTTAACATGCAAAACGTTAAATACATAACATCTAAATCAGAAGATAGTAGGAACAAATTTAGATACTGAAGAACCATATATGTTTAAAATAAAATCACTTTATTAAGCTAGGAAAAGAAAATCTTGCATTCCCCAACCCAACCCACCTCATTCTGTTATGTTACTTTACCAAATGGTGCACATCTTCTCTGACAAAATTCTCAAAAAATTAACCAGCTAAAAGCACAAAATCCAAACACTCAAATATTCAAACTTCTTTACTTTGACTAATACCAACTTTGACTTTCATCCCTGATGGAGCGCAAAAATTTTATAAGAAAAAAATAGATTGTGCATGCATGGCATGCGCCAACATTCCAATTGCTTGGGCATGGCCCAAACAACTGGTCTCTCAACCCAAACAACTAGAAATCATGGTTGTTTGGCCCTGAACGACTAGAATCTAGGTATTTCAAGTCCCGAGTTGTCCAAATATTGTCCCAACACACACCGCTTTGTATTTTTTCAAGTTCCCCAAGAGTCGCACACACAAACTTTCCATTCATACAATTTTTTTCTATACACAATTTTTCTATGTAGAGTAGGCACTCTTCTACGACAATGACACGACTCATCACCAGCATCTCCACCAATAACGTATGGCACAACAACCAACAACATGCCACCAACATCTTCATCAATGGCAAGCACACAATGACCCCATTTTCCATGAAAATATATTTCTTCTCCATGAAGTAAGTTCAAGGACTAGATGTATAAATACCTAGTCACAGGTAAGAATAGAAAAAAAGTCCTCGGTCTTGGACTCCAAACACAACCATTAAAGGATCGGCCATACAATCTCCTATAACCACCATCAACCTTTCAGTCCTAGAACCATTCAACAATTCCTAGAACTTCCATCAACCACCCCATATTTTACAAACTTAAGACAGAAATACACGGCATCTAGATACAAACTCCCTATAGTTTCACTTATTTTCAATTACATTGTTTACTTCTCCTATATTTTACTAACTTAAGCATTAGAGCATCTCTTGTGCCCGCAAGAGGACTTATTTTGCTAAAAAGCTCACGGACCGACCTAAGATCACGGCCTGAAAGCCCAATCTATAGTTTTCACGACCTCATCAGTCCCTATTCCAATAGAATTGATCAATTACCAAAACAATAGACAAGAACATTCTATATTCATAAACACGACTCGTAACTTAAAATAACACCTAAAAAGATTCCATTGCCTCATCAGTTGGAGCATTTCTATCTGAGTTAGAAATAAGCACCGACATCAGGAATAACATGGTCGAGGGTATAATATAGAGTTTCTACTTTTCATTCTTTATCTCTCTGTTATCCCCTGAAACACGCAACGAAACGACAGTAAAACTTTGAAAAAACAGAAATTTGCCCTGGTTTGTAACACTAATCGTATAATAAAACTGAAGGTTCTTTCTTTTTTAAGAAAAATAAGAATAAATAAATAAAGACTTTCTTCCCAGAAGAGAGGTTGAGATTTTGAAAGGGTAAAATCATTTTTCGCTAAACTACCATGTATGCAATTCAAGTTTCGCAAACAAAAAATTACCCGGAAAAAAACCACAAATTTGAGAGATTCCTTGAATCTAGACTACTACCAATTTCAGTAAAATTCAAAATCCATAGGTGAATTCATCCAAAAAAAAAAACTGACCACCAGGAGCAGGAGGTGACGTGATCAAGCTTGAGGACGAGGAAGAGAGTGAAAGAAAAGAGAAGACTGTGGGCGGCCAGTGCCTGTAAAGATTTCAATACTCTTCGCCAGCCCATCATCTTTGTTTTGTGTTCTGCAGAATTGAATCCTCTTTGTTGGTAGAACAAGTAAAAGTTAAACAACGAAGGTTTCAGTTACAAGTCCCTTCTATTATTTGATTCTTTCTTTCTTTGATGAATAAAAAACAAAGCGCATTTAAATGTTGCCTGTTTGTTTCTTCATTTCGTTTTTAAAAAAAATTAATTATTTTTTAAATTAATATATTTTTAATATTTTTAAATTATTTTAATCTACTGATATCAAAAATAATTTTTAAACAATAAAAAAAAACTATTGATATGTATTTTAGTTCAAAATTTTATTTAAAAATCAACCGCAACCATATTCTTAAATAAACTTCTCAAGAAATGTATAAACTTCTTTTTTAAAAAATTAAATTTATTTTCACAATTAAATTAAAATAGATATTTATAAAAACAAAGATAATAATTTAAATTTTTTAAAAAATACTTTATTAAATAATTTTTTATTTTTTATATTCATGTATCTTTTAATGAATATATTTTTTATTATTAGCATGTTTTTCTAAAAAAAATTAAAGCAATTAAAATAAATATTTATAAATATTTTAATCATTTAGACGAAGGAGAAATAATATTTCATTAATCAAAATATGTTTTTATATTTATATATCCGTATCTTTTAACAAAAACAATTTTTTATCTTAAGCATTATTATTTAATAAAAACTTATTATAATTTGGAAAATAAATTTCAATAAAAAACATAAAAAATAAAATAAATTTAATTGAATTAATGATTAGTTCAAGTTAAGCTTAATTTCATGGCCAAGACTTTAGTAATGGAGTATCACTCTATTTTTTCAAGAAAAATAGATAAAAGAAATATTACACTTTTCTTGGTATATTTCTGTTGTAAATAATAAAAAATATATTAATTTTTTTATTTAGTATTTATATAATGATTTTTGATATAAATTTGATGATTTTAATAAATACAAGATTTTAAGTTTAGCAAATATATCTAACATAAAAAAATATAAGTCTAGTAAATATATCATATTCAAAATACTTGGGTTTGGCTATCATATCAAATCTAAAAAAATATGAGTGTCAAATATATCATAACTTGTTGAATCTTGAAAAATAGTTTTATATCAAGAAATATCTTTAAGAAGAGCATGTATATACATGTCAAGTTATATAGTTTGTTTTTATTTATTATATCTAATATTTATTATTTGTGTTAAATCATGTTTTCTTTTATCTATTAAAGGTTAGGTTTCAATTTAGGCATTGTGATTCAAGTTATAGTTGATTTGTGTTGCTATCATAGTATTCTTATATATAGATTGGTTCAAGGGTGTTCTTCATGCTTAAAAATTATATTTTATGACTTGGTTTTGCTATTTTTTTCTTTTTTTTATTATAATTTCTATTTTAAGGGAAGTTAATTCCGATTTCCGGGGCGAGGGCTTCAAAAGCTACTCGGGTATAGAAGCCCTGTTGAGCATAGAGCATTTTATATGTCATGCAGTATTCTTTTTCTGTATTTTGTGCAGACAGAAAAGGAATGTACGTATTGTTGCCAGGCAATCCCTTTTTTTTTGTGCCAGTATATAAAATAGTATGGTCAATTTTATATGCAGGGCTTCATGAATTCTCCAACCCTTTTTTTTTTTTTTTTTGTGCTGTGATGATTTATGAACTCTGCGCGCATTCGGCAACTTGCTTTTTTTTTTTTTTTTTTTTTTTTTAATGGAATGGTTTGTTGGAAGGGTGTGGACGTAATAGGGGTATATTATGTATATTTGGAAATATGATAATGTTATTTTTTAAAATATATTTTATTTAAAAATATATTAAAAAAATTATTTTTAATATGAGTATATTAAAATAATTTATAAACAAAAAATATACTTTGAAGGCTACGAGTTTTTCTTTCACAAGAAAATAAGTTTAGGTTCTTCCTCTATTTTTTTTTTATTTTAATCTTTAAATTATTTATTTATTTATTTAATGAAGAGGTTAAGGATTTTATAATTTTTTTTTATTTGAAACTTATTTTGCTCATGGTTTGGTCCATGAGCTTGAGAAAGGAGAGAGAAGATTATCATCTAACCCTATTTCGGTGAAATAAAATATTAATCTTGATGTCAAATAATTTCATTTAATAAAATAAATTTTTTAGAGGTTTATTTTAACCTTCATCTTGCTAGAAAAAAATAATTTAGGGCTCGAGGATCATAAAATGTTTTTTCATTTGAGTTGATTTTTTATTTTTAAATTGATTTTGTGCTAATTTAAGAAACAAAATATCATAAAGTGGGGCATACCATGCTTATATTTAAGAAATTAATCTTATCTAATTACAAAACAAAATTTCTTTGAAAAAAATCTAAATTTAACAAAGAATGATAAATAAAAAACTCGAGATAATTGGATTATTTTTTAAATTAGTGAAAAATCCTATAGAAAGAAAATAAAAAAAAAATAATGGAGCTCAATCTCCAATTAAATTAATAGTTGAAGGATAAAATTAAAAAAACATGAGTTAAAAAAAATAAATCAACATTAATTTTTTAAAGTTAGGTTCATCTTTTAAATTTACAATCCATTAAATCTTAAACTCATGTTCAATCAAAAAATCCAATCATCCAAAAACTTCAAATTAACTTCCATTAAAATACAAAATAGAAAAGAAAAGAAAACAGGCAAAACCAAGTCATAAAAGATAATTTTAAAGCATGAAGAACAGGGAATGCAACTGGGACATACCCCTATGGAAAATCCATCATGAAATGTTTGGCCCGACCCTTGAATGAATGTAATAGATCAAATAATTTTTCAAGAAAAGATTGCTTATATTATTAACCATTGTAATAAAAATCAAAGTAAATTGTAAGAAAAACCCATCGCTTACATTTCTAACATATGTTGGATGCAATAAACGTAATTATTCGGGACAAGCAGGAGTTGGAGGTCTCATTCGAGACAATAATGGTAACTGGATAGAAGGTTTGGCCATCAACACAGAGATCTGTTCATTTGTCAAAGCTGAACTGTGGGCAATGGTTTGTGGCCTAGAATTGGCTTTGGAGTTGGGCATTAGGAAATTGCTTCTTGAGTTTGATTCTACTCTAGCTGTTGAATTTGTCACAAAGACTCAAACGCAAATTGATTCGAACGATGCACTCATCGCCATGGCTAGAGGACTGTTAACTAGAGACTAGGAAGTGCAAATCCAACATGCATTCCGGGAGGCCAACGTGGCTATAGACTGGTTAGCTAATTGAGGAAATGATTGATTCTATGCTTGTTATACTGTTATTTGGATATCTGTGCAACTTTCTTCTGATGTTTCTTCTGCTAAGAGTTGCGATTGAGGTAATTCTTTTTACTTTCTGGTGAGTTAGCTCCTCAAAGTTTTTAAAAGTGTATTCTCTGATTCTTTGAGGTGGCATTAATCTAGCTAGCTCTCTTTGTGGTTGTTGTTTTATCACCCCTAACTAGCAGCATTCGGTTTATCTTCCTCTATACACATCCCTTTTGAAGCATGCATCTTGTCTATTCAGATTTTTGTCTGTTTTTCATCTTTCTATGTGCCAAGTTTTCATTATTGTTGCCGTTTATCTTTATCATCTACTAATTTACATTTATCTGCCCTTGTTTTTCAAGTTGCCATTCAGTTCAGCTAAGGTTGCTGATAGCCATTACTTACATCTTGATCTTTCAACCTTTTACTGGGTTTTGGCATGTCACCCCTCTGCCCAATGCTTCCAATTAGTTAACTACTCAGGTTTGTCAAAGAACCTGCACTGCCTCTTTTTTTTTTTTTTTTTTCATTTTTCGACGTAATCATGATGCCCAATTTACCTATCTTTTATCTTTTTCCTTGAAAGATTATGTCTTGTGTTTTTTTTTTCCTTTGTTGATTTGCATGGGGTTCATTGTTACAAAGCACTCACGAAATCCTACACCTGCATAAATCCAAAAGTCTCAATCCCTTAAATCTTTAAAAATAAAATAAATCTAAAGGTCTCAATCCTTTAAATCTTTAAAAATAAAAGGTGGCCATTTGATGTGAGAGATTAAACTATATGGCAATTGTGACACAAACCAGAGGGTAAGAAAGTAAGAAATCTTAAATTGATATGTAAAAAAAAACAATCCAAAAAAAACTAAAATTAGATTAACACATTCATAAGAAAGAATAATCCAAAAAGCTAAAATCAATTTATAATAATAATAAAAATCTAATACAATGATTACCTGAAGCTAGATACTGAGATTATAAGATGAAAAATACCTCAATCCTGTGATTATAATGCATCATGATCTACAAGTATAAAGAACAAATTTTTGGAGTGTTATTTGATAAAATATCTTTTGAATTTTACATGTTTTTGAATAAGACTATATCTAGTTTTTTATTAGCAAATACTTTTTTGTATGCAGCTCTTCATGGTATTTTTCCCGCATAAATTTTATGCATATATGTTTATTTTTAACATTGTATAATTAGAAAAAGATGGTTCCAAAAAACAAAGTTAATATACCTAACTAGGTCTATGGCTCTTTTAACATGTTTGACATGTTGCTCTGTAGTAGTCTAAAACATTATTTTTTCAAAAAGTATTAAGGAAAAAAAAATTCAAGCTATCAAAAGGAGTTTCGATCAAATCAATGAGCTTGTTTACTTTATAGGATGTTTGTAACTCTTGGAATTGAATTTAATTTTAATAGTTAAATCAATTATTTAGTTTAGAGATTAAAAGTATTGATTTGAATTCTAAATGCAATCAAAATCATAAAAAATAAGCAAAAGAAAATAAAAGAGAAACTCTTCGATTTACTGAAGTAATTTCAAATAAAAATTATTATTCCAAAATTACTCATCTTTCTTTCCTCTAAAAAAAAAAAAACCTCTAGAACTTCTCTCCACCGTCTCTTTCTTTTCCTCAACAAACTTGGCTCTTGCAATCAGCTCAGACATAAACCCCTCGCTTCATTTCCAGACATTAGATCATAAGAAACGATGCATCTTGTGGCACAAATCTCCGTAGCTGATTGCAAGAAGTACGAGCAATGATTCAATGGCCATAAAAGTTTCGCCATAATTTCTATCAATGAAAAAAATGGGGACAAGGATAAATCAGTTTAGGAATTCTCCCACACAAGCATGATTTTAAACTAATGGGTCATTCAGAAAAGCTTGATGCCGTTGGCAAGGTCATGGTAATGGTAACATAAAACACGTTTTGAAGATAAAAGAAACAAACAATCATCTCTTAGGGAGTGAGAAAAGCACTTCAACAAAAAAATAAAGGGATGGGGAAGCTCAGATTTTAATCCTATATGAGAAAAACTACTCAAAAGCTATATTGTTTGAGGCAATGCAGAAACTTGGTCGGATTGCTAAATGCAAAGGGAAGATATCCTTTTCCATTTTCTTAGAATAGCTCATATATTATACATGTAAATAAAAGAAATTTGTTTGAGCCCCAACAAGGATAAATTACATATGCTCAGATACAAGAGACCAGTCCCCCACATGACCTAAAATTGATCTGAGCCCCAACAAAATTTTAAGAGACCACTCATCGAGCCAAGAAATGATTACAAAACCCAATACCTGCGTCAAGCATAATGTTCAAATATTGTACTCGTTGAGACTTTGCAATATCTAATTCAAATATTGCTCCATCCAAGAACAACTAGAAGAATTGCTGGAGCCAATGGCAATTTACTGCATCTTTCTCCAAGTCATCTTTCAGTTTGCCTATCTGCAGCAGAGCCTGCTTCAAGTCCATTGTGTCTAATGGCAAATCAGAGAAGTCCTTCAGAAACCGGTGAGCCCGAGCTGCACCTTTTGACATATCATCCATATTGCACTCTCTCTTTCGTTTGGATCCAACCTACAAATCATAAATGAATAGGTCAATATTCCAACCTAATAGAATGCTTTGTGATAGTATGGTATCATTTTACCAAGTTCAGTTCACGTGAAAACTTTGCTATCAGAAACAGAGAAACGTTTCGAGAATGCTATACAGCATGAAAGTTTTGGGACTGCCAAAGAGTGACATGATGTTCCCCTCAAGACTGGCTCAAACACTGGAGATTACTGACAGGAAATCTATACTCCATAGTGCTATCTCAGTCAATCAACTTGAATTCGAAGTTGGTTTTCACACTACAGCAGTGGAGCATCAAGCCAAAGGTCTTGATACTCTAGCATGTAAACTCTGGATGCTTGCTTAGTAAGAAGGAGAAGTCAAACCAGAGTGGCACATCCCTTCAAATGTTGACACTAACTGAAACGTCAAGGCTTTTATAACATTGGCCTACATACCACTGTATCAATCTAAGGCTTATCAACAGAAATGATCAGAAAGCTAATATAACTAGAAGGCTATACAGATGGTATAGAGCCGATGCTGAGCTAGAAGCTTTTGGATTCATTAAAGACAAACCTCTTCTCTAGCATCATCTGAAATGATTGCTGCAGGTGAGAAATCTTCCAATTCAGCTGCCTTTTCTCGGGCAAGGGCGACAACGTTTTCAGGAAAGTTAGCAAATTCTGCAACATGAATACCAAAACTTTGATCACAAGCCCCTGGCTCAACCTGGAATTCAAGGTTGTATGAAGGTCATTAGTGTAAGCATTTTAAACTTTCTTTTGCTAACCCAGTCACTCAAAAGCAGAAGAATCGCATCTAGTCAGAAACTAATCCTAAAATTGCTAGTCCAACAATGATATATGCCACTACTAAGAATAATGATTGAAGACTGTTGTTTCTGTGTCAAATAGAACTCATATCATAATAGAAAATCCAAAACCCCAAAAAATTAAATAAAATAAAAATTGAAGTTCCTCATTTTCTTTCCTTTTTCTCCACTTGTTTTTTCATTATGTTAGCAAAGCTTGCTACACGACAAAGAGAGTAATTGAAAGGAGCGATGCAAAGGAAAACTCTAAAATCCTCTCCTTCAAAGGTCTTTTCTCCTTCACGTCATTTATAGTCCTATTACTCTTACACTAATCCAATCAGTTAATTACAAAGATCGAAGGGAAGGCAGAAACAACAGTAACAAAATTACGATAAAAGCTAGTCTTTGAAAAATAAAAAAACAAAAGGCATACAATCAAGCACCTGCAATTCTAGGTGCTTAGGCCATGCCTCAATGCATTTACCTTGTACAGCATGGTCAACTTGTGATTTGATGAGTCGATGTGTGCACTGACATGATAGTTTGCAACACCAACAATTTGCTTCGCATGTGGCTCCTGGTCAGCTTTTTGATGAGCTAATGCAGTCAGTTCGTGAAAGTGGGTTGCAAATAAAGTAGGTGCTTTTAACTCTCGAACCAGGTGTTCACATATGGCCCATGCCAAGCCTGGGAAACAGAACAAAACATGATAAACAAAATTACGTTTATCTATGAGGTTTAACCAAACCAAACAATAAATTCCAATATGGATCGAACAATAAAGCTACTTCATCACTTCCAACCAAAAGTGAAAAGAGGCTCTAAGCAATGTTTAATAGCAGAAAACTCCACAGTCAAAACTACAAATAAATGAAGAAAAGTAGTTTCCCCCAACTCATCAAGAAAAAGGAGAGCAGACACGGTTAATTTTCAGAAACTCTCAAACCCCAAAGAAGTCTAATTGGATGCTTGTAACTTCAATAGCAGAACAATTCTTTAAACCATACTGATTTAAAGTAAGGAAAGCAGACATAGTTCATGCTTTTCAAATAAAAGGAATGAAAAAGGGGGGGGGGGGGGAAGAGAGATAGAAAATTTCAAAACATCCATTTAACAGTTTTAAAAAACTTTAACTGAAACTTTTTTAGGTTAGATGATTTAGAGAGCTTCAACCACAACTTCAAATAAAAAACCCATAAAAACCAACTATCCCAAGGCTCTGGAAATCGTTGAAACCTACCAAATCCATCATAAGTTGATGTCCCGCGGCCTAACTCATCAATGATTATCAATGACCTATCTGTTGCTCCTTTAAGGATTGAAGCAGTTTCAAGCATTTCTTGCATAAAAGTAGAAACTCCACGCATCTAAAAGAAAGGAAACAGATGCATAAACTTCAATAGCAAGGAAACATGTAACATCCATCCTTTCATTGTAAGCAAGTAATATAATCAACTTCACAGAAACAAAACAGTCAAACAGTCGAGTAGTGAATGTGATACACAAGACACAGCACCATACAGAAGTGAGATCTAATTAGAGCTAATTACAGGGGACACCAAGCAATCACTAAAATATGTTGTTCAGTTTCAAACTCTCTGGACACATTTTACAGGTAAAAAAAAAAAAGAAGCAAAAAGCACAAAAACTAATCAGGTAAATTTTACAGGCATATATCAAATTGGTCCATGCTTATCACATGGTTAAACTACTTTTAAGTGTACTAGCAAATATACTAGTAAAAGTTTCCTGATACTATCAGCATGTGACAACAGAACTTTTTTTTTTTTTTTTGGAATTAAGTCGTTATCAACTACATCTATTATCTGACAGGCATTTTGTAGCATGTTTTGATCAGGTCCAAAGATTTTATATATCTTGAAGTCTATGCTGCTAAAATAATCCAATATCTAATGGTATTACAAATACTTTACAAGTTCAAATTAATGACTAATGCAAGAAAAAAAGATCTAAAGAGTGGAGGGTTTAGCTCAAGTTTTTCAACTAGTCTAGGATGAATATAGATTTAGATGGATGAGGAGATGAAATCAAATTAGTGGCTTAATAAAAATATTGAACTAAGACAGTTTTATACCAAACAGATTTCAAATTGAATTTTTTGCTGTCGATGCATTAATAGACTGCTATTTGAGATTGAAATCTTATTTTTTACATCCTCAGAAGCACAAAAGGAAAGCAGATCTATTTGCTCTGTACCTTAGCATTTGGATGTAAATGGTATCAACAATTCAGGTATTTATTTTTTTCTGCTCTTCCTGTGATGCACTCTAATTTATTTCTACAAGTTGTTAAAACTCAATGCAACACATACATCATGCTACAGCTGATGTTTCCAATTGTATCTCGTTATCAAACATTTCCCTATCAAAACACACAAACATATTACATTTTAAAATAGCAGAGCAGGGTTAAGCAGCTAGATTTAATCTTGTGCATTGATACAACATAACATAGGTTCACAGCTACATCCTGCAAAGGTGACCTTTCCTAAGGCAAATAATAGGATGAGTACATGAGCATTTCAACAGCAGACATGAAGCGTGTAGGAACTTTGAAATTGGTGATTATTGAGCATAGAACTTTACAATCCTGGAGTAAAAATCAAGATAATAAATATGCAGAAAAGAGCAAAAGGGGATTAGAGAGCAAAAGCAGATAACTTCCAAATTCATTGCATCCACGACATTTATTTTCAAGAGTTTGAACTTTGAAAGGCTGTTTCACTGACTCACTTGACAATCACCAGCACCCACACGTGCAAAAATGCAATCACGTACAGAAATAGTAGCCTTGTCACAGGGAATGAAAGAACCAACTTGGGCCATGAGAATATTCACACCTATCTGCAAATGAAACCAAAATATATAGATATAGCAATCCTGGAAAATTGTCGATTAACTTGATAGATTGAAGATCTTGTGAAACAAGAAATTGAGAGGGAGTTCGGTGTCTCCCATTGATGAACATCAACTCAATTTGTGTTGAGTCAAATGCATTGACAGACTGAAATATCAATAAGATCTAAAAATTCTAGAGGTGAGAGTGATATAATGAAAGACAAAATAAGTAACGAATAGAGGCATCAAACCGAATCATAAAAACATCCATACTTGCCGAATAAATGTGGATTTCCCACCCATATTAGGCCCTGTGATTATTTGGAACCAACTCTTTCCCCTGACCTGATTCATGGAAAGATAACAAAGAAACATTAATGGGGCACTTGGATATTAGAAGTCCAGAAGGAGCATGCTCTCCTTCATCAATTGAATACTCACAAGTTTGCAATCATTTGGAATAAAATTCACCCAATCCTGAGCTTCCACACATGGATGTCTACTCCCTTCTAATATAATATCTCCCACGTCCTATAAAGGAAGGAAGTGAATGGAGCATGAGGGTAAATATCATACCATAAAGCTTTTCCAAAACAAGAAGATAGATTAAAGGAAGGAAGTGAATGGAGCAAATAATTACAGATGGAGTGATGTCAGGCCTTGTGTATGGAGTAGGACAACTAGAAGCCAAATCAGCAAAACTAAGTAAGACATCCATTTCAGAAAGCAAGCCAGATAATTTCTCAAACACCTGCAGCATAGAACTTGCATTAATCAAGAATAAGAGCTCTGTCGAAGTCAGTACATGATAAAGGATGAATACCTCAGAGAAAGTTGCTGTAATTTGAACCACTCGACTGACAAGCTCCTTCTGATGACTCTTATAGTTCTCAACTATCTTTTGGTACTGGTCACCTAATTTTTTAAGTTTCGTGTTTGTGAATTTTACCCCATCCTTACGAGTTTCAAGGACAATAAACTGGGTGGTCAGCTTTTTTCGTATTTTTGGCTCTTCCTTCTTTGTAATTCGGAAGACATGACCGTATTGCGTTCCCTTATCTAACTTCAATCCCTTATCTAGAGGAAGGTCAAGATCGGAAGCAGTTTGTTTATGCAAATTGTGTATCTGGTGCTCCAATGACTCCTGTTCAGCTTTTAGTGCACCTAAGGCAGCTTCATAACCAGGTGAAATCATGTATTCCCCATTGTCAAGTTGATCTAGGTCAACAGCAGTTTCAACAAGAGCAATGAACTTATTCAAGTGGTTATCATCAGTCCACACCTCAAGGAACTCCAAATACTTTTCCTTGATAAGGGATGAAAATTGGCCATCATATCGTTCCAGAGCACCTTTAATGTATGGCAGTCTTATGATGGACTGCATCCCAAAAATGTATCAAGTTAAAAAGAAAAACACAGGCACATTAATTGAGAGATTAAAATACAATTATTGTATAAAAATAGCGTAGAACACAGTGCATGTTATAATTAATTAGTTAAAAAAAACAACATGAATAATTATTTAAAGGATAGTATGAACTTCGCAGCATGGACACTACTACATGGCATAAGAAGAAAAGAGCAAAAAAAACCGAGAAAGAAAGAAAACAAACAAAAAGTTCAACTGCAGATGACACCAGCAAGTTCTTTTCTGAAGATTGATCAGCATTTCAGTTCCATAACAGGTTGCAACTCCACTCTACAAGTTCCATGTAACACCAGGCCACCTTCGATACTACTTCTCCGTAGCATCAAGGGAAAGAGAGTGCCAAAAAAGGAAGAATACAAACACTAGCGAGCTTTTCAGCAGAAAACAACCTACACTTTCCATACCAGGAGCTACTCTACTCTAAAAGTACCATATAATTCTCCTCAACCAAGGATGGAGAGTGAGAATAAGCAGAAATAGGCATTAAATATTAACCAGCTTGGTAGAAAATGGAGAAGAGTCAGCGTTTTAACTAATTGTCTAGTCAAATAATCACTAACCTGGCCATCCTACATCAAGCACATGCATTAAGGAATGAGTACAGGAAACAGAAAGTTGAATTTCACCTGATAAAGTTTCACAATATGGTGCAAGCCAGCTCTTCCTTTCTCAACAATGTGCATCAGTCGTTCAATATCTGAGATTCTTTTCAGATGCTGTCTTAGATCTTGGCGAAGCCCGGTATCGTCCACAAATGCCTGCACCAAATCTAGCCTGGAGTTGATTGCATCTACTTCCAATAAAGGCTGTTTTAGCCACATATGAAGCAATCTTTTTCCCATCCCAGCTGTACAAGTTCTATTCATGAGACCAAATAAACTAAAATTTTTGTTTGCATCAGTTTTGCTTTCAAGGACATTCAGTGCCCTCGTGGCAGCAGAATCAAGTCTCATGTAGCTGTCAAGATTGTACTTTCTAATTCTATAATTACCATAATTGCTCTCGTCTGCAAGTAATTCTGCATAGGACAATAATGCTCCCAAAGCACCAGGTGCAAATTCAAAACCAGAAACTAAATCTCGGACTGGTTCAAGGGGGCCTTTGACAAGCCTACCAAGATCCTGCACCAAATCTCTTGTTTTGAATTCATTTTTCTTTCTCTCAGTTAACATCACACCGCATTTGGTCAAAACATCATGCAGAGTTCTGCAGTCATTGGACTTGCCACTCTCCATGGGCAAAAGGCATTCCTTGCAACTGAGGGCAACTAAAGCTGACTCGACATTTGTAAAGTGGCTATCATCTAGAAATTCAGCCAGCCCAAGAACTCTTTTTGTTAAATCAACATAACTCAACCCAACAGTGCACCCATTTTCACGGAAGTTTAACAAGAGTGCAACAACCACAGGAGAATCCTGCATGTCATTGTTTGCAAACAAAACATCTTCAAAACTACCAAGATTTCCAGGAGTCCCACTTTTCACTAGTTTCCAATTGGATCCACTCCCTTCATAGAGCTCAAGAGTATGGTCTGTTCTCTCCAAAAGAAGATCCCGGGCAATTGTTTCGAACATGTTCTTACTAATGCTCACACTAGAAAGACCATTAGATCCACTCCCCAACTGGCGCAAAGCAGTCGTAGTGTGGTAGTATGTCTTTGCAATGAAGGTCGCATTTTCAGCATGAACTGTATAATAGTCCTGCATATTTAAACAAGATTAATAACAAAGTTGACAATTATTAAGACAAACAAAGAAACCAAAATGAAATACTGATAAATTCTACTTAAGAAGAACAATAGCTGGTAATTTGTGAGATCATAGTCATCACAATAACCAAAAAAACAAAACATGCATGTTATAAGAAAAGGGGTAGCATTTATAGAAAACCTTATAATTCTGGCTTGCATTTTATTAATCTATACATGTGTGTATCTGAGCTAGTTTGAAATAGCATCCTTACTTAGGAAACAAACTTCTTCGGAGATGCCACCAGTGGTGGACATCAAGATCATTTCTAACACAGGCATATTGTTTTCCTTGTGAATGACTTGGTATTGAAATATTGATGGCAAAACAAAATTGAATAGGTAATAAAATGCAAGAAACAACAAGGATAAATTTCCTATAAAAGCAGTATCGTCATTGGATTGTAAGAATACTGAATTCCTCAAAAGGAAACAGTGTTCATTGATCCCTTTAAAGGATTCCCTAAATCATACTACTAATTCCGTACTAAAACAGTTAGGTTTCACAATTAAAGATGAAAATCCAACACTTAATGCCAAATGGAGATTAACTCATTGCATATCAGATCAAGATAGAAATAATTCAGAGGTTCAATAAGAGGCCAAACATGAACTGACCCGCCTATCAAAGACCCGAACCGCCCTAGGGTCCTGCAACATCAAACGCAAAAACGAAACACGCCCAAATAAAATAAGTAATTCATAAATAAATTCTAAACACTAAAACAAAACTATAAATAAATAACCCAGAACTCAAAATTATTTTCTTTAAGAAATGCTTAATTTTCCAAGCAATTAAGAGATTAATTAGGACTTACATGGGGTAGGGTTTTGAAGAAAGAGAGAAACCCTTGAGCCTGCTTAGCATCTGATACAAACATTTCAAGAAATCAAATCATTTCTCAACCCCGGAAAAAAAAAAAAGACGAAAACATTAATTATTTTACCTAGCTTGAGCTCAGGGAGCTTGTTCTGTTCTTCAAAATTGTTATTTTCACCCATTTGATTATCAAAAAATTAGGGTTTCGTTGTTGGGGTTTATAAAAGCTCAAGAAACTAAAGTGTGGCCTTATATAATCTGGTGTTGTAATGGCGGGAGAGGAAGGGACAAACTGGCGGGCTTTTGTGGGCGCGTGTAAATCACGCTCGGAAATGGCTGTAATTTTGTTTCGTCTTCCAAACATTAATTAACAAGAACCTTAAAAGCGTCAGAAAACACGGTTTCATAAACACACAACATTTTAGATTAGATTGAAACAATGTTTTTTTTTTTTAATTGATTTAAAAAAAATATATCTTTACACATTACATTGAGTAAATTAGATTTTGATAGTTTGTTTAAGTTTATATTAATAAAAAAAAGTTTTATTTTTACAAAAAAAACTGAGAATAAGAGGAACAGAATTGACAATGAGGCAAAAATAATGATTTTCCCTTTTGTTATTATTTTTACTGTGCTTGTCTTGTTTTTTTTTTTGTTCTATAATTTTTTTTATTGTTCTTATTATTGAAAAAAATTCAATTTTATATTTTCAAGTTGTGTTAATTGAAGAATAAACTTGATAATTTATCATAATGTTTTATATAAAGTTAGTATGGTGTCAAAAAAATATCTAGGTTGATGTTTGATTTAAAAAAAAAAAGTTTGATTGTTTTTAAAAAATTAAAAATAAAGGGATCAAAATTGATAATAAGAAAAAACATGAGATTTTTTTTACATTGTTCATCCAACGTTTTTTCTATAAAAATAGCATGTAGCTTTTGCCAACTTTATTTTTGGTCTTTTTAATAAAAAATATATTTTGATCTAAAACTTTATATTATTCGTATATCATTTATTGAGTTTGAGAAAAATAATTGCTAGAAAAAAAAAATCATTAATGAATTATATTTCAATAACAAAAAAGATTAATTTTGATATTAATGTATTCTATTCAAAGAGAATTTAACTGACTATATATTTCAGTAACAATAATTTCCTTTTATAAATAGATAGATGATAATATATATATATATATATATATATATATATATATATATTCACAACTTAAACATTCTTTTGTTAGGTCCAAATTGTTTTTGGTTCGACCCACAGTGCAGTAATAATAATTATCATGAGAGTAGTCAACTGAACTAGAGGGGAAAAAAACATGCAATGCACTTTCTGTTTATTAATTTTCTTATAAAAAAATTAAAATTTGAGTGGATAAAATTTTTAAAAAGGGAAAGGCCCTTGCGTACAAGCCTTCCCTTTTATAAACAGATGATAAAAAATCGAGTTTTTCATGACTTTGAACTAAGTTTTTTTTTTTAAAAAAAAATGGTTAAACCGCAATTTAGTATGACCATTAGAGTATTTTTACTAGTAATTATTCATTAAAAAAAATTTATTTTAAAATATATCAAAATAATATATTTTTTTTATTTTTAAAAAATTATTTTTCACATTAACCCTTCAAATTATTTGAAAATATAAAAAAATATATTAATTTAAAAAAAACAATAAAATTTTTTAAATATATTTTTAAAACATAATGTTAAATACATTCTTAATTTAATAGTAGAAAATAAGGCATCATTTTGTTAACAATAATTATTGGGCTCTGGGATGTCTCCACAAACTTGTGGTGAAAAATGGTAGCCCACGAATTGAATGTTTTTCAAACTAAACCAGGAAGCAACCTAGTTTAGTTGGGAAAAGAGAGAGAGAGTAACCTTCGTATCATCTCCATAACAAAAACTTTTTTCTTCTTTTTTTTCCAACTTTGTTTGTAAGATATCTCAGTTTTGAACAATCTAAAAGCTTTGCGTAGAAAGAGTTTTCTCTCATAATCAAAGTAGCCTGAGGCCTGATCAAGTCCCTAATCCCAATTAAGTTCATGCAAACAGGCGGCAAGCCCAGAAACCACATGCATGCATACACAAAGAGTTGTTTAGTTTTTGTCGAGTTTCTTAGGTGCTCTACTTGATTGTTTTAGCTGATTCAAAAGGAACCATTTTAGCAGCATAAATCATGCATTTTCTCTTATAAGCCTTTAAAAGAAGTAGAAGCACAAGCACTCTCCATCTAAGGCAAAAAATCTTATAATTCTTTAATCACTGCTCTAGAAATTACAGACCTATATATGCATGGGGACTGCTAGGGAGCAAGAAGGGGAATAATGTTAACCTAGGCAATTGTGCAGATATTAAAAAAAAAAAAAAAAACCAGAAGAAAAAACACAAAAACTTCTAAAGACCTTGAAAGATCAATGAAAAGTAGTGAGGCCGGGGAACAAAACAACCCAGCGCTGAAATCCTATGGAGGACACACCCCTAAAACAAAAGAAAACACAAAGCAATTATTACAGTTTCTTACCTGAGAGATCAAAACCAGACAACAACAACGTAAGATGACTGAAAATATTTGTAAGAACACTTGTCTTTTGATGAGTGTAATTAATTCTACATCGCATAAGCAGGAAAAGACGTCACCAATTCATGAGTGATCAAGACAAATACATGGCTCCGAAAGCTCAACTCCGCAGATTATCTGTTGACAGCAACAATTGGATCTAGACAAATACCGAGACCATACTTTGCCGGAAACAGAAGGGTCCGAATGAAAAACCATGCAGAACGGATTCATACAATGCAAGAAACAAAATAAAACATTAACTGGAATGATTCAGACTTCAACCAAGAAGCAGGGACACAGGTACGGGCATATAAACCCTGGGAAAAAAACACACAGAACGTATAAGAAAGGAAATAATCTTACAGCCCAGTATTTCTACAAATAAAAATCTTAAGAGCTTACATATATATACCCAATGACACCCCAATTCCAAGGGAATTTTTTATTTTTTTAAAAAAAGCACCAAGCAAGGTATCTTTAATTTACGACAAACATCTATATCAAACACAGAAAAAACCAGACATGGAAAAGCCTCGAAGTAAAAAAAAAAAACAAACCAATGAAATCAAAAGGAAGAATGAAAACTACCAACAACCCAACCAAGTCAGAAGAGAGATTAGGCAACCGTAACCTAACAACCTGGTCAGAATCGAACTCAGCATCAAATCCAAAAAAAAAAACCCATCATTCTATTTTTGCACATCTGAGAGTCATATATATGTAAGAATCATTGCACATCTGAGAGTCATATTCAATCTATTTTTGTTAAAAAAGAAATATTTTATTTTAAATTGTTTTTTTAATATTTTTAAATTGTTTTAATATTCTATTTTAAAAATAAATTTTAAGAAATAAAAAATATTATTTTAATAATTTTTCAAAAAAAACACTTAAAAATAAACAATAGAGAAAGAGGCCGCCCACTGCACCATTCTGCTTTTTTGCTAATATACTTTTATTCTTTCTATTTGGGTATCTACAATTTTAATTAGTTATCAATTAAGTACTTGCAATTTTAAAAGCTAACAAATATCCATTTTGCATATATAATTATGGAGTCCATGAGTTAAATAAAATTAGAAATTTAAAAACAACAAAATTTAATGAAAACAATTAAAAAAAAATAATAAAAAAAAGATGGCTTCGCTTGCAGAAAAACACAAAACGAAAACTCAGATTCCTCAATTTCTTCCACTTTCTCCCAAAATCAAACAAATTTCCACCACTAATTTTAAAGGGCACAAAAACAATTATTTTTACAGAATTAGAATTGGAAACATAAATTCATTAAACAACAAAGCTTCCTTTTTTTCTTTTTGTATAGTTTTACATATGTTTCGAATTCACTCACAGGAACATATACCAAGTTACAATATATACCAAGTTACAACAACAACAACAAAAAAAACATTTGAAAATGTTGTTGTACTTGTATTTTTTAAAAATTTAATTTTTATTTTTATTAAAAATTATTTTTTTATATGTTTTGAATCGTTTTAATGCACTGATCTCAAATATAATTTTTTAAAAATAAAAAAAAATATCATTTTGATGCATTTCGGTATAAAAAATACTTTAAAAAACAACCGCAACTACATTCCCAAACAAGCTTAATATTTTGTTGCGTTTTTAATTTTTATTTTCTTACCTTGTTAGCTATGGTTAATTTGTTAGACACATTTTGTGATTATGTTCTTTTAATTTGAATAAATTAATATTATTATGTTGTTTTAAGTCTTGACCATATATATAGTGAACAAGGTCATATGTACACGCATGACCTATATGTAAGATTACGAAGTGGATATTTGTTAGATTCCAAAGTTAATAACAAACATGGCCGCCTACATAAGATTACAAAATAAAAACTCTCGAATATATAAAAATAAAATAAAATCTCAGACACCCAAATAAAGAATAAAAACACAAACACTTAATTAAAAAACAAAGTGAAATGTTCATGCACACGCAACAGCTAGCGATGGCAGCAAGCTGACGTGTTAATTTGACGTCTATGTTAGTATTTATTTGACATAATTTCACAGAGAAATTATAAGGATTCCTAAATTTCACATACTCAAATAGAAAAAAATCAAGTAAAAAAATCTGAAAAGTTTGCATGCCAAATATGCTGTATATATTCTCTCAATTCATCCACTAATTAAGATGAGGGAAAACAATTAAAAAATAGAAAAAAAGTTTGTTTTAAATATTTAATAAAGAGAAATGCTAATGATTGCTGCTTTTGATGAATTCTGTCAACACACCATCAATTTAACAAAGTTTATTTTAAATATTTTCTTTTGTTTTTTTAATTATAAACCAAAATTTTGCACGCCCTTAAGATAAGAATTTTTCATTCATTTTTCTTATTTTTTGTGTTTTGTGTTTTGTTTTTTATCATTATTTTTGTTTTATTTAGTGTTTTTAATAATCTTATGAATTAATAAATGTGTTGAATTTTAGTTGTTATTGAAATAATTTTATCATTATTTTATTGAATTTTAGTTATTTGTTTTTTCCAATTTTTTGTTCAATTTCAATTAAATGTGTAGGATTAATTTTAATTTTTTTTTTTGTATTTATTCCATTTAAAAATATTATCACTTACAAATAATTGTGTTGAATTTTAGTTTTTGTTGTAATACGTTTTGCAATATTTTGTTGAATTTTAGTTGTTGTTTTCTTTTCAATTTTGTTATTTAATTTTAATTAAATATATAGGATTAATTTAATTATTATTTTGAATTTTTGTAAATTTAGAATAATTTTTTATAAATTTAAGATTAAAAATATTATCACGTAGAAAATGAGAACTTTCTACGAAATTGAATTATGCTAAATTGTTAGAATAAATCGAATAAAATCAACTAGTTGGTGGCATATATGTTTTGTATTTGCAGGTTTAAAAATTTTGAGTAATTTCCTATATAGAGAAAGTGCTGTCGATTTTTTTTATAAATAGAAATTGTTTAATTTTTTTTATCTACTAATTTATATAGATGCCTAGAGGAAAGTCTATTGAGCATCGTGAGAACATGATTTTTGCTAGTTCTTCTAGTAGCGATGTTGATATTCACAAGTCATTAGCTACTAACCAAGAACAGATATTTGAGGCACAAATATTGACACGTGATGCAAGTTCATCTAGTGCAATGCTGCAATGTCGAGGGTGGTCCCTTCATAATGGGATCTATTTATCCACAAGTACGAGGTCTAGTGGAAAGAAAACATTTCAATGTAAGTTTGTTTTGCTTTTAGAACAACATGTTTAATAATTTTTTACGATTGCAATTTCAAGTTTACAAACATTGAGGCTGTGAGAATAATAATATCGACCTTTAAATCATCAATTGAAATTTCATTGTTTCAATGAAGCCAAGTTTTCAAACATCCTGAATGGAAAACTGCAAGTTGATGCATGGTTTTCAAGGTTAGTATTAACTTAATTATTTTTATGTTAACTTGATTAGTTTATTGAAATTACTAAAATTTTCCTTTTATAAATTTTTAGTGTAAGGAAAAATTTGAATGTGAGAGAGCTGATAATAATATTGCGATGAAGGTTTGAGAGAATCACGCAACAATTAGGTAAGATCGAATTCAAGATAATTTTTTTATTTTAAATATTAAAATTTTATTTTTCATTTACTAACAGATGATTAATTTGTATCATATAGGTTACATGATTTTTAACACGAGGCATAAAAAAAAGTCAACAAAAATATGAATGAGAGAGAGAGAGAGAGAGAGAGAGAGAGAGCTTCCAGGTTGGAATTATTTGGCGGTTTAGAAGGATTTTAGATTGTCATATGTCTCAAAGACTGTATGGACAGAATATATTTAGCATGTGACATCCACGTGTTTCATGTGACAGTCAAGGTCCGGTGTAGAAAATCAGAACCGACATGTTCTCGATTTCATTACCACACACACTAGTAGCTCCGTCCTGTTCGTTTTCCATGCGAAGCAAATGACAAGATTTTTTTTTATTACATTAATTTTTTATTCGTTATTGTTTATAAATATATTTAACTAACAATATTTTTATTTTAAAGGCTAAGGTTCTTAGATGCTCAATCCAAGCCTAATGGAGCATTTTGTTGAAATAAATATAAGAAGTCTATGGTTCTTGGTGCAACAGTTCATGAATAGCCGAACTCAGCTCTTTGTAGTATATTGGTTTACAACAATTTTTTTTCTTAAGTTATTATTTTCTTGATTTTGATGATTTTTTTTTTTCTTTCTTGGATACATGTAACAGCTAATTAAAAGAGAGATACAGGGACGATCCTTCGACCCATCCAAACTTCAATCCGAATTTTTGGTTGGAGGCAAGATTGTCTAGTGGACCCAATAGAAATTAGGTGTATGAACTTTCAAATATTATGGCCGAGAATTTGCGGACAACCTATAATGTTTTGATTGTTGGATGCTCGCAATCAATTCCAAGTACTCAAACTAGGCTCAGATGACCTATCTTAATAAAAAATATGAACTACTCAATGTTGATTATGAAGAACTCTGCCGATTGGCAATGGAGATGAGATCACATATCAGTGGTACATGTGTACCTCCTAATTGGCCCCACGATCCCAACTACAACTAGTCTCCTCCTTCTCTAGCGTCGTCTCTATTTTAGATTTATTGTATATGAACGTACAAGTGTTTAAATTTGTAATAAATATTTGATTTTATATTATCTTAATTTATTTTAATTAATTTTCTACTTTTATTCAATATTTTTTTAAAAAATATTTTTAAAATATTATTGATAGGGTTACTGACGGATTAACTTTGTTGGTATATTCCAAAAAGATTTAGAAAAGAATTGCTACAAATATCACTAATACTGTTAACTCACCGATGAAATTCCATACGATAGTCGGTGATATGTCATATTTATCGATGGATATATTGAAAAATAAATAAAAATATCGATGGCACTACATATGGTTTTTCTGTCAGTGATGTGTTAAATTTACTGATTGAGATATTGACAGAATGAAACGGATAATTTTTTTTTTAGCATACTTTGTCTATCTGTAAATCTATTAGTATATTTATTACTGATAGAACTCACCAACATACCATAAATTACCGATAAGATTTTTTCCGATAAATTATTTTCGTCCATGAGCCCATCAGTAATATACATACCGATGAAATGTGAGTGTAAATACTGATATAAATTTTTATCAATAAGACTATTAAATCTAGTAGTGATTGTTTGGACGGAAAGTATGAGTACAAATATATGGATATGTCACTCGATTGAAATATGGTATGAATTATGCCTACGGAGCAATATATAAATGTCAAGTGAAAAATATGACTCTAGGGGCGGACAACAATAATATGAAAAGAAATGTTTTTCATGACAAGAATTTAATATTTTGTGAAGTAGATGTACCACAATGGTGGAGTGTAATGTATAAAAATTAAATTGCCAGCAATAGTAGAATTTAATATGAGAAATGAAAATAAACCACAATGGTAGGAATTTAATAAAATTGATCGCAATGATAAAATTTAATATGAACAATTTGATTCAGTCACAACTAAGGTCATGGATAGAAGAAATATTTAAAATGAAAAAAAAAATTGACAATGTTGAAATGGGCATAAGAGCTTCTTAACATGGAAAAATAATTGAATATGCCAAGATAATGGACATAAGATATATTTGAGACTTGAAATATATGATTTAGCCAAAAATTTAGTTATAATGGAACAAAAGAATATTTGTGTATGAAAAATATATAGATTGGCCATAAATTAGCAAAATAAATATATGAATATGAAAATATATAGATGAGTTATAAAAAAGCATATTGAACGAGGATGAAAATTAGACAAATAAACCATGAATGAGCATGATTAATAATAGAGAATGAAAAAAATAATATAGTTGAGATTGATTGATATATTATATGTAAGAATTAAAAAGTGATATTAACAAATCATAAGTGACAGAAGGAATGTTAAATTAAACAAGTAGAAGTAAATGGGTCAGAAACAATACTATTGATGTTAAATGAACGTACAAAATCAGCTGCTTAAAAGGAGATTTATAGATGGAAATATGTAAAGTAGATGATGAATTGAGGTTATGACTCTAAATGTTAAGGGTTTTACTATAGACTGGTGAAATTAATGATAAAACAATACCTGTGTTTTATTATTTCTAGATTTGATAAAGTGATCAATTGAAATGAATATTTGTATAATGAAAAATTTTATTTTATATTCCTATGTGCTATACAGGCGGTTTTCTAGAGAGTATGTTCAAATCTTCAAAGATTATTTTATTTTAAGAAAAAAATAGTAAAAATTAATAATATTTTATAATAAATTATTGTATATCTATTAAGACAGCAATGATGTATAGATTGTAAAAATAATAATAAAAAAGGATGAATACCTTGTTAAGAAAATTATGTATTAAAAAAATATCAGAAATTTATTATCTTGTATTAAATATTACGTATCTTTATTATGCATAGATAAAAGTGGTAAGTTTAAGGTTATCTCATGAAAAAAAAAAAAATCCTTAATTTTTCACAGACACAACAATGACCGTATGAAAAGTTCAAGTTCAGGGAGTTTACAAACACTCATAACCAATAGTAGAATTATTTTCTTCTTTTAATTAGGATATTCAATTTAACTTTTTAATCATTATATTTTACCATGTTTAATTTATTGATAATGTAGTCTATTAACCAAATTATAATAAATTTATAACATAAAATTAGTTTAATTAATGATAAAAAATGCCCCAATCATCAATTGAAGTCGTGTTTGTGGAAGAAAAAAGGATAAATAACATTGAGCGCGACACCATCATGAGCGGTTGCGAGTGATATTGTGACCTGTCATGTAAAAAATATCTTGAAAGCCTCCACGTGTAAGTAAGTGTTATTACTTACACGTGGAGTGTAAAAGAGGAGTGGATGTCTCGGAAGTTGACATTGAGATGCAAATAAACTGCATTGCCAGCAAATGGCATGCGTATGCTTGAATCATGAGGTATAAAGATATATTAATTTTATGTATTTGAATTAAGAAATTATATTCCAAGATAAATTCAAATTCAAAGCGGTTATTTTATAATGAACATAAAGGATTTGAGTAAACACATGCACATTTTTCCAGTTCTGTGTCCTTATTGCAAGCTTCCTCGGTGAAATTTATCTGCAAATGCAATATCAGTTCATTATTTCAGCAAGCCAGAGGAATTTGAAAGATCCACACACACACACACATCTGATAATTACAATTCCGGGTTAGGGAAAAAATGACATGAACTTGAAAAGTGTGAGTTAATTACTTGAGGGTAACACTGAGCGAGTCCTTCTAGGATCATCATTTGAACTCTTGAGGGGGCAAATTCATGTTGAAACGAGCAACTGACATTTGGGTCACAACTGCTTCAAGAGCGAAAATCACAGCTCCAGTCCCCATAAACTCAAGTTCATCTTTACTTTCGATGAGCTTTTTCGTATACAACAAAGATCCATTGGAGGGGAAAACACCAAAATCTAAACCTTCAATGTTTGGCAAACAAACATCCTTTCTTGACAAAGTTTATTGCTTATCGATAATTTTTTGTTCTGGTAATTTGGATCCTTGAGTCCCACTTTGCTGAACATTATGAACAGGTTGGCATAAAGCAAACTCTTTCTGAAAATTCTCAAGATAAAAACCATGTCGAGGGGATCAGTAGAGCAATTGGGCTTCTCCAAGATCATGTCAAGGTCCTTAAAATATGCATTTAACCATGAGAGAACGTTCAGAGAAGCAAATATGGACAGCATTAGTCTACTTCATATAAATCTCCTTAGGGGGACATCCTTTGATCAAACCTTGAACCTGGATATATAGTAATTTTACTTCACATCTAAAGTTGCTAATTTCCAGTCCCACTGATTCTCCATCACTAATATTTAAACCTCCTCCATTTACAATCTAAATTTATAAAGAATTATTAAATCTGTTATAGGCAAAACGAAGACCAACCACTAGGTTAGGAGCATCATCTTGCTTGCACATTACCTAGGGAACACCAGTATATGAAGCCCCACAACCATCTTTGCTGCCCATTTAACATAAGGTGGCCTTTTCTCATGAAATGATGCCTCTACATTTCCATATTCATTTTCAATCTACATGTTTACAAATATCATTAAAATGGATTATAAAGATGTTACAGCATGAAAACAAGCAAAAAAAATGCATAAATTCATGTAATGTACGTACTTGAAAACTGTGAGAGTATAATTGGTCTTCCTTGTGAAGCATATAGCTTTTATGCTCTCAGCATTTTCACTATCATTTTTGCTTACCTTTCCACAAATGATTTTGCCAGTTAACATATGGAAATGAGCTTAGTAATTTTATTCTTTTAACCACGGATTGATAAATAATTAGTTCTTTATAATACCTTGAATGGCTTATTATCACAACAAAAAATCGATTCCTAGTACATCATGCAATAAAAAACAAAAATATCAATGTCACAAGGCCGTCAGAAAACAGTATTTTGGTCACGCTTAATGAAAGGGTGTCAAAGAATAAACAAAATAAAAAGAAAGAGAAACAAACAGGAAAACCATTAGGAAAAGCAAGAGTGGTAGTTGGGAAAAACTAACTGCAACATTAGCAAAACAAAACCAAAGCAATGAAGCAGAACAACTTTAGAAACAAACCTCAAAGATAGCTAGAAAAGTAGTGGAAAAAAAGAACAGAAGGACATATTGACTTCGAACTACAAACCTATGCTTAGGCAGATGGAAATAGCAGACTACTAGAATTGACAAAAAAACATCAAAAAGTCAACTACCAAGACAACGCTTACGAACCTGGCAAATCATATGGCAAAAAAACTTAGCAAATGACAGGTTCATAGACATCGTGTGGAACACAAAGCTGAGGAAAAGGGCGGGAAAGGAAAGAAATACCAAATGATAAAAATAGGTGAAGTAGAAAAAACTAGTTAAAACAGTGGAGAAAAAACAGTTTCACTAGCTTATATAAAAAAGAAAAATAATCTAATTTCAAGGACAAATGGCCTGCCCAATAAGAAAGGAAATTCCAAAAAAGGAGTATGAACGGGGAGGGAAATAAAAAGGGCAGAAAAAAGAGATCAAAAGCATTGCAATTTCACAAAGGTAAAAACAACAGAACTAAGGCCATAGAAGGAGGGAACAGCTATGCATGCATACCAAATCTTGCAGCACAAACCGAGCGAAAATTTTCTAACTGCAAGATGAATTGTACA
This sequence comes from Populus tomentosa, assembly GCA_018804465.1. Classification (NCBI taxonomy): domain Eukaryota; kingdom Viridiplantae; phylum Streptophyta; class Magnoliopsida; order Malpighiales; family Salicaceae; genus Populus; species Populus tomentosa. Next base: position 5,077,853 of record CM031991.1, on the reverse strand, counting down.
AGTGAGTGAATTGCAAGCAAAATTATAAAGGAAAGAAAAAACATATACGATAAGTAAAGAGCAACCACAGTAAATAAAAGCAAGTAAGACTAGGAAATAAAAAAACATGAACGAAATAAAAAAACTGAACAACTATAAAAGATAGAATGAATTGATACCAGAAGTGTAAGATGTCAACTTCGAACCCAAAGGGAACAAAGAGTAAAGAGAAAAGTTAGAAAGCTCACAAGAGAGAATGAATGGTATATATAAAGAAAGAACATGCGTGTTAAAAAGGGAAGCATCAAGCTAGAAGGCATAAAGAATTAACTGATTTGTAAAACAAAATGGGAAAGAATAACTTAGAAGATGGAGAGACAACATGAAATTAAGAAATGATTCAGCTAGAACCGAAAGAACAGTTAATGTTGTTGGAATGAAGCGAAGGAAATCTAATAGCGAAAAGTTGTAAAAATAAGCAGCATGCAAGGCAAGACCAAAAGAATGTGTACCTGTAAGAGCAGTGAACGCGAAAGGCTGTTGGATATCTTTATAGTACCTTGCAAGGAAAATTGCAAATGGGCAGTTCAGGAAAATTGCAAATGGGCAGTTCAGGAATCAACAGAAAGCAAGAGACAATATAAAGCAAAGGGGAATAAATGTCAAGATATAAAACACAATCTACAGATTTAAAAAAGAAAGCTTAGAAAAAGAAATCAAGGGAGATCTTCTTTTTGTTAAATATAGGAAAAATATCAACTTTCCCTGCATACCTAGCTGATGGTGGATCATCCACCCACTACGCATCGACAACCATAGCTGCTTTAGCTTGTGCTTCTGTAAAAGCTATGCAAAATCATCATTAAACAAACCCGATAGAAAATATCCATAATTTACGAACCCAAAACCCAACCTCCAGACACAATTCAAAAAAAGATGCATTAAAACCATACTTCAACCCTAGAATAGACACAACCTTTACTGTCATATTAGCTCAGCTAAATGCATACCAAGGAAATCAAATATCACCTGCACCTAACACAGATCCAAGCACAAAACCCTCCAGCTAAACATCACTAGCAAAACCATCGACATCGACAAGCCAAGACAAAACAGAACAAGACGTATCATAAAAGAGAGAAGAAAACACAAACCTAATTCAAAATCATAAATAGTAAATCACTTAAACAGTGTCGTCCAAGAAAGCACAAACAATAAACTTATTCAAACACTTAATTTAGGATTATAGATAGACGTTAAAAAAAAAAGTAATAAAAAAAGAATAAGTCGATGAGTTCGAGGTTCCAAGAATCAACATCACACTCAGAGCTTTATTTTTGTGGAGAAGACAACCAAAACAACCTCGGTATCATAAAGCACAAGAATATCACTCCAGCCCTCCTTCTTTAAAAACCCACATGTCAATTTTCCTTCTTTTGAACACCCTTCAACAGAAACCCATCTTTCCCAAGACTCTATACCAAATCTCCACAATCAATTCTCTGAGAAGAGAGAGAGAGAGTTCCAAATCTTCCTGTGATTTTGATTTTTTATTCTAAAATTGTTGTAAAAATATAATTAATTTTTTTAAAATTAATTTTTTTTTAATAATTTTACATCATTTTAATATAATAACATCAAAAATTATTTTTTTAAAAAAAAATTATTATTTTAATATGTTTTAAAATAAAAACCACATTAAAAAAAAATCACACTTCCAACACTCTTATAATTAACTTAATAATATTTTTATATAGTAATTTTTTAAAAAATTAGTTTCTCTTATATTTTTTCTCTTTATGTTTGTCATTTTTTTATTATCATTTTGTTTTTATTTTTATTTTTTTAATATTTTTTAGTTTTTCCATTTTTTCTTTATATTTTTTGAAAAAAAATTATTTTTTATTCTTTAAATATTTATCACTTACACTTGACCAATTTATATTATTTTTTTTGTTCTTATCTTCATTCTTTTTTATTTTGTTATTTTAGTTTTTTTTTTAATTTTTTTTGTTTGAATGTGCTCTCTCTCTATATTAAAAGTTACAGAAGAGTTCTCCAGTCCCTTCTCTCTTGTATTTGGAGTGTCTCGGTTCCTCTCTTCTTTCAAGAGAGACTTTTGCTTCCCTTTTATTTCTTTTTATCATTATTTTCTTTTTATAACCCTTTCCTTAGACTCATTTTACTCCCCATTCTAATTTGCATTTCTTATTTTCAACCACAATCCCTTTTACTTAATCATTTTGGTCTATCTTTTTTAGACCTTTCAAAGTAAACATTATTTATTTTGAAATATTCTTCTAATAATAAAATCCCGGGGAACACTTTTATCAGGAGAAATTTCTTATTCCTTAACTCATTTTTCTCTTTATCCACAATCCTTACTAGCTTCATTTCTATGCTACATCTCTCACGGATCTAGCATGGTTTTCTGAAGTAAAGGCACATAAAACACATCATGCTCCTTTGATATTATTAGGGGAAGTGTCAATTGATAAATTATTGGTTCAATTCTCCTTGTGACTTCAAAAGATCCTATATACCTTAGTGCCAACTTACCCTACATTTCTGATCAAATGATATCCTTCTATGATGCAATCTTTAGAAACACCGAATCCTACACATCAAACTCTAAAGGTCTCTTCTATTATTAACACAACTTTTTTGTTGGTTCTAGCCATCTTTATTCTTTCCTTGATCACTTTAACCTTATCGGTAGTAATCTGTACCAATTTAGGCCCCAACAATTCTTGTTTCCTACTTCCTCCTAGGATACCAAAGTGTGGCATTTCTTTCCATCCAATGCTTTAAAAAGAGCCATTCATATTATAGCTTGATAGCTACTATTTATTTTACTTCCTCATATGATACCAAAGTGCGACATTTCCTTCCATCCAATGCTTTAAAAAGAGCCATTCATATTGTAGCTTGATAGCTACTATTTATCTTGTAATATTCTTCTTATAATAAAAGCCTGGGGTTTTACTTACATGGTTTGCCTAAGTAATGAGTGAGATGCCTGATTTGAGAACCGATGTAGCTAGTCTTCGAGATGGGACAAACCATATGGGTTTTGGAAGGAAGAAGGCCTGTAAAATGAACTAATTAACTTTCAAAAGAATCTATAGCCGGAAATACAGATGAGGAGGCCAATGATTTTGATGATAACAATGGTGGTAGGTTTCATCCATATAGAAACCAAAGGAATATGGAGTTTAGCCTCTTAAGCAATTAGGTCATAGGAGAGTAGATAAGGAGGATGGATTTTAGGATGGTTTGGATAGAGATTTGACAAGTATTAGGATGAAGATCTTGGCTTTTCAAGGAAAAAACAATCCAGAACCTTATTTAGAGTGAGAAAATAAAGTGAAGTTGATTTTTTATTATCACCATTACTCTAAGGTAAAAAAAAATAAAAAATAAATCACAAATCAATTTTAAAAGGCTGTTACAATTGGTTATTTGTTAAAATTACAAAGTGAGTTTGTTGACTCTTAAAATCAATTTCTTCCATTGTAATTTGGTTCTGTTTTGGGTTGTTATAAGACTTGTCACCTAAGATCAGTTTCAATTCATTGAGTTAGATTGAAAATCTAGGTCAATATTCCTTAGTTTTCTAATGTTATTTCATTTATTGTCTCATTTCATCTCGTTTTGTTTCATTATTGAATTGAACACTACCATTAAACTTTCAACACCTAAATTTGATAGTTCTTTAAAGGGATTTTTGAGTGAAACATGAGTAGAGTGTAAACATGTGAGGAAGCTAATGAGGATATAATTTTTTCTTTTTACCATCAACATGAATTTTGTAAAATTATAACATAACATGTATTCTAATGAAACATTATCAATAAGGGAGAGGGACAAACATATAAGGGTTCTAACTAAATAACATAAAAGCCTAGCCTATATTCTAGGGGTGGTGCAGAAGGAACTTCATTAGTTAAAAGAATTAATTAATTCTAGGCAAGCTTTAGAAAAAGAATAGCATTAACATTGAAAGAATGCAAGATGAAAGAGAAAGGCTACTACTACTTTTATACAATGTTATTGGAAGTGAGTGTTGGCAAGAAAAGAGCTTGGAAAGCTTAACAAGAAGCTCATGAAGTATCCATTGTTCCTATTAAATACTTGAGGATGAATCTTCTTGAAGAAAGAAGGAATGATACAACCCATGTAAGGCTTGAGCAATCAAATTCGGGTTTTAACGTAATGTTATCTATTGTCCAATTTTAAGCTAACAAGTACAACTTTTAATTTGACTGTTAGATTGGGTTGAAATTTTACTAGAGATTGCAAAAGGTATTTTTATATATTGGATTCACATTTCAGGTCAATCAGAGTTTGATAAGGCATCATAATACATGTCAGAAGGTGCTATATATATTTTGTTATTTGTTGTCTTTTGACTTGTGGAATTCTTATTTGAAAATCATTCTTTTCCTAATAAGACAAGGATATTCAACAGTTTATTTTTTAGATTTTTCTAATTCCTCAAGGATCCTTAATGAGTAGTAACATAGTTTTTAAGTGTGGTTAGGATTCTTTTAATGTTCCAAAATCATTTTCTTACAAGGATTCATTAATTATCCTAGCTACACAAAGATATAAGGGCTAATGGTATTTAATGGTAGATCACCTTGCTTGTTTTAGGCAATTTTCTTGTTAAAAAAAAAAAAACTAAATGAGGTGGCAATAAAAAGAATTAATATGTGTCATTTTTTTTTCTATGAATTATAATGATTTCATATAAGAAAGCCAAAAGATGACAAAATAAGGGATTTGATTCAACAATCAAAACAAGAGTTTTCTTAGCTAATTTAGGACATTAAAAGATTACAATTATCCTAGGTCTTCTAGGATGCTAAATTCAACCATAAAGGATTCTAGGTAATAAAGGCAGTTGTTATGAGTTATTTAAGCTTGTTTAATGAAGAACTACATTTATTATTTGGGTTTTGTGTTATTTTCATTATTTTGGACTTGTTTTAGTTTGAATTTGAATTTTTACTCTAATTTTAGCTCATGACAGTCCATTAGTCGTTATTTAAGATTATTAAGTGTTTTGGGTTTTAGTTTTTGTTGGACTTTGTTTTGGGCCTTGGATTCATAAATCGTTAGGGTTATTTGGGGAGTGTAAATACTTCATTATAACAACTTATTTCAGTTGAATGAATATTGTTATTTTTGCCACAACCTTGTGTTTGTGTGTGTGAGGATACTCATGTTTTTCATCTCTTAAAAGAATTTAATTTGACTTATCAAATAACAATTATTTTCGTGATGTCTTATAATTTTCATTCACGATTCGCTAATTGTTAGATAGAGATTTATATTCCAATAATATTGGGTAATTATTATATAACGCTTTTTCATATCTTTGTATCTTTATATTCACTGTTCATATCAATAATACTACTGTTAATTTTGATGAATTGTTTGACTCTATTGTGCGTATGAAATGTTCTTTGTCACAACTATTGGTACCTAGTCATTCTAATGATCTTCCCTTTTTATACCATTGTTTATAGGCTAATAAAACCATTGGGAGCAATAATGTCTAAAACTTTGAAGTTGTTTATAATTGCACATTTCATATTGCATTCTAATCTCAACCTAGACCCAAAGCATAATAAGAGAACATTACAATCATGAGGCAAGGTGTTAAAATTATTATTTTTAATTAATATAAGTATTCAGACTAATTTATGTATACCTCAACTAATTATACTAGTCCTGAAGTTAATGATCATGTAAGCCTTCAGTGGTCCTAAGAGGTCTTTAACTCGTGATCATTGGGGAGTAAACTTAGAGTTTGACCGGTTGATCTACCCCTAAGGATTAAGGTGTTAAAATTTATTAGAAGATAAAGCTTTAACTCATCAAAATATGACATACGTTTCAATAAATTCCCGTCCACCATCTTCTGTAGTTAAGTGAAGAACATCCTTTACCATGTAAAGGTAGCTGCCGAGTGTTCTAAGGCAGTAATTACACTATGCACACAAATCATTGTTGCAGGTGACCTTTTTGCTTGTCGATGGCTCTCTTGGATTGCAGATGCTAAGCTTAAACACCTGTTAGAGTAAATCACACATGGTAGAAAACAATCAACTATGAGTAGCTAAAAGCATTTGATGTAGAAGTAGTAGAAACACATTCATCTAGATTCTTAGATCACAAATTATCATTATCAATTTTAATGATCCATGAATTGACCGATGACTCATTATCCTATTTTTTTCAGGTTAATCTCTATATCGGGTTAAAAAACTATATATATATATATTAAAAACCACATCCTATAATTAATTTGAAAGCACAAGACATCCCGTAATAATTTGAATGTGTTAACAATAACAGTAAATATTCTATCTAATCATTAAAAAAGTATAAATGTTTAATTCTTTAATTTTCTAGGTACAAACTTGGTCGTTAAATTTCTCTTGATTCATCATAATGAATCATAATGTAGGAGTTGTGTGCTTAAAATAATAATAATAAATAAATAAATAAATTTAATCGTAGTTGATAAATAAGCTGACCTGAAAACATAAAAATAACAATTTTACTTCTCTATTTATCATGTAGGATTTCTCTCTATTTTGAATATTAAAAAAAAAAGTTTGGAAATCAAATCACCTTGTAACCATCATTATCTCAGTAAATCGAGAACTACAATACCATGAATGATCCACCATTATCAATATGAATTAAACGTCATTTTTACGATCATTGATCTCAATTGGTATAATTAATTTTTTTTGGTTAACGTGAGTGTTTGGTCAGTTTGCGCATATTTTGATTAATTTTGCAAGCCCCAAGTAGTTTTGATCAAAAGGAGGGAGAAAAGAGGTTTGAAAATGATCTCTTATTTTTAAGATTAATCATAATTTACCTACATTTTATTTTATTTTGAATTTCTTATGATTAGATTTGTTTTTGACAATATTAATTCTTCTTTTTTAGACCCATTTATTTTTCCACATGAAATAAAATAACAGCCATGTCATTTATTTATTGCGTTGAGTACTATTACGTAAGCTAAAATAAATGTTAAGGTACCCAATAAATAGAATTGCACCTTAACTTAAAAGGAGATTTAATAAAGAGTTAGATGCTAAAAATATGCTCTCCTTTGGACCAATATTTTTCCATGTTACACCAAATAATTAGGAATGTCAATTTTATATATCGGGTATCTAATGTCATATGATTTAGCTGAATTGAATTTTAATACAATCAGGGTATATTTTTGTAATTTTAATAGGTTTCAAGTTGCAATTTTTATTTTTTAAAACTTATTTTCTTGTTTATAAATTTGTAATTTTATGAAGGGTTTTTTATACATGAATTTAAAGTTTAGACTTTATTTTATTGTTTTGTAATGCACGAGATGGATTTTTTTGAATTTTTTTATTATTATTATAGAACTTGGATATCATGAGTGGATACCCGCTACGTGAAGAAATCTCTTCATCTAATTTGGTCCAATTAGATTTTGAGATGGGAGTGGATGATAAATTTAAATATTGTAGATTATTGGTTTAGCAAAACTCAATTCTTTATAGATAACTATCACATCACCGATTTATTAAAATAATAATATAATTAAAAGTAAGAAGCTCAAAGACATGTATAATGCTTAAATAGAAGAAGATTTATTAACTTTGTAGTTTTCTCGGTACGGAGAGGTCACCTTTCAATATTATGGTAAACACGTTCAAGTTTCTTATATAATTGAGAGTGGATGCTTATTACATAACTAACGCTAGATATTTCCTCGGTATCATCACCAAGACTTCAACGCAAAACAACACGAGAAAAGGTATCACAAGAAAAAAAACATTTTAAAAAATGATTGTTAGATATTATATTTTTAATCGTTATGGGAATGCTTCTATATAGTTGCTCCACCATAAATTGATGAAATAATTAGGCAGACAGACGTGTTCTTTTTATTCCTTTCTAATTCTTTCTCTCATTTAACAATATCTTATAATGATGAGTTAATTTTTTATTATTATTATTAATGTAGATATTTGAATTAGCTTGCGTGTATCTCGACTAATTTTATAAATTATAAAGTTAATAGCCATGTAAAATTTTTGTAGCTCTAAAATTAAAAAATTGATAATTTTTAAATAATAATTCTAAAATTTAATCAATTAAATTATACTCCTTAAACTTACAATGAGTCAAATTATTTGCATTACTATGTCCAGCTTTTGTAGAAAAGGTGGTTCCATGTTATGTTCTGTCCTGGTAAAAATAAATAACAAAAAAAAGACTCCCAAAAGGTACTGTCCTACGTTACATTTATTCGACCTTAATCACACCCAGAAAGCAGGCATGTCGATGTTGAATATACAAATGATTCAGACGGAGGCATACGCATATGGGTGAGCAGTGAGGGATCGTAATTCATTTTCTTTTCTTGCATCATAGGATATCGGACAGCTCGTGATCAACGTATGTCGTATTGGACCATCCACATCAGTAAAACGACATTATGTGTGCCAAGTATGTATGTATTCATCTCGCGTGTATCGAAGCATCAAATCAAGGGCCCCTCCAATATTGGCATTAAAAAAGATTAAAATAGTTACCATGTTATGTCAAAGACTTTATGGGATATCTAATCAAATCATAACAAAAGGATTAAATAATGCATTCGGTAAAGCTATCTTGTTTCTTATCATTCACATGAAGAAAGACGTTTCTCCCAATATCTGTCACGAATTCGGATTTTCTGTTCTACCAATATTTGTACTTCAATAATAGGAACATGGAGTGGGGGAGGTGATAAAACGTTGGTAAATAAATAATGGGCACTGTTAGGGCATCATTACTGGCTCGATAGTGAATAGATACGATGGATTTGTCGCACCAAATGGGAAAAACAAATTATAATAATTAATAAAAAAACTCGAAATATTGTTCTACATAGCTATGATCATGTAAAAACACATGCTTTATCTAATAGATTCTGCAATTCAACATTCACCTAGCAGTATAAAAAGGGAACTTAAATATTTAACGAGGTAGTTTCCAATGATTTCTGAATAATTGATGATTTTATGTAGGAGAAATTAATAACTAATTAAGGCACAACATGAGAAAGAAAAGATAGACAAACAAGTCAGCGAGATTTGCTTTTCATGAAAATATATGGTTCATCCCCTAAAATATAGATTCCAGATTGAACTTGGAAAGGAGTAAAAGACCAAAAAACAAGAGGGTTAATTACTCACAGAAATGTGTTTTTTTCCCCCAAGGTTCTTTTGATTTCAACCACAAATGGAATTTTTGTACTGGCGGAGAGCTCATTATGGAAATGAAAGCACTAAGTCCAAGCAAGACTTTTGAGGGTTTTATGCTCTCTTCATCACCCACACTTGAAAATGGTACATTTTATCACCTTTTATTCATACTTATCAACTCCTTGATAGCAACCTCAGAACAACTAGCAAGGTAGCTCTTCATATGATGTGGTCCTCCTAATCTGGCCAGCCTATACGGGTCGTGCTCAGCTAGAGAGAGAGCGCATGTATAAATGGAAAGAAAGAAAGTACGCAAGGGAGGGGGAGATAAATGAAATTAAGCCTCAAAAAATAGTTTTGTAAATAGGACTATTACCATTTCCAAATAAGATGACACATGGGGCTCTGTAGTTATGATGGCACCAGGGGATTGGCTAGGGTAGTTTTGATGATAGCATGGTGGATGACATAGTATAAAGCACCAGCAAAAAACCCTCCTTGACAATGAGTTTGTGATGGTGATATTATTGAGAGAGAGAGAGAGAGAGAGAGAGAGAGCTTTCCTTCCTTGTTTAGCTCCTGAACCGATAAGCACGCATGGGTTTGGAAGGAACCAAACAACATTTTCAGAGACTTGATAGAAAGACACAATTGAGTGAGAGAGAGAGAGAGAGAGAGAGAGAGAGTGATGGGGTTTTTTCTTTTAATTGAAAGTGACATGTATCTATACATTCACAGTCAAAGCAGAGTTGGCTCTAATGAATCATGACAGGCTCTCACAGTACAGGCCCTTTGGGTGAAGGAAATAATTGTCCTTCCTTTCTAGGGCTACACACATCCGCTGCAAGATTGAAAATGAAATACAACTATTTACGCACCATAAGATCAATCTTGTCCTGAGACAGAAAAACCAGCCCTATCCCACATTTAACCTCACTCATCTTGTAAATTTTAAGACAATATTGGATTGAAAACATATGATGTCCATGCAAACTCTCTTGGGTTGTTCAAGGGAGGGAGGGAGGAGTTCACTATCAAAGTCTCACCTGCTAGCAACCACGTGAAGGAGCACTAATACTAGGTGTTTCCTGTCCACTCACTCCCCACAACAATGCTGTTTTCTTTCTCTCTTTCCCTTTCATGCTTTTTAATCCAACTTTTTATACAAAAAAAAAAAAAAAAAAAGATAGTTCCTTGTCTCCCATAAAATCCCCTCTCCTAGGGTGCCTTGACTCCCACCATCATTATTCAAATCCCCGCATAGCTTCCCCCTTATCTCCCATCCTTGCACCCCCCATGGACATGTAGTACTTGTGCTGTGCTGTCTTTCTCGTGCTCTAGTCGGGGAGGTAAATCGATATTCCCTGTTTCTCTCCATCTTAAACTCACCAAACACATACGCATATGCAAACTCGCTGATCTCTGATTAAGGGAGGGAAGGAGAAAAAAGAAGAAGAAAAAAATGACAAGTAAACAGTAGCAACAATTTGCTGTCTCTCACTTGTGATTTCCATTGTTTGCAGAGAAAGTGAACTTGAAAAGGATACATGGACTTGAACTAGCTAGAGAAGTAGAGAATACTCTATGCACAAGGAGGCATGTTAGGTAACACTTTGGTGCACATGTCATTCTCAAGCGACTAGTCCTCTCAAGGGAGCTCTACGGCGGCTAGCTAGGTATTGTTTGGTGATATCGCAAAGCTCAAATGTTTCCATTAAGCTACAATGCCAACGACGCCATCTCCTGTAGTGATCAACAAGCTTATAACATGCCCTTGTTCAGTGATATCATTTCCTATCCCAAACAAGATGTGCCTCCTCCTTTATCTCTCTGCTTGCCCTCTCCTTTTATCCCTTGTGATCAGCAAGAATTTGAAGACCATCTTATTTTTCTCCAACAAAACTATGACCTTTTTTTTCAGGAGCAACCCTTGAGAGCTACAGCCACTAGTACTAATCTATCCCAGAGTACTGTTGTTAATAACATGGCGGATTCCAATAAAAGTGACGTTATTGATCTAACCGGAATCTGCAACAAGAAATCCAACAACAGCACTGATCAGATCCTAAGAAAGAGATCTTCAAAGAGAGATCGGCATAGCAAGATTAACACGGCTCAAGGACCTAGAGATCGGAGAATGAGATTGTCACTAAAGGTTGCCAGAGAGTTCTTTGATCTGCAAGACAAGCTACGCTTTGATAAAGCTAGCAAGACTGTTGAATGGTTACTCATACAGGCAAAGAATGAAATCAAGAAACTATCCAGTGGCTCCCCCCATATGAATTATAGCGGCAGTGATGGCACCAAGAGTGCATCTTCTACTTATGATTGTACTGAAATGCTGTCCGAAATCAATATTGAAACTACCAGGAAAGGGAGGAATGTTTCCAAGGGTAGATCCTCACCATGTGTCAAGAAAGAGAGGACTAGGAGAGCATCATCGCGTAAAACTCCATTCAATCCTTTTGCAAAGGAATCAAGGGAGAAGGCAAGAGCAAGAGCGAGGGAGAGAACGAAAGAAAAGTACTTGTGCAGTCGAAGAATCGACAAATTGAAGTTTTCTGAAGAATCATCAAACAATGAATTGAATCAATTCGCAGGTTGTTGGGATACTCCATTAGAAACTGGTGATCAAGAATCTGGCATTCAGAATTTTAATCCTTCCTTGGAAGTTCAGCTGGCTGAAGTTGATGTGGCAATCTATCACGAGCGAGAGAAATTAGGTACTCCAGAGGGCATGATCGATGAAAACTTGGTGATTATGGGCAAGTACTGGAGTCATCTGCACAACACTGGAACTCCTGAGGAGGTAAGCTCCAAAGAGAGGTTTCGTTGTCTTCCAAGATGTTCGGTTTGATGATATATATATTTTATTTAATTTGCTATATGTATTGCTTACTCTATGTTTTAAAAAATACTTGTTATTCAGATTTCTGACCATCCCATATATAACTGGTTGCAGCATCAATTCTCAGACTTTCAATACAAGACATGGGATCAGGCATGCACCATTGGCAGTATGTGCTAGCATGGATATTCATCTCTCTCACCACCCTTGGGTTGTCAAGTGGACAAAGATTTGAAGAATACTATGTATGGTTTGTTTATCTGGTTGGAGCGCGCGCGCGCGCATATATACACATATATTTATTTATTTATATATTATGTATGTGTTTTAGCTTTGCATCAGGAGATTTTCCAGCGATGTGCTTTCTCAATGATTGTTAAGTAGTTTATTTTTAATGAAATCAAGAGTTGTGTGTTTCTTGTGTCTTACCTTCACATAGTATGAAAGCATATATATAAATATTCGTTGAAACTTCAAAAGAGGACTTCACATTAATAAAACATCACAGATTTCTCTGCTCTTTATTTTGTTTTGTTTTGTTTTCCTCACCATGCATATAAGTTATATTGGAGTCAGAATAAGCACACTCATATATAGACTCTTTTGTAACTTAGTCACAGGATTCAAATTGTTGAAAATAAACTAGATTTATGAATTTTTTGAAAATAAAAGAAACCGATCAACCAGCAAAACTAAATGAACCGGTTTATTAGTTGAGAATCAGTCAACTAGTTAAGCCAGTGCAATTTTCTTCTTTAGTTTTTCTTGTTGCATTGATGTCCATAAACTCCTACCACACTAATTTTCTTCCAATAAGTGGTATCAAAACTTATTTTTTATTGTTTGATATGGTCAATACAAACTTTCTACTTCAATATCCTCGTTTGACAAAGTAGATATACCCAAGGGAGTAGAGGACATAGACAAGGCAGAGAAAAAGGTGGAGGAGATAGATTTGAAAGAGAAGACCAAGACAATCTCAATAGGTAAAAGAGTTAGATTTGAAAGATGATACTAAATGAAACAAATCAATTGACCGGTTCAATTGACAAAGGCAATCCAATAACCAGTTTGACAAAACAAAAGTTAAAAGTTACGATTTTAAAAAAATGGATCATTATGCTAGGGATTGGTGGATCCAACTAGAAGGGTTGAAGAGGATGTCAATCTAGTTGTAGAAAAAAAGAAAAAATACAAGTTTATAGAGCTTGATGAATCAATTAGATGTAATGTCACATTCACAGATCATTCAAAGGTTTTCATCAAAAAGAAATATACAATTCTTATTAGATTAAAAAATGGTAGTAATTAATTTATTGGTGATGTCTATTATATTCTAACTTTAAAAACAATATATTGAGTTTATGACAATTGTTAGAGAAGAGTTATGTCCATACATTCTCTTTGAAGGAGGTCTTGTGAGTAGGTTTATGAAGACACTAACTATGACATATCTCAAAGTTTTGAAGCGAAATCTTTGATATATCAAAGCTACCATAGATTTTGGCTTATTCCATGATTGAGCTGGAGACTTGGATGATAGAAAGAGCATTATAAATTTTGTCTTTTACATTGGAGACATAACATTCACATAGAGTTCGAATAAGCAATTTATAGTCATATTATCAACTTTTAAAGCTGAATATGTAGCTGCCATATCATGCGTTTGTCATTCTATATGACTAAGAAGAATATTAAAAGAGTTGTGAATATTACATGAGAAGCCTATATAAATTTATATAGACAACTCATCATTAATTGCCTTAACAAAAAATCATGTGTTTTATGAAAGAGGTAAGCACATTGACACAAGATTTCATTACCTATGAGATTGCATTATAAACAATAAAGTTGAAGTTAAGTATGTGAAGACCTATGACCAAGTCACATATATTTTCACAAAACCACTCAAACATGATGTTTTGGCATGATAAAAGATATGTTAGGGTCATAAGAAATCAAGTTTAGAGGGGATGTTGAAAATAAATTAGATTTTTTTATTTTTCTAAAAAACAAAGAAACTAGTCTATCAGTTGGGAACCAGTTGAATGAAATGGATTAGTCTATTAGTTGAATAAAATAAATGGTCAACCAATTAAGTCGACAGAATTACTTTTCTTATTCAGAATATGTTATCCTTTTATGAGTTTAGTTCATTGATTGTTTAGGACTTTAGGCCTATAAATAAACTTATAATTAGAAACATAAAACATAAGTGCAATTGAGAGAAAATGTGCATTGAAAAGAAAACACTTAATGAAACATTCTTTCCTCTCAAGTCTTCTTCTTGTTCTTTTATTGATTTATTTCATTGTTGTCCATAAACTCCTACCACATTAATTTTCTTTCAATAAAAATGCTAAACAATGAATTTTTCTACCTAAACCTACGTTGGAACATTAAAACTAATTAACAAATGAATCTCATTTGTAATATTTGGATTTCATAAATTTCAAGAAAATTTTTGTAATCCATAGCAAAAGAAATCATGATTGGTTTCTATCATATTTTGATGACAAGCATCCCTAATATATTTATTATACAATAATGGAAATTAAGTAGATGTTTGAAAGGAAATCTAAATTCAAGGGTTTCTTTTCTTTATTTTGTGGTTGTTATACATTCAGTCGAAATGAACAAGAAAAACAAAAAGGATAAAGTGTATCCATGAACTAATTACATGTGATCTCAAGTATCTAGTAAAAGGAAACAAGTACATAACATGTAATGAACTATGTCCAAAACTCTTTCATCAACGTTTTGAGGAAGGATTTAATCACAATGAATATGATCTTGCTCTAAATTTTATCTATTGTGAAACCTAACCATATTGCAGTTTAGATAATGTTTATGACATGCACACCCAATAACCTTTGGAATGAAAAGTTTGAAGACCTCAACTACAAAGACTTTGGAAAGTGACGAACGTAGAAAACATCAAGCTCTTAAGGTATTTTCTTCATGTTCGAACTTTTCAGACTAGTTAACAAGGATGTTGCTGCTTCTAGTTGAAAATATTCAAGAGAATAACATCTCGGTGTGAACATGACTTTCACTAATGAATTATAATGGAACTATCTAAGCAATGGAAATTGTGAAATTGTAAATCAGATAATTGAAAACATAATCTCATGAAAAGCCCTTAATTAGAGTTAAATAGTATATAATTTTATCTCACCAACATTATTATATTTCATAGAGTAGCAAGTTTTTCTAGCACCAAAATGCTAGGCAATGGTAAACACCTTTTTTTATTGCTCTAATGAATAAAATATAATAGGAGAAATTGAATAAAAACACTATATATTTCTTAGTATAACAATAATGGTCACATTCATAAAACAAAAAAAAAATGAAACCTATCACAATTCGTTATTCTTAATTAATGCCATTAATTAGTAAAAAGTGGAATTAATTTGGTAAACAATTTCTCGTGTGTGTGCGCGATTATATATATATATATATATATATATATATATATATATATATATATACATACATGATTAATTAATTAGATAATTATGAATTTTTTCGAATAACTGCAACTAATATTCTATAATTTACCAAATGATTTCTTATCTATTTTAAAAGAAGAAAACCTTCCATTTGATTGGGTAAAGTGAGTGAAATGTGATTACAATGATTTAAAAAACATCAAAATATAAATTTAAAGTATCCTTAGTATTAATGGTTCGCCAAATGAATATTATCTTCCGATCAGGTATAATGACTAAAAAAAATCATTGCACGATTAATGCTTGTCATTTTCAAGTTTTTTTGGTTGGCATGTGAAATGGAAAGGTAAATATGGTCATGATAACATTGCCCGGTTAATCACTATAACTCAAGCCTCTATTTAAAGTTTCTATCCTTTTTTTGTTCGCCAAGACAAACAAAAAGACACACGTGTCAATCACCTTTATAGATTATCAAACAAATAAGAGAGTGGTATCTAGCATTTATGCACTAAGCATATTGGTGCCCAGTATAATTGTTTATGTTGTGCAAGTTTGGATAAGAGAATTAATGCTTTAAAGAAAGGTTCAACTAGTTCATAGATTACTATAATAGTATTTTCTAATAAAGCCACGCAAGGAATATACAACAGACTATTGAGAGTTTTGGTCGTCGTTTGGTGATGATATGATCAGAAATGAACATATATATAATAAGAAACTTTCAATTAAAATCAATAATGTTAAATGAATTCGATGATTAAAGGAAACAAAACAAAGAAAAGCACTTGCAAGTCTAAATGCTAATCTTTCAATTAGCTTGTAAAAAGAAAGGGATATAAAACAAAGTTGTTAGGGATGAAGATATTAACTTCTCGAGGGAGAGAGGGAGGTGCAAAGCATTATTTACTCTTTTTTGTTTTTGAAAAATCCAAATTGATAGCAAAACAGAATAAATAACATATGGACTTATAACTGTTGTCAAATTCTTATCAATGAAAGTATGGATTGTATATCTTTTTGTAGTTAATGGGGGTGAAGAGGAGGATGGTGGATTCAGGATAAAAATGCAAAACAATAAAGCTCTTGGAAAGGACGAACACCGTGCATAAAAAGTCAGGGCATAGTTATATTTAGGCTGAACTCAATACTAAAAGAAACAAAAAAATAATAATGAGATAGGAAACTTAAATTCTTATGAAATAGGTATAGATTCCACTCATGTGTACTTCTTAAGGGGGTTATCCATATGGTTTTGACCTGTGAAGTTGTGAGGATGCAAAAACATTGAACATGTATAGATTTTGATTGAGTAACCTAGTTATTGTTCATTTTTTTTTTTAAAAGGTATGCCAAATGTTATAGATAACATTAAGTAGAATTAAGTAACAAGTCATCTTCAACATGATTGTTTTCTTATAGTCAAGAAGTTTGGTGGAAACATCATCTTGAGCTCTTTAATGATGACATTTCAAACAAAAAACAAAAAGGAAAAAAAAAAGATCAAGAATTAGATGAATATAATCGTATTGATTCGCTTGTGTTGCAAAAGTGTGATTACGATTTCAAGATAATTTTAAAGAAATACGTCTTTTAATTTGTGTGAATCTTGTCAAGATGCAATACGCAAACAATACTTCATTTTCTTGTTATAGATCACGTAAACTATATCTATGTTGCTTAAAACAGCTTAGAAAGGTAAACACCAGATGTATGCTGTGCTTTTATAAATGTTAAAGCTATAGGTCAAGCAACCATATATACCGTGAATGAAAAACAAAAATTGAAATAAAAGAAGGAAGGGGAAAAGAAAAACTTTTTGCACCATATGTCAGGAAGCACATGACTTTTATGTACTCAGTAAGTCATCATATTAGGAGTTAGCAACTTTACAACTGAATGTTGACACTACAATTCATATTTTCCCTTATATTGAAACAATTAAAGATAGAATAATAACTAGAGTGTTAAAGAGACAATATATCAAAACAACACATGTGGATGCAATTCTCATAAAGATATACATATAGAATTTCTTTCAATTTAGAGTGTTAAAGAGACAATACACTACAATTTTTATTCTTAATATATATAAACCTAAAAAAGAAAAGAAAATTTTCTCATGTGGATGCAATTCTCATGAAGATTAAAATAGGTATAAAATGGACATATCAAAAGAGTTTGCTAAAATTAAACTTTTTTTTTTTTTTTTATGGTCTTGATGAAAATTCTTTGCATTGAGCAATTATATTCACAACATGAAAGCAACTTATCATATGAAATTCAATATTCAAGAAGAAGACAAATGTAGCCGCCTAATTTTTCATAATAACTTAAGAAATTAATGAAAATAAAATGAGCTAGTAAGATCATATGATACTCTTCTTATTTATTTTTTTATTTAAATTAATCTCTTTTGGTAGAAGTGTCTTACTACGGGTTATCACGCAAATGGAAGTTTCTTTCTTATTCTCTTTTCTTTTTCTTTTAATGTTTTTGATAAATACATAGAATTTCTTTCATTTGTTTTGTCTACATAGTATCATGCAACCATTTTGGCTTTTTAGATAGCTATTCTTTAGGGAACTAGCATTGTCCCATCTAAAGTTTTTTTTATTCTTTTGTTTTTTATTTTTTTCTGCTGGTTGAGTTGTTATAGGACATAACATAGATGAGTTTTCAGATATATAAAATATTATACATTAGCTTTGCTTTTGTTTGCTAAAAACCATCGTAAGAATTTTGATATAGTTTATTTTTACTAGTAAAAATGTTTTATTGAGTTTTCTATTGGTATAATAATGTCACATTATGTTCTTTCAATAAATTTTTATAGTAATAGCCTTCATTAGATAATGCTAAAATATAGTTCTCCTCGGCTGCTTGAATAATACAAGTTAAAAAAAATTCTAAATCAAATATGAAAAATAATAAAACAATTATAAACTAAATATGAACATATGACCAATCCTAAATTGTAACATTTAGGCCTAGTTTGAGGTCTCATCATTCTTAGATGGCTATGGGAATTTAATCGTATGGAAAGCAAGGCTTCTATGATATCCAAAAAAACTTTATCTCAGTTCAATAAACGGATTGAACATTATGCCTATTATCATAAAATTGCATGCTTGACCAAAATCCCATGTATTAGTCTTCGCTTGTTGAAAAGAACTCGTTTTTAAATTTATATTGTTTTTACTTTGGTCTTGTGGATTTCTAATAAAGGTTGAACCTGTATTTAGTTGCATTTAAAGAATTTGAGCTTACCTCCCAAATCTTTTATCTTTCTTTAATGTTGAAAGAGTAATATATAGAGGTTTGCTAATAATCACTTTTTCATACATCACCAATAGATGTTGCTTCATTAGTGGAATTGGTTTTGAGGTTCGCTAGCACTCATTAACCACCAAGACACTAACTCTGGTGAATCATTTGGACAAAGAAATTTAATATAGGAGTCTTTTTAGGCCTAGAAAAAAAATATTCTTGTTAGATCTTTATAGGATGTCTTCTTATTATCAAATGCACATGCCAAAACAAAATTCCTTGTCAAGCATTAAACTTAGAAACTAGCATGAGGTTATTGTTGTTGATAGCAATTAGGATGTTTTCTTTTGGCAACACAGCTGTGTTGACGTACCAAAACCACTTTGAAATTCTTTAAGCGTCATTTTGGTCATTTGATTATTGACGAAGAATAGTGGTCCACTGGTTTCTTTAATGATGGAAATGTCTACTATTTTGTTATCTTAAATGTTAGCTCTGAAGAACTCTTTTAAAGTATTAAAGAAATCTTCAATTTTATTTGAGAATATTTATAGATCTTGATTTATAGAAATTTTAAGATTTCCACAATCCTTAAGCTAAATGACATCTTGAGCTTTTTTCTCATTAAATTTGCTTGTTAATTCCAATCTATAAAAGAACTAGAATCATTAAAAAAAAAAAACAATTTCAATATAACATTCATCCCGACTGTATCCTCTACTTATGCCTCTAAAACAAGTTCTCAAAACTAGCTATGAGTTCATGTTCACTCTTCTCACAATTCTATTTCTCTCTTCCAATTAACAAGTTAATTCTACAACTTGCCTCTATTATCTCTCTTTACAATCAATGAGTTAATTTCAAAAATTATCTTTATAGATCCTTAATTTTTAGTTTGTTAGCGTTGCACTCTTGGATGTCTCATTCCTGAGATGGGATCTCCTCATCACCTTCTACATGAACACACTATATCCTGTGTCTTTTTCTAGACATGGTTTTTCAACAACACATAACAATAAAACACTAGCATATTAGATTTTGATAACAAATTATAAAGATGATGACAACAACAAATTAAGGTTGAAAGGTTCATAGGAAGGGATATATGAAAACTACTTGAGAAACCCTAGTCGTACACAATTCTTACAATAAGAGAAAAATATTCTGAATTTTAATCTCAATAATCAAAACATGATATTACAATATGCTTAAATAATGCAAAATCACTTAAATAGAACAAAAAAATAATAAAAGAATTCTAAACTAAATTGAAAAATATAATCAATCATGAATAGTAATTTTTGGGCCTTATTTGGGAGTCTTACCATCATTGAAAGGTTACAAAAAGTTACCTCTACATAAAATAATTCTTTTGAAATCTTCTTATAAAATTTTAACTCAATCAAACAAGATTGAAAAGTATATACAATATCATTAGTCTAAAATCCCTTGTATCAAGTTCTTTTTATATAACCACTTGGCTTACAAAAAATATTTATTGTAAAATTTTTAAGAAAATTAAATAATATCATGATAGAATTGGAAATATTATCTTAAATTTTATTTTATATAATGAGATAAAATATTCATTATTATCAATAAAAACACATTTACAATACGGTTTATAAAATTATCTTTAAAAATAAACAATTTATAAAAATTAAACATTTCTTTTATCTATTAATTATCTTCAATGATAATTTATTTATTTTCAAATAACAATTTTATTTATAAATTTAAATATTTAATTAATTTTATTTATTTTAAAAAATATTTGATGTAAGGTAATTTTATTATTTTGTTTTATTTTCATAAATAAATATTTTATTTTTTTATTTGTAAAAATAATTCCCTTTTTAGTATGAGTTGTCTAGGAAAAATGCTTAGATAAGTTTGTCCCCTATCTTATCATAAACAACTCATTTTCTTTCAAATATAGTGGTTAATAATTTATGGGCAACTTTAAAAATTCAAAATTATGATCCATTAAATTGTCTAGTTAGAGTACCGGGTAAGTGCTTGATTTTGTCTATAAATACTATTTGTTTATTTCATATGAAAATACACTTGATGCTTGCAATCTCTATAGTATGAAAAGCTCTCATTACTTTCATAATCCTCTTCGGGCTTTGAACTTTATTTGCATCAATCCTCTTTCTCATATCCTTGTGCTAGATTACTTTTTATAAAGGGTTGAGTTTAATTTAATGTAATTTTACTTTTTTTTTTATAAGTTATGATAAATTATTGTGAAAGATAATCTATTGTTAAAGTGTAAGCGGTATTTAAATCACTTTAAAAAGTTTTTGTCGTGGGTCATTTGAAAGATTAAAAACTTGATCATTGAAAAAGATTGAGAGTGAAAGGTTTTATAATATTGAACCCATAAAATAATTAGTGTATCGATAAGATTTCGCTCGTAAAGAAAACCGTTTATTGTTAGTTAATAATTGAATAATAATTTAAAGAATAGAGTAGATGGTTTTCTAAACCATTATAAACTGATATGTCTCTTTTAATCTCTATCTTATTTACCTTGTGCACTTTGATATTATATATGTGTTTTGGTATTTTGAAGTGTTAAAGAATCACACCATAAATGCTTTTAAAACTTTAATTGTGTGCCCGTGACAATTAAGCAAATCTTTAATTAAGCAACTAATTCACACCATAAATGCTTTTAAAACTTTAATTGTGTGCCCGTGACATATTTACTCCATATAAAAAGAAAATTACATAAGGTTTATGATAAAAAAAATAAAATTCTTATATTAAAAAATATGGAAATGTAAAAGAAAATAATATTAATGTTTTATATTGATAAAAGTGTTTGTAATTTATAAAAACATCAATATTGTTTCTCATTTTATTGTATTTTTTTTTTATCTGAAACATAGTGAAAATTTTATAAGGGGTAACTATGAAAAAGATAAGAAAATATATTTTCTAAATACAATATAAATTAAAACAAATAAGGAAATTCTCTAATTAAATAAACCCTTAACAAAAGTCCTTTAATTATTTAAACAAATTGACAAATAGTAATTTAATTATGTGGCGTATACATCTTCACTATCTTTAAAAATAATACTATTAATAATAAATTTTTTATGAAAATTCTATTGAATTATTAAAATATTTAAATAAATTTGAAACATGATTTTATAACATTTATTAATTTTTTTAGCTTTCAATTACAGAAAATATGAACATGTTATTTTGTTCTTTATTTGACTTGCTTTAATAATAATAATATTTTTTTTTAAAACTGAAATAATGTTTCTAGTTAAAAATATTGTGTTGGCTAAGATGATAAAAAAAAAAAAGATATATACAAAAAAAATTAT
Organism: Populus tomentosa; assembly: GCA_018804465.1. Classification (NCBI taxonomy): domain Eukaryota; kingdom Viridiplantae; phylum Streptophyta; class Magnoliopsida; order Malpighiales; family Salicaceae; genus Populus; species Populus tomentosa. The sequence continues at coordinate 5,055,688 of CM031991.1, read as the reverse complement.
CTTTATGAAAATAAAAATTCAAAGTGATTATATTTTTGGATTTAATGATAATAAGGATATTTAAAAAAAAAAAAAAAGAATTTGGATCCCAGCAATATATAGAAAAGGCATACAAACTAATTGGTGTGATCTGACCATGTTAAGCAGCTAAAGTACCGAATTACTCATTTCTAAAAACGCAACTCAGGTTAAATTAAAGATGAATTATGGGGGTGATATATTGGATAAAATGTTATTTTTTAAGAAATATATTAAAATATTTTTTTTTATTTTTAAAAATTTATTTTTAATATTAAAATATTAAAATAAATATTTTTAATATTTAATTTTTATTAAAAATATTTTTCAAACAGAACAACAAACCAGCCCAAACATAGTTTTTCTGCCATTTACTAGCCATCAGAAAATAATATTTTTTAGGTCGTAATTTCCAAATTAGTCCTCCATCCATTCCTTGTATTTTAAACTCTTCAATCCTTATTATCTCTTGGCTGTGACTCAGATCATGACTGAGACGAGACCTAAATGGCAGAAAATGCACCTAATTAAGGTTCTCCCCCAAAAGATGAGGCTTCGTTTAATTTCTGATCTTGACAAAAAAACACTTGTTAAAAGGCTTCTCAAAGCTTAAACACGACAGATAGAAGCAAGTGGCATCCATATATAAGCAACTGTATGTACCCAGATGTTAAAACGACCCGTTCCCAGCTATTGTGAGAGCTGGATCTCTATCGTTATCTAGCTCCGTGAGCCAAAAAGAAGAGGGAAATAGTGCAGGAGGTAGCCCTAAACCAAAAAATGGAGGGGGAAAATCATAATTAAGCCCAGATTTAAAGTTGGAAATGTTCATTTGATATATAGATATCATTAATACCCTACAGTACAGATCTCGACCATTTCATCATGGCTTTAAATTTCCCAGAAAAGCTAAATCTCTGAAATCCCAGTACTCAGCCAAAACCCTAACTTGTATAGAAAGCAGATCTGCTGCAAGATGTCCTTAAAAAACAGATGAATCCGATGGGCATAACCCAAATACGCAAGCATTGATCAAGCCAACAAAGCATGACCCGACTTAAGAATTAACCCTTCTCCGCAGAATGATTTCCACCCATACAGAGGCAGAGGGAGGGCGAGAGCGAGAGAGGTTGCGAGCGCCTTGTAAACCCTTGAGTGTTAAACTGATAAAAGATTCGGATTTTCAATGAGACTGCAGATATCATCAAACATGTTTAGATTCGAGGAATTCTTGAATAATAATAATAAAAAAAAGAAGCCCTAGAGGGAGCGAGTGAGTGTACTTGGGTGGGGAATCACATTCTGGTACCTCACTTGCAGGAAAAAAAGAAAAAAAAGAAAAAAGAAAACCCTAGGAGAGAGAAGAAGAAAGCATTTCTGAGTGGAGGCAAGGGTTGAGTTGCACCATGAATGACAGGAATCATAGTTGGAATTTCGTAGCCATGTCTTGACAGATATCTCTTTTTTTTCTTTAAGTGGTTGGACCATTTTTGAAGAAGTGGAAAACACCAAAAAAGAGCGCCTCAATTATCAGACCAACTAAAGAGAGATAAAAAGAAAAGGGGAACGCAAAGTAGTACACAATGCGTGCAGAGGATAGAATGAAATGACTGCCCCTTCATTTTATGTGGGAATATGCAATGTAACTCATTATTTGTGCAAGAAAATTAACTGCACCACAGGCCTGCCTTTTGGATCATTCGTCCAATCTCTCACACTCCCCTTCATTTCTATCTAACATCCACTGTGCCACTTATGATTTTGATATTTTCTAGTCTTTTTGTTTAGCTGGGGACCTACTTTCCTCTAGGGAGGACCATGATAGCTGTGTTTCGTGATGGCGACAAACACTTTCGACTAAGTCTTCAGTTCCTATGCCCCCAAATACATGACGAGCAAGGCTACGTACCTCTTGTCGGTGACAGATTCATCTATACAGTTATAGCCATAGATGCTCGACCGTGGTTTAGTAGTGGATTAAACGAACAAGTGCCGCATGGATTCCATGTTTGTCCTGGTAAATAGTCTTGCAACCGGGAATGCTCTTGAAAACACTATTTAGCTTTCAAAAAAGCTTTTATCAATTGATTCCCAACAAATTCTGATGAGTGCAAGAAGATTATAAACTTAAACGACAAGATTCTGACTCAATAGTAAAACAGGATTTCTAAATATATATGATTTCTCTTTTTTTTATCAACGATCTCTATTTAAATTAAGATTTGAACTAATTATCACTCTTGAATCATAATTATGAACATATCTAATAGGTTGACTCTTGTCAAAAATTTCTACTGACTTGAGCTTTTGTTCTCGGTATCCATTGGAAGAATGCAGCTTTTCAGCTGTCAAACTTGTTGATTCTTAGGGAATGGATTCTTAGGGAAGTTTTTGAAGATGGATTCTTAGGGAAGTTTTTGAAGATGGATTCAGTGCAACGCTTTATCTAAGAAAAACGATCAGAGGTTATGGGAGAAGCTTGTTGTGTAGGAGAGTTGAATCCACCCACATTGTTGGCAATATCTAATTTTCTATATGAAACCAAATCAGTATTTTGTTGCTTCAAACTTTTTATTGTACATATTTTCTATCAGCTTGACTCCATGTTGGATTATTGCATCTTCGCCACTTCCATATCATCCAAGGCAAGTTTTAATTTATCAAAAAAAATTCAGCTGCTAAATCTGAACATAAATCTCCTCTCTCTCCATAACTATTAATTCCTTGAGTACTCTCTCGAAGGACTTATTCAGCATTGCCCATTCTTGATCCCCTACCTTCACAGTCAAAATTTATCTCCATTCTCTCAACATCAAGTTTCTTCATTTCTAAAGCAATTTATTCCAACTCCTTTTCTCCTAAGAGAAGTAATATGTTTAAACTTGCTTTTTATTTTCTATCTCAAAAGTTCTCTTTATCCTTTAAAAAAACTTTCTATCTTTTCACTAGTTATGGCGTTTTTTTTATCCTTCATTCCTTAAGTCCTCTCTTTATCCTTTTAAATTATACTACCAAGAAAATTATTATTAGTTATGATGTTAATTTTTATAAAGTTAAATTTTAGACATGGAGCCATGATGGTGTTAAATAAAATATCTTAAAAGATTTAGATGTTGAAAATAATGAGATAAAAAGAAAAAGCAAAGCCTTTGGAAAACACACCACAATCAATACATAATCAAAGCACAACTAATACACAAAGATTATAGCATGTCAGAAAAAAATCTATATGGATAAAAAATTATGAGATAATTAGAATCGATCAATTTAATGATCCGTTTACTCATTTTGCTTTGATATTAATTATTGAAAATATTAAATACTCAAGTATTTAACATCTCAAATATTTATTGATGATTTTTAACACTATTGGTTTTTATATTTATAAAGAGGTTACAACCTCCTACTATCATAATCTAACAAGGATTTTAATCAATTAATTAAATAAAAATTATAAACACAAATCCTTTTTTTTTAAAAAAATCCTCCATACAATAGAATTTCAACTAATATCTCAACAAGCTAATATCTTAAGAGACATGGCAATGCAGCGGTATAAAACAATTAATTTAACAACGCATGGCTATGGCTTAATGGAAAGTATAAAAAAACATTCTGGATTTTTCATTTCTAAAGCAATTTGTTACACCTTTTTTTCTGTTTTTTTTCTCTACAAGAAGTAACGTGTTTAAACTTGCTTTTATTTTCTAGCTCAAAAATTGTCTCTTTATCCTTTAAATATATAATTTTCTATCTCCACCCCTTTTATCATTTTTCTTTATCCTTAGATTGTGACCTATTACTTTTGAAAATGTCATTAAAAAAACAAAATGATAAAAGGTCATGGACGATGAAATTAATATTATTGAAAAAACTAATTTTTAAGAGGTGACAAAGCTTTCAAAAAAACAAAATACTATTAATATGAAATGAATGTAATTTTTTTTTGAAAAAGAATGGTAAAGTTGACAAATATAAAATATGTTGATAGCTAAAAGTTCTAATTAAAAGTATGAAAGTTTACTCCAGTTGAAATATATAATAAAATAAAATTGATTATTGTTTTGACAACTCAAAATTCATGATATATTTTCTAGTTGAATGTGAAGTTAGTTTTTATATATGAACACCTTCAAGAATAAATATTTATTGATTAATCTCCTGGTTATATAAAATTTAATAATGAGTATAAGGTATAAAATACTTATTGAAAATAAAGCTAACAAACCAATAAAAGCTCTTTGAAAAGATTGTGAAAGAGATAATAACTCATATGAATTCACAAGTTTTTGTGAGACATGTGAAATCAAGAGGAAATTTATTGTAGTTTATATATCTCAACAAGATTTAGATGATGAAGATGATGGAAAAAAAAAACAAAGCCTTTAAAAAACGCACCACAATAAGTAAATAATCAAAACACAACTAATAAGCAAAGATTATAATATGCTGAAAAAAAACTTATATAAATAAGAGATTATGAGATAACTAGAATCGCTTAATTTGATAACCCACTTACTCATTTTGCTTTGATATTAATTATGGAAAATACTAAATACTCAAGTATTTAAAATCTCAAATACTTATTGATGATTTTTTTTTTATAGTAATCGAGAATATTATAAATAATATGTTCCTATTAAGGGGATAAGGGCTGCTAAGAAAGATTATATGGGGAGTTAAAAAATATTAAGAAAACAAGAAATCTATAAACCTGACTAGTTAGTCCAGTTCATGATATATTCATGATTCTTATAAAGATTAGAACCTATATAGCTGAAATTTTTAATAAAAAATTTATTGATGATTTTTAACAATCTTTTCAATTCAAAATATGTTGGTCCTTATATTTATAAAGAGATTACAAGCTTAGACTATCATAATTTAACAGGGATTTTAATTAATTAAATAAATAAAAATTATAAACACAAATCTCTTTTTATCAAAAATTTCCTCCATAAACCAGAATTTCAACTAGTATCTCAACAAACTAATATCTTAACAGACATGGCGATGCAGCAGTAAGGATCGGGATAGATTTACGGTGGGAATCAAAGTAGGTGCAAGGAAAATATGGTCATTTGATTAACACTAGCTACATAAATATGTGTAAGAAATTAAAACAATTAATTTAACAACGCATGGCTAAGGCTTAATGGAAAGTAGAAAATTGAAAATACTTTTAATTTTTCATTTCTAAAGCAATTTGTTACACCTTTTTTTCTGTTTTTTTTTTCTCTAAAAGAATTAACGTGTTTAAACTTGCTTCTATTTTCAAGCTCAAAAATTGGCTCTTTATCCTTTAAATAATATTCTATCTCCTTCTATTACTTTTGAAAATTTCATTAAATAAACAAAATGGTAAGAGGTAAATGACTATGAAATTAATATTATTGAAAAAACTAATTTTTGAGAGTTGACAAAGCTGCCAAAAAAACAAAACACCATATATTAGTGTGAAATGAATGTAAAATTCTTTTTTTTGAGAAGAATAGTACAATTGATGAATTTAAAAGATATTGGGTAGCTAAAAGTTATAATAAAAAAAATATAGAAGTTTACTCCAGTTGAAATATATAATAAAATAAGATTGATTATTGTTTTGGCAACTCAAAATCTATGATATATTTGTTGATCAATCTCCTGGTTATATAAAATTTGATAATAAGTATAAGGTATAAAATATTTACTAAAAATGAAGCTAACAAACTAATAAAAATTCTATGAATATATTATGGAAGAGATAATAACTCATATGAAATCACAAGTTTTTATGAGACTTGAAATTAAAAGGGAATTGATTATAGCATATATATGTCAACAAAATAGTGTTTGTGAAAGAAACAATAGCACCATGTGAAGTCTTTTGACAAGAAATGACTGTTGAAAGAATTTTTGACATGAAATAATTAATTGGAGCATTTATATTTTGAATAAAAGCCCATATTTTTTTGTTGAAGATTAGACATCATAGAAAGTTTGGAGTAGACACAATTAATCATCTCAATATTTTTACAATGTATCCAAATTCTAAATCAAAAGAGAAAAACACTTGATACAAAGATTGGGAATTAATAAAATATATTTTTTCTTTTAATTTGTATCCTCACCACCCCGCCCCCTCGACACACACACATATATTGTAAAAGAATTGAAATGTATTTCAAAAACTACCGATATATATTAAATAGATAGGAATTATTGAGGCTAGTTAATTTATTTATTTGACACGAATTTAACAGGATGCGAGTCTAGTATACATTTGTAAATACGTAAAATTTCAACTATAGTTTTCTACATGGATTTGGTTTTAAATTAGTGTAGTTTGGTATATTTAAAATTCACCCTAAGTTCATACAATATTGAAGTATTTCATTTTAACCCATACATGCATGTCAAAGTATAAACAAATATCCATACATTTCATTTACTCAAGAGAATTTGGTAATATACTCTTTATCTTGTACTTGTACTTGGTTTGCTAAAACTTAGAAAAGCTTCAAATATTTACATCTTGATTATAATTAACTTCAAAATATATTTAAAAACGTAATAGTTTATTAACAAATATCATCATATATGTCTATTTAATTATTATTAGAAATAGTACATGGGTATTAAAAATTTGCAATTTAACAAATTTTTTTTTTCTAAATATATTATATTTTCTTTCCTTATTGCGAGCTAGTGCATAATTTTGTCAGTGCCATATCGTTTATATTTGTTCATTTTGAAAAAAAATTAGTTATTAATTAAATTTTTTATTTAATTACTATATTGTATTTTTTTATATTTATTGAATTACGCTAGAATTTATTCTGAAAACCAATAAAATACTTAATTTTTTAAATTAAATTAGAGTATTTAGATATTGAGTTTATAAATGATTCAGAAGCAACGCTAGGGTTAGAAACAGGTATATATTCTTAACATTAAATGCAACGACTAAAAGCATCAATGGCATTTTGAGATTTGATTGTTGACGAACTTCACAAGAAAGCTAATACGTAGGAAAAGACAAAGTATCTCAATCATCACTCAGCTTTCAAAGTTTTATCTAAATTTTCATGTCCCAAAGATCCCCACGCAATTTCCAATAACCTAGCAGATGGGTTTTCTTGGATTAGCATCGCCTTTTTCTTATAAACTCATTTAAAAATCTCAGTAACCAGCTTATTATTGCACAGTAAATCAAGAAACTTCTTCTTCTTCTTCAAATGGTTAGAAATGCAATTCAATGAACGACATACATGGAAATTAATTAACTTTTTCATAGCTCAAGAGGATGACATGATATGATGATTATAATGATGATGATGATGATAACATCGATAATAACTACTATAATAACTATAATAATAAGATTAGTGTTAAAGTAAATACGATAGCACGAAAAAGTTCAGATATAAAATTATACCGTAAATTAAGAAAATAAAGATAAAAATAAGAGATATAAAGGTTAAAAAAGAAAAGAAAAGGACAAGAAGCCTAAGTAGTTTTTTCAGTTAAACAAAACTCCTGAATTTCGAAACAAGTCTAAGCTATTGTTAAGTTTTTTTTGGTTTCATGAGATCAAATCCATCATATTATGTTGGGTCCTTGGCTATTATTAGCTATTAAATTTCTAAGTGGACAGTCCCATGGACTATGACAGGAAAAGTCCTTGTGAAACAGAGCGCAGTGGACAAACTTAAAGAGAAGTCCCTCTTTCATGGGCCCAAGTCAATAATGGTGGGCTGGACATTAAGGATAAATTGGCCCAAAAAAGCTTTTGATGGGCCTGACTCTTGAATGTCTAAAGCAATTGAAAAGGGCATTGTCCTTTTTGCCGCCTCCTCTCGAAACAAAACAAATCTTTTAGCAGATGGAGGGAGGGAGGGAGGGGGGCCAACTGTGAGGATTTATTCCGCTTGCCACGTGTGTGCATGCTAGCGTTTCTTTATCTTTTCAGACCTGCAAATGTAAAACCTCTGAACCTAGGACCTATGAAAACCTCATGCCACCTCCCGTTTTGACTGAGCATTTTGCACGAAACCCCCGTTCTAACGTGCCTTGTTTTACCAGATCAAAGCCCAAGGAAGAACGTTTGAGGTTTACCCTAGAAGGCAACTCTCCTCGCCCTTCATTTCATTTTTTTCCAGCTACTGGGTTTCCAGGACGCTACTGGGCAGTAAAAAGAGTGGTGCTCGTTAAGAGCGACGCCACCCAATGGCATGGCTTGTAATAAAATGCATTTTCATGTTCATTTGTCAGATGATTCTACTCCTTGGCATTTTCATGGTCTTTTCTTTTTTGCGTTCTGGGAAATATTTCTACGATTGAGCATCTGAATTTGCAGTGGAGAGAATATAGATCAAATGAATATATGCGGAAAGCAAGAGAAAAATCAAATCAGGCTGCCCAGGTACAGGTGGTTACCTTGGACTCTAGAGGATCGTCCCGTTATTGCATTCTCTGCCAAGAAATGATGCTGCCATGGAACACAATTACCTCCAAACTGCACCTACAAATTAACATTCACCATGATTTATATTGAAATTCACGTGTTTGCATTGACCGCTTCCTTTGAAAGAGAAGCGAAAATGCAAGAGGGTGTTGAATGAGAAAACGGCCAAATTCTGCTGAAAAGATATTCTGATGTAGAAGAAGAATTTTGCCTAAGATAGATATATCATATATAATGAGATCTGATCCGCCAAAAACAAATATATATATATATATAGAGCACATAGGAGAGACAATCTGATCATGTTATCCAAGGTTAATTTCACTGACTAACCTTGAATCCTGCAACTTCATCCTCTTATTTCTAGCACCTCACGCATGGTTCTCTCTAGAATATAAAACGAAGACACCATCCCAGAAAAGAGAGAAAGAGAACAAAAAACACAAAAGAAGGCGGACAAAAGGGCCATCTCAGTCATCTTTTGTGTGTGTGTGTGTGTGTGTGTGTCTAATATTCAGCCGCGCTACGTTCTGAGTCGGTAAATAAACTAGTTTAATTTAATAATATAATTATATAAAAACAAAATTAAATGACAATGATTAATGGAGAAAAATAAACTCATACCAATATTATAAAAAGATATTTTTAAAATATTCTTAAAAAATCTCAAAAATTTTATTTGATAATAAAATAAAAATTAAATAAAAATATGATAAACTTATAATGAGAAAAAAAAATTAAAACTGAATCACTAACAAATCAAAATGTTCAATGACAAATTGAAAAAAATCAATTTTTTGAAAGGATAAAAAAACTTAACTCGAGTCAGCATGCTAAATTCATAGTTTGAATATGAAATTAAGATAACCTTAAAAAAAAAATAGAATAAAATAGTGGAGGTTAATACTCAAGCAAACCAAATAATGAAATTAAGATGAAACTAGAAAAACATTGAAAAAAAAAATATTCAAGTCAACCTAGATTAACTGGACTAATTTTTGAAACCCGTGACCTAAATCATGAGATCGAGATTACCTCACATAAGGCTAACACAAAAAAATTACAAAGAAAAACTCTCAATTATTCAAATATCAATGGACAAAATTGAAAAAAAAAATCAAGGATTAAAAAAACAAAAAATAGCTATAAAAAGAATAAAAACTAAATTGGATACAAGAAAATACATGAAATAAAAAATGATGATGGATGAAATTGAAAAATAAAATCAACTTCATAAAACATTAAATGCAAAACAAATAGAAATAAAAAAATGATGACCAAAACTGATACAAATACAAATTGACATGACACATTAAATTTTTTAAAAAAACAAGCACGTATCCTGAAATGAAGAGAGAGAGAAGAGAGACAAGAACAGAAAAAAAAAGTTCATCGGAACTTAATCGTTGCTCCACCATATAGATGCACCTGGTCACCATGAAGAGAACATAGGGATGTTTCCATCGCTGTCATGAAAGGAGACATTTGGCCATGGGGAGATGCCTCATGCTAGCTCGAAGAGCACGAGTTTCTCTCATTTGCATGCTCGCGCTAGCAACTTTTGGGTCTTAAATAGTATTTAACATTTATTAAAATAATAAATAGCTCTTAGTCAACTTGATTTTAACAAAAAAAAAAATAAAAAAAAATTACAAAATAATCTCGATGCTAGCAATATAAAAATTCTTTGAAAGGTTATCTAATCATGTTATTTTACTTTTAAAAGTGAAAAGCTCTTAGCTTTTAGTTCAATAAATTTATTTTTTTAAAAAATAATTTAGTTATTTTACTATATTTTAAAAATATAAAAAAACTAATTTGTTTCTTTGAATTTATAAATGACTAGTAGATTTTTATGAAAAGATAATATTATTACCCTTAATATTATAATGTTACAATATATTTGTATTGTTTATATATATATATATATATATATACATATTTATTTATTTATTTGAGAGTATAGTTGTAATTATTTTTTAAAGTGTTTTTTGTGCTGAAATATATTAAAATAATATTTTTTTAAAAAAAAATTTATTTTTAAAATTAGCGAATCACAATAATCTAAAGTATATAAAAAAAATTAAATTTTAATAATTTTCTTTTTATTTTTGGTGAAACACGTTTTCACCGCGTTCCAAACGTTATATAACCCAAGCTTATTTCTTCAACTTTGACCGCAGGAAAAAAGAAAAAGAAGAGGGTACTTAGCATGCTAGTAGAAATTAGAAAGAATTGAACAGGAGATTGACGGACGCTAAATAGGACAAATATTTGAAAGTGACAAATACTGAAGGAGCTGTGGCGCTGATTGATTATGTGCGAGTGTAATTGTGACACCATATACTTTACTATGCAGGATACGAAAATTGAAAAGAAGGGCTACAGGGACTCTGACACGCAGAAAATATAGACTTTTTCTCATTGGTTGCTGTTCTTTATTTTTATTTTTATTTTTACGAGGTCTCCTTCCTAGCCAGGGATTTGGTTTTAGGGACTCTTTTTCTTTCTTGAATCCAGGTTTTATCAGACATAGGTTTACTAAAATAATATTTTTTATATTTTAAAATTATTTTTAATATTAATGTTTTAAAATAATTTTAAAATACTAAAAAAAATATTAATTTGAAGAAGAAAATAAAAAAATTAATTTTTTAAAAAAATACTTTGAAGACATTAAAACAAACAATTCTTCCTCAGTTTTGTTTTGTTTTTTTTGTTTTTGTTTTTTTTTTTTAACTTTTCAAAATCTGTATGCAATTTACTATGTTATCTTCTAGCATACATACTTTTGTATTGTATTCATTAATTTTGTTTAGTGAGATAAAACACTTCTCAAAATTTCTTAATTGTTATAATTTTGTATTAATAAATGGTTATTTCATTGTTTAGTTTAAAATTCTTTGGACCTTTCAATCATCAGAAAGAAATTGTTTTTTTTTTTTGAAGAATGATTTCTTTTTTCTGTATGGAAATTTGTTCACAAGGAATAAAAATAGAACTAGAGAATATTAAGACTGAACCTAAAAATCTCTCTAAAAAAAAAGAAAAAAAGAAAACCAAAGAATTGCACCCAATAGTGCACATTGATCAACATTTTTGTATCCAAATACAAACATTTAACATAATTTAATTTTAATAATTTTATGTTCTAAAGGGGTTTCTTCGTGTAATAATCAAGGGAAAAAAAATAATCTAATATGAGAGATTGGGTTGAAACTCTGACTTCCTAGGAATATGGTATATTCATGTCCAATTAACTTATCTTGGAGAACTGAGTTTTGATCTGATATTAGATATAATGGGATTTTTTTTGAATGTCAAAAACACGATATTTATTATCTAATATTGATAAATGTTTTATACACCCATTTTATAAAACAAAACATTTATTAATTTCTTTTTACAATTTCTATTTTTAATGATAATAGTAGTCTTGATGTTAATAAAGAGTTTATTTAAGAAATGATTTGAAATAGCATAAAAGAGAATTGTTTTAGAAAACCCCATAATATTTTCCTTCCTAGGTCTTTAAATTATTAAAGATTGCTCGATCGTGCACACGATATGAATTCATCCTTATCATGTCATGCCAAATTGGAATCTCCAAAAGTGAACGGCATTCAAAAGAGAGAATCTTAATTTTTGGCCTCGAGTATTATTATTGTACATGGAACTAAAGAGGAGATCACGAGAAACACTATCGTAGTGGTTTCCTTGTGGCCACAAAGATAATCGAAGCACTTTGTCTCATGATAATCTTGTTTTTTACAAACTAGTTTCTTATTTCCATCACAAGTACTAGCTCGTAATAAGAACTAGTTGGTAGTCTGCTTATGTATGATCCATTTTGATCTTTATTACTTTACTATCAATCTCATAATCAAATTTTATCTCCATCCATTTCGAAATCATTGCCAATGTACACTTGTCTGTATACTATTTTTCTGTCAGGTTTTCTTCACTTCTTCCGATTATATTAATTAACAATCCCTCGATAGAAATCTTAAGAGGTAACCCAATTGATCAAATTTTAAATTTATTTTTTAATAATCATGAATTTGAATACTCTGAAGGCCATTAGAGATTTATATTATCGTTAATTTTAGAGCCTGTAGAATTAGTCAAAGTACGCACAAGTTGGCTCTGATACCAACGATAAATAACAAAATTCCTCCATGAAATATAGGATGATTTGATTTTGTTAATCCATCTATATGCAATTAAACAAGTTTTGTATCGTAATAATATGTTGTGCCATAATCTTGTTGAAACATTTAGTCCATTGATATAATTATCTTTATTTACATCTTATTTCATCTAATATATGAATTCTAAACTTTATACACAAACAAATTAATGATGTGATACTGCACCTATCCAATCGAAACACATGTATTCCTAATTAATATTGAAATGAACATATTATATATGTTTTCATTGTTATTTGTGTCAAGAATTGAGGATGAAGAACTCAAGATAAATAGTAAATGAATAATTCTCTCTTGAAAGCAACTATGTTTGGTGACACAATCAAAGAGTTGATATCTTATCCCAACTGCATGAGTGTCAAAGTAATAAAAAACCCGGCAAGACCGGGGTCGAACCATAGGGAGTTTAACTATATAGATTATGAACAACAACAACAACAACAATAATAATAATAAGTTAAAAAGGATTTTGAGATTGTAAGATTAATGTGAGGTTTAAATAATAATAAAAAAATAAATGTCAAGGTTAGAGGATCTACTAATAGTATTAGAGATAAGTAAAGTATAAACTCTTTATAAATTATCAACATGATCATATTAATCATCCTATTTATGTAATACTATACTTATAAATTTTATCAGGTATTCATGATGCTAATTTATGTTGACAACAAATTAAGTTCCTCTCATAATAAAGATGTCGGCCGAAGACTATGAAGAATCAAGTATTATACAACATAAATCTAGATTAACCATTTAACAAGCAATGTATTAAGAATTAATAAGATAGAAATGATAAGACATTAAAATGTGGTATGGATGGTTAGATGAAGTTGTTATTGCCCTCATTCACCATCTCTCTCTCTTACTCTTCTTTATTTTGCAAGTTACTCAAAAAGTTGTGGCTTTTTTTTTCTCAAGCCTAGTAGGAGCTATGATACTAATTTGTCAATAACTGAGGATCAAGAACTCAAGATAAATGGTGAATGAATAGTTCTCTCTTGAAAGCAGCAATGTCTGAAATCTTATAGCCTTACAAGATCCTAACTGAATGAGTAACAATAGCAACAATATATCAATTGACACTATGTGATTCATGGAGCAAAGAAGTTTGACAGCTAAGCAATAACAAACAAATCAGGTTTAGCTGTTCATATCCCACCTTGGCCCACACAACCTTTTCTATCAATAATCTATCAATACTTTTTACAAAGGGATCTCCACTTTTAAAGACATCACGAACACCATTCTATATGTTAAAAAATACAAGGTAGCTCTCATTGAAGTTCTAAATGTAGCGTGATGTGCATGAAAGAAAAATGGTAACATCTCATGCCAATCTTTGTAAGTGATTACCATTTTCTGAATAAACTTCTTGACATTGTTATTGGCAACTTCTATAATGTGTCGTTCATCTTCAACCTATACGGTGAGGAATTGGAATGCTTGATTTTCCATTTAGTAAAGATCTCCATTATCATCTTGCCATTGAAGTTCTAAGTATTATCGGTCATTATCTTTTCTGGTAGACCATATTGGTAGATCAAGTCCTTTTCTATAAACCTCTTCACCACCTTTTATGTTACATGAGCATTTGAATCAATTTTTACCTATTTTTTAAAGTAGTCGATAGCCACAAGGAAAAACTTATGCCAATTACTGGCTTTTAGATTAACAGGCCTAATCACATCAATTCTCTACATCGCAAATTCCTATGGAGATTTTAGATTAAACAGAGGAGTTGGAGGTGCATTAATCTTATCACCATACACCTAACACTTATAGCATTTCTTAATATAATCGATATAGTCTCTTTCTAACGTCATCCAAAAATAACCAACCTTTTGTATTTTCCTTTCCATCATATGTCCACTAACGTGAGTTGAGCAAATCTTTTCATGGATTTCTTGCTATGCATTTTTAGCATTAGCCTTATTCAAACACCTTAACAAGGTTTCATCGAATGATCTTTTTATACAATACTTCTTTGTCTAAATAGAAATTCATAGCCAATCTTCTCAAGGTTTTCCTATCTATTTCGAAGGCTTCCATAAGATATTCTTGATTTTGCATAAAGTTCTTTATATCATAGTACCAAGGGTTCGCATATGATTTAAATGAGCAACAATGAGTTAAGAAATTTCTAATTTCAATATGTTCTAGTTGTACCTTATGTCATAACGCAATTCTGGGTTATTCTCCAAAATTTATTTTTTAAAAAATAAAAATAAAAAAAATAAAATAAAGATTGGCAACGTATTAGAGAGTCTAATGGGCCACATATAAAAATAAAAAATTAAAATGGAAAGATTAGTCAAGTGTGACTTGATTGTAAATAAGTTTTAAAAATTAACGATTAAAATATAATTTATATAGAATTATAATTATAGACTTGGAAAAAATTAAGCAAGGATTTGATTGAATAAAATTTTAAAATTATTTTCAAATAATATACGGTATATTATTCAGGAGAAAAAATTATATTTTTTTCGTTTTTAGCGCTCAAAGGCATCACAATCAATCTCTTTTAAAAGAGTTTAAGAAATTTTTTACCGGTGGTTCATATGGATTATCATTAAAGGTTAAATATTTAAATGATCTGTGATTTGCGACAACTTAACTTTAAAGTAATTATTCAAAGAAAAAAAACTTGATGTTTATGCAATTTTCTTATAAAATCTAAATAACTCTATATTTATCAAACAAAATTTCAAAACCATAATACCTTTTTTTAAAAAAAGGTATTATTTCTACTGCGCAGAAAACCCAACTTGTGGTAAAACAGTACTATTGTATTACTTACCGGCTTTGTGCAATATTAAAAAAACGAGCGGTTGTAACTAGGGAGGGGCTATCCTTGTGTAGTGACAATATTCTAATAATGGATGCAATTTTGCGGGATAAGCATGCTGTTGTCTGGAGGTTCCTTATTTATTATCTTGACTGCACGTAATTCGGTCTGATATACAAGACCTTCCTGTGACGACCTGTCCAACGTTACTTGTATGATATTCAGTCAGAGATGTGATTAACCTAATTAACCTATAAGTTTATTATTTTTCAATCTATTATTCTTGACTGTGCATGATGCTAGGTGTTTGGCCAAAATCCGAAAGTAAAATCTCTAATTCAATCTAAAACGACGCCGTTTTGAATGTGTGTGTGTGTGTAGAGCTAGACGACGCATCATCTGGTCACTGTTCATTATCTTCCCCGATTTTGCCAGAGAATGCTGCCCGGATGGCTACTTTTCAGGTGCATTTAGTGCTTTATTTCTCCATCAAATCTAACAAAACATGCATGCAAATGATCCCCTGTAGTTTCTCTACAACTCCAAGTGAATATTTTAGTTTGAATGGCAACGAGACGGTGCCGGCGCTGGCCTAAACAGGCCAACTCAGGCAGTATTTTTCTATAGATTTGACAACTCATGATGCTCACTTTGAGCCAACGGTTTGGATCTTTCCTAACCAAATCTAGGTAAGAAATTTTTTTCTATGTAGACAAGATTACCCTCTTCAATCCCCTATAAATAGAGGTGTATTTCATGGCTGAGGGAGGATAAAACTGGGTCTAAAGTCAGCCAAAAAACTAGCTTTCTCCAGTTTCTGTATATTTCTTCTCTCTTTTTCTCACCACCGTGTCTTCATCTGTTGAAGACCCCACATAAACCTTTCTCCTACACCAACAGACGGATGCTCAGCCTCCCCACGAACCTAAATCCTCATCGGCAATAGGGGCAGCCACCGCGAGGTCCTCTCTCTCCCCGCTGTAGATTTTCTTCTGCTGCTTCTTCTTCTTTCTTCCTCGGCCACAAGAAACGAACACCATCACCATTTCATCCTCTAGCTTTGCCTTAAGCAATCGGCACAACCACACATTGCCAAGACCACTAACCGACTACCAAGAAGCCACCGTGACTTTGTCTAGTTGCTGTAAAGAAGCATTTCCAAGTTCTTATCATGGTGGCACCCCAAGCCACATTAGAAAGAAAGATGGGTTGTGACCCTCTCATAAATAAAAGGGTTCGTATATTGTTTGATAAATTTTAAAATTCAAAAGCCCTATTCATCAAAATAATAACTTCCTCCTTTTTTTTCTACTCTTGGCCAACCACTACCCTCAATATTTCTCCATGTTTTTTTTATCTTTATAACATCAACTTTTACCTTTAGTACAATTCTTTTTACATATACTAACATTCCTAACAATTAATTTAACATAACCCTAAATTTTCAAATTAAAAACCCTAATCTATAATATATCATATTTATTCAAAATTGATGTAAACTTCCATCAAACTTGATAATTCAAGTGTGGAACTACTTATAAAACAACAATATAAACTCCAATTGCTAACCAAACAAAACTTCTTCAAGCTTTCTCCTTATTTCTTCACTTTTCTTTGCTTCTCACTAAAATCTTACTTTCCTCTCACTAACCTCTCTTGATTCAAGTGTTTAGGTGTTTAAACTCATAAAATCTCACAAGTTTTCTCTTAATTCCTTGGTTTCCTTCAAGTTTTCCTAAAATCAAGCTAAAAAAAATAAAGAATTTTCATTCTTCTTTCTCCATTACAAGTCAACCACACATACAAATATATAGGGAGAAATTTTATTAATTCCCACTATGTGTTTTCTTTTATACCTTTTATGTTTCCTGAGCAACATGTTTCATATCCAAAAGCTTGTTTGTACCAAATTTAACCTAAGCAGTGCTTAAATTTTTTAAATTATATTCCACAACATTTCTTTTCAAATATATTTCTTTCACTTAGTTTTTATTCGTGTTTCTATATTTTTTTTTAGTTTTTCAGCCATTTTTCATAGTTTTATTTTAAACTAAAACATAAACATTTTATTTCAAATTTCCAAAATCTATTATATCCTTTTAGTGTAAATATTACGTTTACTTGCATAACATACTATTTAATTTGAAATTCATATAGATTTACATAGAGGTTTATAGACACACTCCATGCTATAATGTTTAAATCAAAATATTATTAATAAAAGGATAATAATAGCACTAAGAAACTAGTCATTGAAATGTGAAGTCAAACCATTTATGACTTTTCTAATATTTGAGCGACCATGACAGGTTGCTAGATATTTTACTTAATCTTTAAATATAAATAAGTCAATTATTGAATTGTTAGTAAATTAATTAATTTAATCTTTTTTTTATTTAGGATTATAGTTTATATTCGGGTCAACTTATTAGAGAGTCTAATGGGCCACACATATAAAAATAAAAAATTAAAATGGAAAGATTAGTCAAGTGTGACTTGATTGTAAATAAGTTTTAAAACTTAACGATTAAAATATAATTTATACAGAATTATAATTCTAGACTTGGAAAAAATTAAGCAAGGATTTGATTGAATAAAATTTTAAAATTATTTTCAAATAATATACGTTATATTATTCAGGAGAAAAATTTATATTTTTTTTGTTTTTAGCGCTCAAAGGCATCACAATCGATCTCTTCTAAAAGAGTTTAAGAAATTTTTTATCGGCGGTTCATATGGATTACCATTAGAGGTTAAATATTTAAATGATTTGTGATTTGCGACAAATTTAACTTTAAAATAATTATTCAAAGAAAAAAAAACTTGATGTTTATACAATTTTCATATAAAATCTAAATAACTCTATATTTATCTAACAAAATTTCAAAACCGTAATACTTTTTTTTTAAAAAAGGTATTATTTCTACTGCGCAGAAAACCCAACTTGTGGTAAAACAGTACCATTGTATTACTTGCCAGCTTTGTGCGATATTAAAAAAACAAGCGGTGGAGGGGCTATCCTTGTGTAGTGACATTATGCTAATAATGGATGCAATTTTGCGGGATAAGCATGCTGTTGTCTGGAGGTTTCTTATTTATTATCTTGACTGCACGTAATTTGGTCTGATATAAAAGGCCTTCCTGTGACGACCTGTCTAACGTTACTTGTATAATATTCAGTCAGAGATGTGATTAACCTAATTAACCTATGAGTTTATTATTTTTGTGATATCTTCATTTCATTTTATAGGTGTGGGCTTTTCGGTATGGCTTGTTTTCAGCACCACAAGTTGAAAAGAAGGATCCATGAAGCTTCCAAGGATGGGAAAGTAACATGATGTCATGTATTACGGGGCTCGGTTAAATTTGCTCATTCAAGACAAGGTGAAATTAGCACTACCTTCATGGAAGAACAACCCGGTATTGCCAATAAAGTGCTGGAGGCAGATGCGTTGCAGTTGCCGCCGCCACCGCTGTTATTATTACCACCAGAATAATTTAAAAATATAATATTTAATTTTAAAAAATATAATTTAATTAATCAGGTTTTGAGTTTGTTTTCTAAAAATTATCAGTTTGAATTTCACAAATCTTAGAACCACTGAAGATTTACATAGTCGTTAACTTCAGGACTCATAAGATTAGTCGAGATATATCCATGTTAATTAAAAAAAAAAACTGCAACAGTTGATGAAACATTATACTTCAAGATCTTGATCTTAGTTGTGTCTTTGGTTATCCGATCGATGAGTCAAATAAATTGGTTAGTTTCTTTTAAATTATGTACGTGCTGAAATAAGACAAATGATCTCGTTTCAAAATTGAAAGTGACGAGATGAATTCTGTTCTTCTTGAGACTTTGCAGGTCTGTCCATCAACTGCTAATTCACTCTTAAAACCTTTTACGAGAGGGGGCGTTTCGTTGATCAATTGGATTTTGATTGGATTTGACTTTTATGTTTGTAAAAAGCTGTTTTTACTTTTTATAACATTTAGAAGCGAAAACATAAAGCTATATGTTTTACTTTCATCCATCCTCCATAAACTCAGTAGGTTCAACATTCACCTAACAGTCATTGGTTGGGTCAGAATCCTTTTTTTATCCCATTATCTAACGTTTTTTTTTAATACAAATAAAAAAAAATTATAAATGCAATTCAATCAATTTTATGGTCATTTATTGATTTTTTTTTTTTACACTTTCACTTATTTTATTTTGTATGACAAGTTTTATAAAAATAAAAAAACAATAAAAAATGAAAATAATAAATAATAAAGATTAGGGATTTAAATGATAATCAAGGAAAAAAAGGAACTAATATAAAGATCACATAGCATAATAGAGATTCAAACAAAAAGTGATAAAGATTATAATTGGCCCAGGTCAATCAAGGTCAAGGAAAAAAGGAAGATTATAATTGGCCAAAACTGATGATACTTAAATTCAACATAAAACTGTATCACATAACCATT
This sequence comes from Populus tomentosa, assembly GCA_018804465.1. Lineage (NCBI taxonomy): Eukaryota > Viridiplantae > Streptophyta > Magnoliopsida > Malpighiales > Salicaceae > Populus > Populus tomentosa. The sequence continues at coordinate 5,035,749 of CM031991.1, read as the reverse complement.
TTTTTTCAAAAGTTTCAACCATAAACCCATATGAACATCACACACATTCTACTAGTCTTTGGCCAAGGAAAAGAAAACATATGAAAAGTAAGGGAAAGATAAATAAGCTAAAAAAAGACTCATTAATAGATAACATTCTTTAGGTTGGATTTTTGGGTTCAAATAGTTAAATTCCTACATATGCTTATCCTATTCACTCACACATGTAATGTAAAAATAATTTCTACAAAATATTAAGCAAGCTATGACAATGCATAACCTTTAAAGGAATAATACTCATGAAATAATAATGTTAGAGACTCAAAAGCTCATAAAAGATAAAATCATATGCTAAGTTAGCATAATATATTAATAAAGTCAATCTCTAAACCAATTAAGTTTTAGATATTACAAGTAAACTCATTTAATCAGTTTATATCTACATCAAATTCAACTAGTTCAAACCTATAACACATATATTCTCATCAACTATTAGGAGATCAAAAGATAAAATCAAACATTTAGGATTTAAAGCAAAAATCTAGCATATTGTTTTTATTATAAACTAGCACTCATTCCTAAACTAAAGGAAATCACACATGTAAAGAAAGAACACAAAAACACAGATAGAATCAACTAAACTAGGTAAAACAAGCATAAACACACCAAAAATAAAAGAGAAAATCAAATCTAAATTTTTTTGTTGCTTTTTTATGTTGGGTTGTCACCTAATAAGTGCCTTTAAAAATTTGATGAGTATCGAAGTTGATTAAATTTAAAATCTTAAAATTAATTATTTGTATTATAGAAAGTAAGGGTATTGTCCCATAGATATAGAAGGATTAGAACTTCACAACTCAATCAAGAAAAACTATTTAAGTTTAGATTAAAGCATATCAAGTTAAGATGTACTAAATTTACTAATCTAACATAATCAACTAATATACAGTTTAAATGATAATTAATTAAAATGAGAATTTTATTTATCATCTAAACTAACTAAAAACAACTTAGAAACAAAATAAAAAAAATAAAAAAATCAATTATAAAAAATAAGATGCAAAATGTAAAATATATAGATAAAGAATTTTATAAAAAGTTTTCCTTAAAGATAATTAAACATTAAACATTAAATTTAGATTTATTTTATAATCTAATTTATGATAGTAAATATCTCAATCATGAAAAAAAAAAAAAAGTTTCTTCACCTATCCTTAGCATTCATACATCAATTAGCACATCAGCACACCTTCATTTAAATTGCACGGGTGGACTTTTGATGCATATTTGGTAATGATCCTTTTTTTTCCTTGTGATGGCCAACTACTCTTTTGACACTTTTTAAATCGGAAGGCAAGTGCCGTCCACTATCCATAGCTTGTAGATGGAAAGTGGACACGATTGAGGAAACGAGGGGAGATCTGCTATCTTCGTGGTCTCTCCAGAAAGGGCTTCCTTTCTCCATTTGAAAAAAAGGCATTCCAATTTCCTAGTCATTACCGCTTCCGGAAGACATGCGAAGTCTCACGACCTTTGGAATTTGGATCAACCTGCCATTGGAGCTAATGCGAACACACACGACCATTATGGATCTTTGTCCTCCTCTTCTTGCATGGAGTCATGTGAACAACATTAAGGGATGGAGCTTTTACCTTTGAAGTCGTCGTCGTTGTCGTTGAATAGGGCTGCCCCTGCCCCCATTGACTTGGCAGTCCCACGTATTTTTTTTAAGTTGTGGGAGAATAGAACATGCTTACCTATGACCAAGCGTAAAAATGAGATCTTGTTACTAATTAATTAATTAGTACTGCGTTTACATTGTGTAAAAGTCATCAAACTTTACAACCCCCCCCCCCCCTTTTTAAATCTTTTGCTCTATTTCTGACTTGTGTTTGATATGGTGATTAACATAGTTTTATAAAGTGTTTTTATTTTAAAAATATATTAAAATAATATTTATTTTTAATATTAACATATTAATAAGATTTAAAAATATCAAAAACATGACGGGCTTTTATTATAGTAATTACGTGTAGGAGGACAAGGCAGGTAATAGAGGTCTTTGTAGTCCCTCAAGATATCCTCTTAGAATGAGATCGGGTACTAATTTACCAATCAAATTAATTTCTATTCTGTACGCAACTCATCATGTAATAACAATCTCTTTTCCGAGCATTCTATAGATTGTTGAATATTCAATTAATCAAAGGTGGAATACTTTTGATAATCATAGCGCTGAAGGTCAACTCAGCACACATTAATGCATTCTATATTGCCATGGACATACAGACAAAATACGAATCCATGATGCATCTCCTGAATTCAAATTTGTGCGTTGAGTTGTCTTTGTATTATTTTAATATTTTAGAAGGGGAAGGGGAGGGGTTCTCCTGGTTCAATAGTGTGTTTCTTAAGGCAGCCATCACGACTGGAATTGATGCCTGAAAACCTGCAGCTTGGACTGCCGCGTAACGTGAGTTTTGGATAAAATTAAAAATATCTGTACACAAATTAAAATAAGTTTCATTTTCTTATCAGGAAAAGAGGAGATATTCTATAGCCTAATCCAAGATATGTACTATAGTATAATCTAAATCCAATAAATAGTTAATTGGATCATATATAATCAAGCTGGCTCCAGGATTGCATATACATCTACATCCTAAAACATCAGCATAAACCGTGTTTTCTGAGATGGTTTTATCAAATACCAAATCGCTCTCTGATTAGCAAGTTGATTTCAAAATGGATCGTGTACAATCATATAAAAAAAGTAGACTCATTCCATGCTTCAAAGGGCGAGGAGGATGTGGGCTAGCTACATGAGTGGTTAGATGTGTATTAAAGGAGAGGCAGGGGAAATATTCTGCCAATATTTGAGAGGGCAATTTGCTTATATATACATATATATGTGTGTATAAATTTGAGCATAAACACACCCATATACGATAATTAGTGAAGTGTACCGTCAAGCTAAAAGCCAGATTGTCAACACCTCCACTTTCAAGGATACACATAGAGATATTTTACCTTTCTCTTGTACAGATCGGGCGTAAGTCTAGATTATGTATTAGTAGGTGTATAAATGTAATATAGTATTAGTAAGACATCCTTTTTATAAATATACTACTTACTCCTTCCAATAAATAACTCAAGGTTTGACAATCTGTGCTTTTAATGACCCTTGGTTCCTTGAACGCAAAGGGAGTTAGTTCCATTGGATGAAGAATGCTCGACAATTCTGCTTCGTCTCCGCTTCTACTGGACCTCTCTCCTTCCTTCTCTCTCTCAAAGAAATAAATTAGCATAAACCGTTTGTCTCATGGAAGCAAGCACAGTCCGATGTCAACCTTTTTCAACATTTATTGTGCTGCTACTCTAGCTATAGCAGCACATTCAAGCTGTCAATCTAATTGCAGTTCTTTCTATCTCTTCAATAATAAAGTCTCTTCTCTATCCATGCCATCACATTTCATCTTGAATCAGCCTGTTCATCATGAATATAACCATTAAAATCCCTCAATATTCCTTTAGTATCATTGCTTGGCTCTTTCTTTTCCTCTTCTTCTTCCACGGCTGGTGCTATTTCTTCCTCAACAGCAATAACACCATCCACAACAGTAACAGCGTACATGTATCTCCTCGCACATTGAGCAATAGAAAAGTGTTGATTAGCAATGTTGACTTCACTGCTATTATGAGCAGGCACCAGCATCACCAGAGGCATATGCAGATGCACCCCGACCCAACCAGAGGTGAGGTTGATCCACTTTATGGCGTTGAAAAACGACTTGTTCCAACTGGTCCAAACCCGTTGCACCATTGAGGTTGTAATTTTTATTAGATACCCTCTTTGTATTATTCATGTTCATTAATGTAACCACCTTATGTCTTCTTCTTCTTCTTAAAAAAATCCAATCTCTAGTGCTGGAACGGATCTATGAAATTAGTTGTGTGATTCTATACTTGTTAATTTTGAAATTGGGAAATCCTAATTCAGATTTATTCATACTTCATATATAGAGGGATCAACTGTTTCTTATTTTCAGTATATTTGTTTATGATTTTTTTAGTATCTGAGTGGATGTCTATGTTATTTTGTCTACTTGTTAATTTATTCGAATTCTTTATACTTAGTTTGTACTCGTTATTATACTATTCTCACAGAATTACATGGCTGGTCTTGCAAGTAATGTACTTCAGTAATCTTGTTTATTGCTATTATTAATTTAGTGTGGAAGAAGCAACAGTATCTGAGATGGCACGGCACGTCGTGGGAACCGCAATTTTAGCATCCTTGCTTGAGGGGATTAGTATTTTATATCTAAGATTACGTATAGCAGTAACCTAGAAAGAATTGTGAAATAATTCATGTGGTAAGCAATAGCTATAAAGGGTTGACTAATAGCTTGAGAGGGATTTTCAAGCACTGTGTAAGAGTTTCAAGGACTTATCTTTAGCAGAAACCCTGAGCTCGAAAATACATGCATACCGCAACTTAGGATGCTTCGTCAGGAGGCTGGATTTTTCCAACATGGTAAAAAGGACAAGAGCCAAGAGTTAGTTTGTTGTAGCTTCCCCCCTCTTTCTCTTCAAAGTTTCAATATTGCAGGGTTGGTAATAATTAGTTCAAAGAAGGTTAAACCACTTCTTTCTGTCTTTAGACTTTGTGTCGATTTTAGCTTACTAATTGGGCTTCGCGGCATCCCCACGTGCTAGCTTATTACAGGTAAAAAATAAAACAAAAAGGATAATGCTTTTTCTTGTAGCATGTTTGGAGAAATACTGCAGATTCCATTCAAGTAGTGTATTGATAATTTTATTCTTCAATGCACTAAATAATTGCCTTGGCTATAGAAGCAGATTTGTCTTTTTTAAAGAATCAAAATATCATTTCTTAATTCATCTGAATAATTTAGTAAATTTTTGTTATTACATGTAGTGAAATTACTTTATTGAAAGCTAAGAAATTAGATTTTTTGTGATGAATTTTTGTATATTTTTAATTTTATTTACATGAGTAAAAGATCATGATACTCTTAAAAGTTTTTGACTTTTTGAAAAGGTGTTTTTTTTTTTAATTGTAAAATGACATGATAGTCTTTAACTTCAAAAATTCTAAGCCTGCCAGGGAGGGTGTTTTTATTTTTACTACATGTTTTTAATTTTTTTTTAATAATATTATGATGATCTCAGGGGTTTTTCAATAGTTTAAATACTGAAAGAGAGCGAGAATCATAGGGATGAGAAAAAAATTAAAAATTTAATTAAATCAAGAAAATCAGAAAAACAATAATAGAAAAAATTAAATAGTGAAAAAAATTGATTAAATTCTTTTAAAACTGACCAGTTCGGTTTGATTTTATAAACCTTAAACCATAAAAACTAAACCGAATCAAACTCAAACTGGAAAAAATCAAGTCAAACAAAAAAAAAAACCGAACCAAATAAAAAACTAGCTAGATCGGAAAAAAACAAGTCAGACCGAACCTAATCTAACCAAACTAGTCGGTTTGAACTAATTTTAATTTAAAAAAACTAGTTTTTTTTTATAAAAATCAAATCAAACCGAAGATTATCACTTTTACCCAGAATGCGGCCCCTCCCTTTTTTTTCTTTGTACTTTTTATTATTATTATTATTTATTTATTGATAAGCAACATAAACACAAGCCTAATGAATGCAAAAACCAACCCCAATGGTGGGACAGAACAAAGAAGATAAAAGGAAAACTGTTACAGGAGAAACCAATAAGAAATAACATAAAATTAACGATCACTATGCTGCATATTCTAGCAATAAAATATCCATCGCCTTCCATTGTCATCTCCTTCTCATCCAATAGAAATGTCTCCTGCAAAAATAAAATCAACATATTCCCCCGTAGTAGTAATTAATGAGCACAAACACTAGCCTCATAGTTTCCGGCCCCAGCCTACACCATAAACAATCAGAACCTCAACTGTCCACCATGTACTATAGTAGCAGCCCTCTTCCTCTATTTTCTCACAAATCCAACCACCCTATATTGCTAGATAATGTTAACATCCCTTTTTTGGTTCCATTTTTTATATAGCTTCGCTACACCTAGTGAGTAAATCTATATATTTTTTAAACCTATTTATAATTTAAATTAATAATTAGTACTTAAAAGTACATGTTTATCAAATGTTTATATTATTATTTTGCACTTGAAGTATCAATAACTCCTTAACTAAAACATGTTTTATAATAACAAGTCTAATACTATAAGATACCTTAATATATGGTAAATGTTCATCTTAAATGCAGGCATATCACGTAAATCAAAGGATTGATTGATGAATTCAACTACTGAAATTTGTGAAGATAAAGAGAGGGTGAAGTTTAGAAAAAAGATGTTGGTGTAGTCCAAACTAGAACACTGTTCGGTAATTGGGTCATATCTCGAGTTCTAGATATCCAAATGACCTCAAAGTTTTACACAAATCTGGTAAGACATAGGCCTACAACTTTCATATTTCATCAAGATCTAAGAAGGCCGTTTTTAAGTTCAAATTATAGCAACAACAGAGAAGTCCGAATCTGTCCTGCAGCTCGAACACTGTTCAGTGTTTGGCCCATATCTGGAGTTCTAAAAGTCTAAATGACCTCCATTTTTTTTCCTGGAAAGCTGAGTCAATTTCCTACAACTTTCATGTTTTTAAATGGACCCAGTTCTGATGCTAGCATTTTTGTTTTATTCAGATAAGAAGATAAGGATTTTCACAAAGTCAAGAGTTGGCCACCCACTCAACAATTAGTCATCAAATCAATAATTCTGAATTTTGGCCTATAAAAGGAGGCATTTTCCATGTATTTAGGGGCTTGGTTGTTCAGATCAAGTTCATGCTCTTTATTTCTCTCTTTATATTTTTTTTATAATTTTTAAGTTTTGCTTTCATTAATATCTTGTTTATGCTTTTCATTTCCTTTCTTTTACTTACTTAACTTGTATTTTCTTTATGTTCTTGTTTTTTTAATTTATATTTCTCTTCTTTATTATGTTTAGCTAAGTTTATTATGTCAAGGTGAAAAGGTAAGACTAATGGTGTAAGAATAAGTATGGTGTAAACTCAACATGGACCTTAATGTTTAATATTAACATGCCTTATCTTTTTACTTTACTAATTCTTAATACCTTGCTTGTTAAATGGTTAATCTAGATTTGTGTTGTATAACACTTGGTACAACAAATGCTTGGCACTCTCATAGCCCAACCGTATGGTATTACCTACACCTAGGCTATGAAAGGAACTTGATTTGTTGTTAACATCAGTTAACATCATGAATTCCTGATAATATTTAAAAGTTTGGTGTTATGTAAATAAGATAATTAATATGATCATGTTAATAATTTATAATGAGCTATTAATGACAAATCATCCGAGTGGAACCTCCTTCGTGTGTGGTTTCCAGTTGAGTAATAAGAATTTATACTATACTTGTTTGAAATACCATTAGTGGATCCTCTAACCTTGACATTTGTTTTTATCATTGTTTAATCCTTACATTAATCTTTCATCTCAAAGTTTTTATTAATTTATTCATCTTCTTTATTATTATTATTATTATTATTATTATTATTATTTACATTCTTGTTATATTTTATGTTCGTTAAGTATGCTCTGTGTTTGATCAAGGATCTTGACATTGTTGGTCTTGCCTTGTTCATTCGCATCAGAAATCTGTTTATATTATATAATATATCTCTTTGATTTTTTCATAAAATCAGTATATAGGCTGGAAACCTCTGACCCGATCTTTTAGATCATTCTCAGGTATAACAACGTCACGTACTGAGTATTATTATTGTTGTTGTTGTTGTTGTTGTTGTTGTTGTTGTTGTTATTACTATTAATATTATTATTACTATTACTATTATTGTTATTATTATTGTTGTTGTTGTTACTGTTGTCTTGTTCTTTATAATTTATACAATTAACTTCTATGTGGTTCGACCCCGGTCATACCGGGTTATTTATTACTTCGACACTCGTGCACTTGGAAAAAGACATCAAACTTTTGGTCGTGTCAAGTTTTTGGTGCCGTTGCCGGGGAGGTAAATTCTTGTACAAATTATAGTATTTATTTTGTTTTCGCTTTTCACTTTTCTTGTATCTAACTTTGTTTCTTTTGTTTTGTTTCTTTTTCTTTTGTTTTCTTCTTTCTTTTATTCTCTTTCTACACGTGCATGAGTGTTTGGTCATGTACATTAAATGGTAGACTTTGTAGGGTATCCTCATCATTTTCAGAAAATATGGCCAAAGAAGATAACCAGTCACTTCGTAATAAGAATAATGAGAATAACCATGTTAGGACACTTGGAGACCACATGAATCCCACAAGAACAAGTGCACCCGCATGCATAGTTTTCCCTCCTGATGCATCTCATTTTAATTTTAAGCCAGGCATTATTCAACTTTTACCTTCTTTAATGGCTTAGATCTAGAAAATTCATACTTGCATTTGAGAGAATTTGAAGAAGTTTGTAACACCCATAATGACTTAAATTGTAGTATGAATACCATTAGATTAAAGTTTTTTCCTTTTTCATTAAAATATAAAGCTAAAACATGGCTACAAAATCTTAGGTCAGGATCCATTCGTGCTTGTGATGAAATGCAACAACAATTTTTAAAGAAGATTTTTCCATCTCATATAACCAACTCTTTCAAAAGACAAATCACCACTTTCACTCAAAAACTAGGTGAAATATTTTACCAATGTTGGGATAGGTATCGAGACTTGCTTAATACTTTCCCTCATCATGGTTTTGAAACATGGAGATTGGTTTCACAATTTTATGAAGGGTTAACACCTAAAGATAGGCAAATGGTTGAATTGATGTGCAATGGAACTTTTAAAGATAAAGACCCTAATGAAGCAATGGAGTACACTACGGGTACTTATGAGGCACCAAGTAAAACTCAACCTCATAAATCTAGTGGAGGTATATATAACCTTAGAGAAGATCATGACCTCCAAGCCAAGTTTGCATCTTTAGCTAGAAAAGTCGAGGCACCAGAATTGAAAAAGAGTGGTCAATTAAAATTTATTCAAGACATTGTGTGTCAAATCTGTGAAACAAATAAACATGTAACCAATGACTGTCCAACTTTGTCTTCTTTCAAGGAATGCCTCCATGAACAAGCCCATGCTTTAAACAGTTTCCAAAGACCCAATCATAACCCATACTTGCAAACATACAACCCTGGTTGGAGAAATCACCCAAATTTCAGTTGGAAGAGTGACAACAATAATGCACAAACTTCACAGCCACCGTTTCAAGCACACCATAATTTCCAAAATTCTCATGGACATGCACCTCCTTATGCTCCACCTCCTAGAAGAAATCTTGAGGAAACATTGCATGCATTCATTGAAAAGCAAGAGACAATCAACACTCAACTTGCTCAAAGCATGATAAATTTTAAAGATGCTCTTGCAAAATTCACATCTGCTCTCAGTTTTCAAGAGAAATGTAAGTTTCCATCTCAACCACACCAAAATCCAAAGGGGCAATACAATGCAAATGCAAGTAGTTCCGGAAGCCAACACATGGATCAAGTCAAATCAGTCATCACTCTTGGCAGTGGTAAAGTTATTGAAAAACCAATTCTTGAACCTTGTGAGAAAGATGATGGGTCAATCTCTGAGGGTAAAGAAGGGGTTGAATTTGAACATTGTGAAGAAAAGACTGATTCTCCGCCAGCACTTCCATTTCCTCATGTCATAACCAAACAAAGAAAAGTCAATCACAATTCTGAAATCTTTGAAATTTTCAAACAGGTAAGGATCAATATACCTTTGTTGGATGTTATTAAACAGGTACCTTCTTATGCTAAATTTTTGAAAGATCTATGCATTGTGAAGAGAAAACTGAATGTGAAAAAGAAAGCCTTTTTAGCCGAACAAGTAAGTGCTATTCTTCAGAATAATAATGCTTTGAAATATAAAGACCCTGGTTGTCCTACAATTTCTTGCTTTATTGGAGAACATAAAATTAAAAGAGCTTTACTTGATCTTAGAGCTAGTGTGAATTTACTTCCATATTCGGTTTTTCAAAGTCTCAATCTAGGTGAGTTAAAACCAACTTCTGTAACTCTCTTACTTGCTGATAGATCTGTAAAAGTACCTAGAGGAATAGTTGAGGATGTGTTAGTACAAGTTGATAAATTCATTTACCCTATAGATTTTATTGTCTTGGATACACAACTTGTTGAAGCATGTAATTTATTTCTTGTTATTTTAGGACGTCCGTTTCTTGCAACTTTTAATGCATTGATTAATTGTAGGAATGGACTCATGAAGTTATCTTTTGGAAACATGACATTGGAGATGAATATTTTTAACATTTACAAGCAGCCCCTGGAGATGATAATGATTTATAAGAAGTAGATCATATTGAAGAATTAGTTCATGATCAACTTGAATCTACTTTGAGTAAAATTGAGTTGGATGAATCTGAAGATTTGCAAATGATTTATTCTCAGGAAGAAATCATGGATGAAAAAGGCACCAAAAATGTTGATGCCGATCTTTTGTCAAGAGTGAAAAGAGATTTGACATCTGACATCCCACCAATCGATGATTACTTTCTTGACGAATCCTTACTTTCTCTTAGTTCAATGCCTTGGTTTGCTAAAAATATTAATTTTCTTGCTTCAGGAGATTTGCCAGCTCACTGGAGTACCGAAGACAAAAGAAAGTTTTTGAACGAAGTGAAGAACTTTTATTGGGATGACCCTAACTTATTTAAATATTGTCCTGATCAAAAATTTCAAAGATGCATTCCTGATAATGAAGTAAGTAGTGTCATTAAACTTTGTCATTCTGAAGCATGTAGGAGTCAATTCTCGTCAAGAAAGACGACTGTAAAAATCTTACAAAAAGGATTTTATTGGCCCACCATGTTCAAGGACACGCATGTATTCTGCAAAACTTGTGAAAATTGTCAAAAAGTTGATACTGGTCAAAAAGTTTTGCTTTATAATTCTCGACTCCATTTATTTCCTGAAAAAATAAGATCACGATGGAGCGGTCCATTTATTTTGAAACATGTGTATCCTTATGGGGCCCTTGATATTGAGAATTCAAAGAATGATAATGTTTTGAAGGTAAATGGACATTGTTTGAAAGCTTACTTTGATGAGTTTCCTATTGAAAATGAATCCATTGATTTGAATGATCTTGTAGATAAAGGTTGATTATTTTGTTTTTCTCAATTTTTTTTTGTGTTCCTTTTTGGTGTGACTTTTGTTTTGCTAGTCTCTTTCACCCCGGTTAAATGGCGGATAACGGTACTCCGTGACTCTTAAGTCGGTTCTTTCAGTTTCCCATGATAACTAATATATGTGTATATATTTGTGCAATTCTCTGCTCTTTCTTCTTTGTTTGAATCTCTCATCCAATTCTCATTTGAAATATGGACACCATTCTTGAAAAATTGAAAAAGTATTTTCTCGCTCTGTCTCAGAATGCGATTACAAAAATTTACCGTGCTAGGTGTGAAAGATTGAGGTTGTTAATAAATCATGGAATTCCTGAAGATATTTATTGGCTGATTGAAGCAAAGGTCCAGTTATCAGGTGAGTCCTCCAATTCTTTCATTTCACACATGCCTGGAACAGGTAAAAGCACTTTTGCAAAGAAACGTCATGCAAAACGACTGCAAGTCTGTCACAGATGTGCCAGATAGACTTGTAACGTAGCATGTCGTTCTTTAGAAATGGTATCTGTAAACCGTGAAGATAAAAGACAATTCATTAAGGATGGCCTGAGTAAGGGGTCTTTAGATAATCTTCTATTAACTCTTGAGACGCACCCTAGTGCAGATGTGCATCGTGCAATTTATGATTTATGGCCCCAATTCCATAAAGAACATGCTCGACTTAGTCTAGGGAATCTGACTAAAAAAGACCTTGTTTGCCAGTTTTTAAGAAAACTAGATGAGAAGCCTATCCCCAATCCATAGAGGGCGTTTAAGCCGTTCTTGAATGTAAAACCAAGGAAAGATGTGAGCCACAATCACAACTACCTGTACATACACCTGCTTTTTTAAAATAAATAAATAAATAAATAAAGAGAGAGAGAGTGTGAGACTACAGCTGGCCTATATATAGGTGGTATGATTGCATTTTCAATTTCTCATCTATAAATTCTTCCCTTCATTTCTACTCAACCCATACATTCATCAAATACAGACGTGTGTAGAAATGGCAGGTTCCTCAAGTAATCACATAAATAATATTTGTGTTTTCGGTGGATCCAGTCCTAGGAAAGAAAAAGAGTTTTTAGAATCAGCAAATCATCTTGGTCAGGTACTAGTTGAGCGAAAGATTCATTTAGTGTATGGAGGAGGCAGCCTTGGGTTAATGGGGGGAGTGTCAATAGCTGCATCTTTAGGAGGTAGTCAAGTTTTGAGGGTTGTCCCCAAAGCTTTAGCACAAGGGGACATCATTGAAAAAACAATTGGAGAGGAATTACAAGTCCCCACAATGTTTGATCAATTGAATGCAATGTTTAACCATGCTAATACCTTCATTGCCTTACCAGGTGGTCTGGGCACATTGGAAGAGATCTTTCATATTTCCTCTTGGGCCCAACTGCACATTCACCATAAACCCATAGGTTTGTTAAATGTTAATGGTTTTTATGATAAGTTGTTGTCTTTTCTTAATCATGCTGTGGAACAGGAATTTCTAACATCTTCAGCACGACAAATCATAATCTCTACTGCTATTGCTGAACAATTGATTGACCAACTACAATCTTTCATCCTTGTAATTAATCCCTCCATGAGTCGCATAAATTGGTCAACTAAGGAAAACCATAAAAAGCTTAGATTGAATTTGAGCCTTCATTTGTAAAAACTTTGCGTCTTTTGGTTTTATTATTGTGTTTTGTTGTTTCTTATATTTGTTTAAGTGTGTTTCAGGTTTGTCAGTGTTCGTTATTTTAGGTGATGTCTTCTATACTTTATCTTTGTACCTTAAGACATTGAGGACAATGTCTCATTTTGGTTGGGGGGGAAAGGGTAGCACTTGATTCTGCTCATATGCTCATTTAACAAGTATTTTTAAATCTTCATTTTCACACACACACACTTTAACATATGATTGTGGATTGCACATTGGATTATTACATTATTTATGTTTTTTTGTTAAAGGTAACAACTAAGGGAAAGGGATAGTACATAATTCACAAAAAACAAAAAAAAACACAAAAAAAACAAAAAAAAAATAATGATAATAAAAAGGTAGATAAGTTTGGTTTCGTTGCCTCCCTAACCTAAGCAATTAAGCTCGAAGGGGTGTTTTAACACTTAATACCCTAAAGTCAACTGACTTGGGAGCTATTGGCCCAACGCTTGTTACATGGGTTGAGGAGAAAAGCTTAAGGGAATCAAACATTGCACTATCTACGTATCAGTATCTGCAACCCGAGTTGCTAAGCTCGTAGGGGTGTCTCAACACCTAATGCCCTAAGACCAACTGGTCTGGGAGTCATTAGCCTAAAACTCGTTACATGGGTTAAAGATACATTGTGTTTCAAGTTGTATGTGTATATAAATAAATAAATAAATAAAAAGAAAAAAAAAATAATCCCAACCTAAGAAAGTTAACCTTAAACATTAGAGCAAAAATTTGTTTTTCTTCCAAGTAAAGCCCCATAACTATATGTTGATATTTTGAGCACAAAAGAAAGGTTTAGTGATATCTTGTTTAAGAGGTATTGAGCAGATATATGAATTTAATAAGAGTTTGTTTATTTGGATAGATTAAAGTAAGTTGAATGATGAATACCTTGCTTTATGGAATTTGCAAATTGTTTTTTTCTATTTTAATGCTTTGATTACTAGGGACTAGTAATAAGCTGGTTGGGGGGTGTGATTAGCACTTAAAAGTGCATGTTTATCAAAGGTTTATATTATTATTTTGCACTTGAAGTATCAATAACTCCTTAACTAAATCATGTTTTATAATAACAAGTCTAATACTATAAGATACCTTAATATATGGTAAATATTCATCTTAAATGCAGGCATATCACATAAATCAAAGGATTGATTGATGAATTCAACTACTGAAATTTATGAAGATAAAGAGAGGGTGAAGCTTAGAAAAGAGATGTTGGTGTAGTCCAAACTAGAACACTGTTCGGTAATTGGGTCATATCTCGAGTTCTAGATATCCAAATGACCTCAAAGTTTTACACAGATCTGGTAAGACATAGGCCTACAACTTTCATGTTTTCATCAAGATCTAAGAAGGCCGTTTTTAAGTCCAAATTATAGCAAGAATAGAGAAGTCCGAATCTGTCCTGCAGCCCGAACACTGTTCAATGTTTGGCCCATATCTGGAGTTCTAGAAGTCCAAATGACCTCTATTTTTTTTCTTGGAAAGCTGAGTCAATTTCCTACAACTTTCATGTTTTCAAATGGACCCAGTTCTGATGCTAGCATTTTCTTTTTATTCAGATAAGAAGATAAGGATTTTCACAAAGTCAAGAGTTGGCCACCCACTCAACAATTAGTCATCAAATCAATAATTCTGAATTTTGACCTATAAAAGGAGGCATTTGCCATGTATTTAGAGGCTTGGTTGTTCAGATTAAGTTCATGCTTTTTATTTCTCTCTTTATATTTTTTTGTAATTTTTAAGTTTTGCTTTCATTAATATCTTGTTTATGCTTTTCATTTCCTTTCCTTTACTTACTTAACTTGTATTTTCTTTATGTTCTTGTTTTGTTTATTTATATTTCTCTTCTTCATTATGTTTAGCTAAGTTTATTATGTCAAGGTGAAAAGATAAGACTAATGGTGTAAGAATAAGTATGGTGTAAACTCAATATGGACCTTAATGTTTAATATTAACATGTCTTATCTTTTTACCTTAGTAATTCTTAATACCTTGCTTGTTAAATGGTTAATCTAGATTTGTGTTGTATAACACTTGGTACAACAAATGCTTGGCACTCTCATAGCCCAACCGTATGGTATTACCTACACCTGGGCTATGAAAGGAACTTGATTTGTTGTTAACATCAGTTAACATCATGAATTCCTGACAATATTTAAAAGTTTGGTGTTATGTAAATAAGATAATTAATATGATCATGTTAATAATTTATAATGAGCTATTAATGACAAATCATCCGAGTGGAACCTCCTTCGTGTGTGGTTTCCAGTTGAGTAATAAGAATTTATACTATACTTGTTTGAAATATCATTAGTGGATCCTCTAACCTTGACATTTGTTTTTATCATTGTTTAATCCTTACATTAATCTTTCATCTCAAAGTTTTCATTAATTTATTCATCTTCTTTATTATTATTATTATTATTATTATTATTATTATTATTATTATTTACATTCTTGTTATATTTTATGTTCGTTAAGTATGCTCTGTGTTTGATCAAGGATCTTGACATTGTTGGTCTTGCCTTGTTCATTCGCATCAGAAATCTGTTTATATTATATAATATATCTCTTTGATTTTTTCATAAAATCAGCATATAGGCTGGAAACCTCTGACCCGATCTTTTAGATCATTCTCAGGTATAACAACGTCACGTACTGAGTATTATTGTTGTTGTTGTTGTTGTTATTACTATTAATATATTATTACTATTACTATTATTGTTATTGTTGTTGTTGTTGTTGCTGCTGTTGTTGTTGTTGCTGTTGTCTTGTTACTTATAATTTATACAATTAACCTCTATGTAGTTCGACCCCGGTCTTGCCGGGTTATTTATTACTTCGACACTCCTGCACTTGAAAAAAGACATCAAGCTTTTGGTCGTGTCAATTAACTTATTAAATTTTTATTATTATTATTTATAATTTTTTTGTATATTTAAGTGTTTTATGGTTTTTTACAGAAACCTTTTTGTTGTGTTAATGTATTCATCATCTCTTAGGATTTATTTAGGATTTGGGAAAAAATTGATTTCATTTATCATTTGATGGAATTGAATTTGATTTTGTAACATAAATGTGTTATAATTAAAGAAATTATAGGTTATGTAATGGATACCAGTTATATTTTGTCAATTTTTTTCTTAAGATGGAAATTTATGGAAATCTGAGGAAATTAATTTTTTATGAAATTGATAATAATTAGAAGGTATTGACATGACAAAAGACTCACTACATCATTAAACAGTTTTACCGACGGATTCATTCCGTCGGTGTAAGGCACACAGTTTGTTGGTAACATTTTTATCGACGGCATTACCGACGAAATTCACCTATCAGAATATTGATTGTCGATAATTACTTCCTCTATTCATAATGTTCATCAGTAGAGCTCTATCTAAGAATGTTATTTTATCATATACAAGCCTTTTTAGTTTGGTGTCCTTTTGCTATGGTGTTTTTTCAGCAATGGAAGAATCTTTCTCAATACCATCTTGCCTTCTTTGAACTCTCTTGGCTGAACTTTCATGTAATGTGCTTTTTCTATTCTTTTTTGGTATAATTGGTGGTGGCAGATTATTGTTAGCTTCTTTTTATTAAATATGTTAAAATTATAATAATGTATCTTTCCTTATTCAACTTCTTTCAACTCTAACTCTATGAGGATCGTTAAAGATGAAATTTCTACTTCCAAAGGCATAACTGCCTCCATTCCATATACTAGTGATTGCCACTAACATGAGCCCATATCCTTTTTTAGCTTTTGGATTAATAGGCTTGATGACATCTATTCCTCATATTGCAAAAGGCTAAGGTGATACCATATTGAATAAAGAAACTAAAATTGCATTGATTTTGTATCCATATATCTGACACTTATGACACTTTCTTACATAATCCACACAGTCTTTATCTATGGTCATCCAAAAATATACGACAATTTATATCTTCCTGGTCATCATGTGTCCACTTACATATGTAGCACAAATCCCTTCAAGTAGTTCTTGCAGTGCTTTCTTAACCTTTTTCATAGTCAAACATCTTAATAGAGTTCCATCAAATGATATTTTATACAAGACCTTGCTTTTTTAGGTAATAGTTTATGGACAATCTTCGCAATGTCTTTTGGTCCAACTTGGATGCTCCCATGGGGGTATTCTCAACACTAAATAAATTTCTTTATATCATAATAATAAGGCTTCTCGTCTAACTCTTTTTCTATTGAACAACAATAAATAGGGGAGTTTTTTTTATTTCTATACACATAGGTTGCATTTGAGTTCCACAATCAATCTAGGTCATGGAAGTCAACATTGCTAGACTATCTATGAACTAGTTTTTATCGCTTTTCAAATTCATAAACTTTATTTCTTTAAAGTTTTCTAGTAGCTTAGAAAGGTATTTCACTACAAGATTTCACAGTTTTACCAACGGACATATTTTGTCAGCCTGTGATTCATAGTTCGTAGGTAATTTTTTTATTGACGACATTATTAACGAAAACCGTTGGTCGGCTTTTCTTTCGTTAGTAATACCTCATTCCATCGCTAAATTGATTGGTAAAAAAAATACTGATGGTTTTACAGACAGAAATTGCACGTAAAAAAAAAAAGTTCCCACTTGAAATATATTGACAGATTTATTTTGTCGGTGAGTGTGTGAAAGATCGACAGACTATTTCTCTCAGTAACCTCGTTGGTGAATATGAAATTTGCACCAAGCTACTGTGAAATGCTGATGAATTAATTTTATCTGTAAATTCATCGCTAAGATTGACATTTCCCCGTTATCTATCAAATACCGATGGATACATTCCGTCGGTAAAACCCTCGGTGAGTATTTTTAAATATATTTTTTTAAAATATTATTTAGAATACATAATATAAAATTAGATAATTTAATAGTAAAAAAACCAATTATGCAAATAAAATTTTTATTAAATATCAAAAAAAAAAAGTTAAACAATATTCATTACAAACCGAATGTGTTTCAAAAAAAATTTAAAATTAACTATTAAAATTAAATAATATTTATTACAAATTAACATAATGGTGGAGGAGAAGGAGGAGGAGGCTGGTTGTTATACAGCCAAAAAGGAGGAGGTGCACATGGATCACCATTTTGTGATGCCATATTCATGACTATTTGGTGAAGCTATTCATGATTCGCTTTGAGTTATGTATACTCCGCCGATAGGTGGTCATATTTTTCGATGAGCAGAGTTGTGTGTTGCTTCAAGGCCGCGAACTCCTTAGATTGGGTGCTCGATATTGGCTCCCAATGGTTGAGACACTACGGGTTGCCCGTAAGTTCTCAGCCGTAATGTTGGAGATCTTGTAAACCTGATTTTTATCGGGTCCACCGGATGATCCAACCTCCATCCACAAATCCGGATCGAATTCCGGATGGGTCAAAGGATCATCCCCATATCTCTCCCTCAACCGGCTATTATAGGTCTCCTGAAAATAAAAAAGTAATCATCATATTCAATTCAAAAAAAATAATAACTTACAAAATAAAATGGTTGAACAAACATACCACAAAATATTGAGCACAGTTGTCAACGAATTGTTGCCTCCCCTTTGGCGGTCTTAACTCCGCGCGTGCGTCTCAACAAATAGCTCCATCAGGCTCAGCTCACATCCAAGAGACGTAGGCTATAATGAAAAAAATTAATTAACAAAAAATTAATTTAACAATATATTTCATTTAAATTAATCTTACCATTCGTTTTGCATATGCAGCAAACAGAACAGAGTCGCTAGTGTGCGTTGTCACCGAGCCATGAATTGGCTGATTCCAGTTGCCAGCATTAACTATGAGCGTCGTGTGAACCGCTCAGACGTCATGTGATTAAGATAGAGTGGCCATATCTCTGCCAAGATTTATATTAGTTTGAAATCCCTCCAAACTGCCACGTCGTTCCAAAGACCATTATCTCTCGTGATTTTTTTTGTCTTTTTATGCTTCATACCAAAAATCACGCAACCTACTTCCATAGCAAGAAATTAGATTTTAAAACATAAATTTTTTTCTAAAAAAATATTATATTGTTTTCAACATTACCTAGTTGCTGCATGATTTTCCCACACCCTTCTCACAACAGTGTCATGCACACTATCCCAGTCGAATTTGTTCTATGTATAAATAATTAATTTTAAATAAAAATAATAAGTTATTTATAATTATATTAATAATTTATTAGAAATAAGCTGGAAATTATAAATTAACACCAACCTCAAATCTGTCAAACCATGCATTGATTTGTGGTATCCATTCATATTTGGATATCTGACTCCATTGAAATAATAGAATCTCCATTAAAAAGTGTGGATGCACACTATTAAAGTATTTCCACGCTTCGCTGTCAGAAGGATGCACCATCACTCCATTAACCACATCATGTGATTGGTGCCATGTCATGTGCTCAACAGTCCTTAGTGACATGAATAACCTCTGCAATGTAGGTGTGATTAGGAAGTATCTATGTTTTTTTATATACCACTAGAGTCTTTTCCCTGCCAATTCTGGGTTTGTAATAGGAATGTATGCATGTCATGCACTTGGTCATCTCAGCATTTTCAAGGTAGTAAAACATGCAGAAGTTAGGGCACATGTCAATTTTCTGGTATCTTAAACCAAGGGGTTTCATCATAGACTTCACAGCATAGAAATTCTCTTTCAGCCTGTTCCCTTCATGTAAAATGCTTCTCGCCCATTCAATAATTTTTTCATATCCGGCCTCACTCAACCCATGATCTGACTTAATGGTCAACACTTGTGTTACGACTGATAATTTACTGTGGTTTGTGCAGCCATCCCATAATAGTTTATCAGAATCTTTCAACAAATCAAAAAACCTAGTTGCATCTGCATTAGGTTCTTCTTCTACAATTGGACATTGACTGACATTACCTTTATTCATTCTCATTGCATCCATAACCATATTCTTGTAAGGATTAGTGTTGTCATTTGATTAGTACTTAAAAGTGCATGTTTATCAAGGTTTTATATCATCATTTTGCACTTGAAGTATCAATAACTCCTTAACTAAAGCATGTTTTATAATAACAAGTTTGATATTATAAGATACCTTAATTTATGGTAAATGCTCATTTTAAATGAAGGACTATCACATAAATAAAAGGATTGATTGATGAGTTTAAGCACTGAAAGTTAAAGGACAAAGAGATGGCCAAACTTAGAAAAGAGATGTCGGTGCAGTCCAAACCGAAACATTGCTCGGTAATTGGATCATATCTGGAGCTCTAGATCTCGGATTTAGGTCCATTTTATATGGATGGAAAGGTAAAACATAGGCCTACAACTTTCATTGGGACACCAAGATCTAAGAAGGCCGTTTTCAATTCCAAATTATGGGAACAATGAAGAAGTCCGAAGCTGTCTTGCAGCCCAGACACTATTTAGTGTTCAGCCCATATCTTGAGTTCTAGAAGTCCAAATGACCTCATTTTTTTTTGTTGGAAAGCTGAGACAATTTCCTAGAACATTCCTAAGGATTCTGGGCAAATTATGATGTTAGCAATGACGTCTTGTTCAGACAAGAAGATAAGGATTGTTCAGCCCAGACACTATTTAGTGTTCAGCCCATATCTTGAGTTCTAGAAGTCCAAATGACCTCATTTTCTTTTTGTTGGAAAGCTGAGACAATTTTCTAGAACATTCCTAAGGATTCTGGGCAAATTATGATGTTAGCAATGACGTCTTGTTCAGACAAGAAGATAAGGATTGTCACCAAGTCAAGATGTGGCCACCCACTCATCAATTAGTCAACAAATCAATAGTTTCAAATTTTGACCTATAAAAGGAGGCACTTACCATGTATTGAGGCATCTTCGTTTCCAGATCAAGATCATGCTCTTGCTTTCTCTCTTTGTATTGCTTATGTCTTGTTTTCATTAATATCAAGTTTATGCACTTCATTTCCTTTCCTTTACTTAGTTAACCTCTTTCTCATTTATGTTCTTATCTTGTTCATTTATGTTTCTTTCTTTCATTATGTTCAGCTAAGTTAATTATGTCAAGGTGAAAAGGGTACACTAATGGTGTAAAAACAAGTATAGTATAAACTTAACATGGACCTTAACGTTGGATACTAACATGTTTTATATTTGTTATCTTGTTCACTTTTAATACTTTGCTTGTTAAATGGTTAGTCTAGATTTATGTTGCATAACACTTGGTACAATAAATACTTGACACTTTCATAGCCCATACTGTATGGTATAACCGACACCTGAGCTATGAAAGGAACTTGATTTGTTGTTAACATAAGTTATAATCATGAATGTCTGCCATCATTTACAAGTATTAGCTTTATTCAAATAAGATAACTAATGTAAGTTAACAATTTATAATCTGATTGGAACCTCCTTTATGTGTTGTTTCCAATTGAGTAATAAGAGTTTATACTATACTTGTTTGAAGTACCATTAGTGGATCCTCTAACCTTGACATTTATTTTTATCATTGTTTAATCCTTACATTAATCTTCCAACTCAAAGTTCTCATTAATTTCTTCCTCCTCTTCTTTGTTATTATTACTATTATTATTATTATTATTATTATTATTTACATCTGTTTATATTATATAATATATATCTTTGATCTTTTCATAAACTCAGTATATAGGTTGGAAACCTGTGACCCAATCTTTTAGATCATTCTCAGGTATAACAACGCCATGTACTGAGTATTATTATTATTACTATTAATATTATTACTACTACTACTATTGTTATTATTATTGTTGTTATTGTTGTTGTTGTTGTTGTGTTGTTATTTATAATTTATACAATTAACCTCTCTGTGGTTCGACCCCGGTATTGCCGGGTTATTTATTACTTCGACACTCCTGCACTTGGGAAAAGACATCAAGCTTTTGGTCGTGTCAAGTTTTTGGCGCCGTTGCCGGGGAGGTAAATTCTTGTATAAATTATAATATTCAATTTATTTTCTCTTTTCACTTTTCATTTTATCTAACTTTTGTTTTCTTTGTTTTGTTTTGTTTCTTTTTCTTCTCTTTTCTTTTCTTCCTTTTATTCTCTTCTTACACGTGCATGAGAGTTTGGTCACGTACATTAAGTGGTCGACTTTGTAGGGTATCCTCATCATTTTCAGAAAATATGGCCGAAGAAGATAATCAATCGCTTCATAATGAGAATAATGAGAATAACCGTATGAGAACACTTAGAGACCACATGAATCCCACAAGAACAAGTGCACCATCATGCATAGTTTTCCCTCCTGATGCATCTCATTTTAATTTTAAGCCAGACATTATTCAACTTTTACCATCTTTTCATAGCTTAGACTTAGAAAATCCATACTTGCATTTAAGGGAATTTGAGGAGGTTTGTAATACCTATAATGACTCAAATTGTAGCATGAACACCATTCGATTAAAGCTTTTTTCTTTTTCATTAAAAGATAAAGCTAAAACAGGATCTATTCGTGCTTGGGATGAAATGCAACAACAATTTTTAAAGAAGTTTTTTCCGTCTCACAGAACAAACTCTTTCAAAAGACAAATCATCACTTTTACTCAAAAGCCAGGAGAAACATTTTACCAATATTGGGATAGGTATCGAGATTTGCTTAATACTTGCCCTCATCATGGTTTTGAAACATGGAGATTGGTTTCACATTTTTATGAAGGGTTAACACCTAGAGATAGGCAAATGGTTGAATTGATGTGCAATGGAACTTTTGAAGATAAAGACCCTAATGAAGCAATGGAGTACCTAGACTTGCTAGCCGAAAATGCTCAAAATTAGGACACCACAGGTACTTATGAGGCACCAAGTAAAACTCAACCTCATACATCTAGTGGAGGTATGCACAACCTTAGGGAAGATCATGACCTCCAAGCCAAGTTTGCATCTTTAGCTAGAAAAGTCGAAGCACTTGAATTGAAAAAGAGTGGTCAATTAAAATCTGTTCAAGACATTGTGTGTCAAATCTGTGAAACCAAGGAACACTCAACAAATGATTGTCCAACTTTGCCTTCTTTTAGGAAATGCCTCCATGAACAAGTCCATGCTTTAAATAGTTTCCAAAGACCCAACCATAACCCATACTCACAAACGTATAACCCTGGTTGGAGAAATCACCCAAATTTCAGTTGGAAGAGTGATAGCAACAATGCACAAACTTCACAACCACCGTTTCAAGCACACCATAATTTTCAAAATTCTCATAGATATGCACCTCCTTATGCTCCACCTCCTAGAAGAAATTTTGAGGAAACATTGCATGCATTCATTGAAAAGCAGGAGACAATCAACACTCAACTTGCTCAAAGCATGACCAATTTTAAAGATGCTCTTGCAAAATTAACATCTGCTCTCAGTTTCCAAGAGAAAGGTAAGTTTCCTTCTCAACCACAGCAAAATCCAAAGGGGCAATACAATGCAAATGCAAGTAGTTCTGGAAGCCAACACATGGATCAAGTCAAATTAGTCATCACTCTTCGTAGTGGTAAGGTTATTGAAAAACCTATTCTTGAACCTTGTGAGAAAGATGAAGAGTCTATCTCTGAGGGTAAGGAAGGGGTTGAACCTGAACATTGCAAAGAAAAGGCTGATTCCCCACCAGCACTTCCATTTCCTCATGCCATGACCAAACAAAGGAAAGTCAATCACAACTCTGAAATCTTTGAAACTTTCAAACATGTAAGGATCAATATACCTTTGTTGGATGCTATTAAACAGGTTCCTTCCTATGCTAAATTTTTGAAAGATCTGTGCACTGTGAAGAGAAAACTGAATGTGAAAAAGAAAGCCTTTTTAGCCGAACAAGTAAGTGCCATTCTTCAAAACAATAATGCTTTGAAATATAAAGACCCTGGTTGTCCTACAATTTCTTGCTTTATTGGAGAACATAAAATTAAAAGAGCCTTGCTTGATCTTGGAGCTAGTGTGAATTTACTTCCATATTCAGTCTTTCAAAGTCTCAATCTAGGTGAGTTAAAACCAACCTCTGTAACTCTTTTACTTGTCGATAGATCTATAAAAGTGCCTAGAGGAATAGTTGAGGATGTGTTAGTACAAGTTGATAAATTCATTTACCCTGTAGATTTTGTTGTCTTGGATACACAACCTGTTGAAGCATGTAATTCAATTCCTATCATTTTAGGACGTTCATTTCTTGCCACTTCTAATTCATTGATTAATTGTAGGAATGGACTGATGAAGCTATCATTTGGAAACATGACATTGGAGATGAATATTTTCAACATTTACAAGCAACCTGGAGATGATAATGATTTACAAGAAGTGGACTTTATTGAAAAATTAGTTCATGATCAATTTCAAACCACTTCCAGTGAAATTGAGATTGATGAATCTGATGATTTGCAATTGGTCTACTTTCAGGAATCAAAGGCATGCAATTGGAGACCACAAATTGAAGAATTGCCACCACGATCAATTGAGCCTATACCTTCAAGTGTTCAACCACCAAAACCTGAATTGAAGCCGTTACCATTTAATCTCAAATACTCATTTTTGGGAGAAAATGAAACTTTTCCGGTAATAATCTCTTCCAAACTTAATGCACATCAAGAAGGTAAGTTATTACAGACTCTGAAAATGCACAAAAATGCATTAGAATGGACCATAGCTGACATAAAAGGAATTAGCCCTTTGATTTGCACACACAGGATTTATTTGGAGGAAAATGCTAAACCCTCTAGAGAAATGCAACGAAGGCTTAATCCTAATATGAAAGAAGTAGTGAAAAATGAAGTCATTAAGCTTCTAGATAATGGAATCATTTATCCTATTTCTGACAGCAAATGGATAAGTCCTACTCAAGTTGTACCCAAAAAGTCTGGAGTCACTGTGATAACAAATGAGAAAAATGAGTTAATTCCAACTAGGACCGTTACTGGTTGGCGCATGTGCATTGATTATAGGAAACTTAATTCAATGACTAGAAAAGATCATTTCCCTTTACCTTTCATGGATCAAATCCTAGAAAGAGTTGCAGGTCATGAATTTTATTGTTTCCTAGATGGTTATTCAGGTTACAATCAAATTGAAATTGCATTGGAAGATCAAGAGAAGACTACTTTCACATGTCCATTTGGTACTTTTGCATATCGAAGGATGCCTTTTGGATTATGTAATGCACCAGCCACGTTTCAAAGATGCATGCTTAGCATATTCAGTGATATGGTTGAACATTTTCTTGAGATTTTTATGGATGATTTTTCTGTTTTTGGTGATTCATTTGATGATTGTTTGACTAACTTAGAAAAGGTGTTGAGCAGGTGTGAAAAGAAGAATCTTGTACTGAATTGGGAAAAATGTCACTTTATGGTAACAAACGGCATTGTACTTGGTCACATTGTTTCATCAAAAGGAATTGAGGTTGACAAATCTAAAATCGAGTTAATTGCCAACTTACCAACACCAAAATCTGTTAAGGATGTTAGATCATTCTTAGGACATGCTGGTTTTTACAGAAGGTTCATCAAAGATTTTAGTGTAATATCTAAGCCCTTGAGTAACCTTCTAACAAAGGATAATATTTTTGAATGGACTGAACATTGTGAAGAAGCCTTTGTTAAACTTAAAAACTTGCTTACTTCTGCTCCTGTCATTCAACCTCCTGATTGGTCATTACCTTTTGAAATAATGTGTGATGCTAGTGATTATGTCGTGGGTGCTGTCTTGGGACAAAGGAAAGATAAGAAACCTTATGTGATTTACTATGCAAGTAAAACTTTAAATAGTGCTCAAATGAATTACACCACCACTGAAAAAGAATTACTTGCAGTAGTATTTGCATGTGATAAATTCAGGTCTTATCTTGTTGACTCACCTGTTATTGTTTTTAGTGATCATACAGCATTGAAATATCTTCTTTCTAAGAAAGATTCTAAGGCTAGATTGGTGCGGTGGATTTTGTTACTTCAAGAATTTGATATCACAATCAAAGACAAGAAAGGCACCGAAAATGTTGTTGTAGATCATTTGTCAAGATTGACAATAGATTCGAAATCTGACATCACACCAATCGATGACTACTTTCCCGATGAATCTTTACTTTCCGTTTCTACGATGCCTTGGTTTGCTAATATTGTTAATTTTCTTGTTTCAGGACAATTGCCAGCTCATTGAAGTACCCAAGACAAAAGAAAGTTCTTGAACGAAGTGAAGAACTTTTATTGGGATGAGCCGTATTTGTTCAAATATTGTCCTGATCAAATATTTTGAAGATGCATTCCTGACAATGAGGTAAGTAGTGTTATTAAATTTTGTCATTCTGAGGCATGTGGGGGTCATTTTTCGTCAAAAAAGACAACTGCAAAAATCTTACAAAGTGGATTTTACTGGCCCACCATGTTCAAGGACTCACATGCATTCTGCAAGACTTGTGAAAATTATCAAAAATTGGGATCTATTTCAAAACGTCATATGATGCCTTTAAATCCTATTCTTGTCATTGAGATCTTTGACTGTTGGGGTATAGATTTCATGGGTCCATTTCCTCCATCATTTGGTTTCGTGTACATATTAGTCGCAGTAGATTATGTTTCAAAATAGATAGAGGCAATTCCAAGTCGAAACAATGATCACAAAACAGTGATAAAGTTTTTGAAAGATAATATTTTGAGTCGATTTGGAATCCCTTGAGCCATGATAAGTGATGGTGAAACACATTTCTGCAACAAGCCATTTGATTCTTTAATGAAGAAATATGGAATCACACACAAAGTTGCCACCCCTTAACACCCTCAGACAAGTGGACAAGTAGAGCTTGCTAATAGGGAGATCAAACAAATCTTGGAGAAAACAGTTAACCCTAATAGGAAAGACTGGTCTTTAAGACTTAATGATGCACTTTGGGCTTATCGAACTGCTTATAAAACATCATTAGGTATGTCACCTTATAGACTAGTTTATGAAAAACCTTGTCACTTGCCTGTGGAAATCGAACATAAAGCTTATTGGGCTATTAAAGCTTTCAATTCAAACCTTGATGATGCTAGTCAGCTGCGAAAATTGCAAATAAATGAGCTCGAGGAAATAAGAAATGATGCATATGACAATTCAAGAATTCATAAAGCAAGAATCAAAGACTTTCATGACAATAAAATATTGAGAAAAACATTCAATGTTGGTGAAAAAGTCTTGCTTTATAATTCTCGACTCCATTTATTTCCTGGAAAATTAAGATCAAGATGGAGCGGTCCTTTCATTGTGAAACATGTGTATCCATATGGGGCCTGTGATATTGAGGATCCAAAGACTGGCAATGTTTTCAAGGTAAATGGGCATCGTTTGAAAGTTTATTTTGACAATTTTTCAGTTGAAAATGACTTTATTGAATTGAATGATCCTGTATATAAAGATTGATTCTTTTTCTCACATTGTTTTGTGTTTTGTTGTATCTATTGTTTAGCTAGTCTCTCTTTTACCCCGGTCAAATGGCGGATAACGGTACTCCGTGACATAAGTCGGTTCTTTCAGTTTCCCAAATAACTGATATCTGTATATATTTGTACAATTCTGTGCTCTTTCTCCCTTCTTTGAATCTCGTCTCCAATTCTCTTTTGAAAATGGACACCACTCTTGAAAAGTTGAAAAGGTATTTTCCCGCTCTGCCTCCAAATACGATTACAAAAATTTACCGTGCTAGGTGTGCAAGATTGAGGTTGTTAATGAATCATGGAATTTCTGAGGATATTCACTGGCTAATTGAAGCAAAGGTCCGATTATCAGGTGAGTCCTCCAATTCTTTCATTTCACACATGCCTGGAACAAGTACAAGCACTTTTGCAAAGAAACGTCGTGCAAAACGACTGAAAGTCTGTCACAGATGTGCCAGATGGACTTGCAATGCAACATGTCGTTCTTTAGGAATGGTATCTATAAACCGTGAAGATAAGATACAATTCATTAAGGATGGCCTGAGTAAGGGGTCTTTAGATAATCTTTTGTTGACCCTTGAGACGCATCCTAGTGGAGATGTGCATCGTGTAATTCATGATTTATGGCCACAATTCCATAAAGAACATGATCGACTTAGTCTTGGGAATCTGACTAAAAAAGACCCTGTTTGCCAGTTTTTAAGAAAACTGGATGGGAAGCCTATCCCCGACCCATAGAGGGCGTTTAAGCCGTTCTTGGACGTAAAACCAAGGGAAGATGTGAGCCACAATCACAACTACCTGTACATACACATGCTTTTTCAAAATAAATGATTAATAAAGAGAGAGAGAGAGAGAGAGAGAGAGAGAGAGAGTATGTGAGACTACAGCTGGCCTACATATAGGTGGTATGATTGTATTTTCACTTTTTCATCTATAAATTCTTCTCTTCCTTCCCTTCATTTCTACTCATCCAATACATTCATCAAATATAGAAGTGTGTAGAAATGGCAGGTTCCTCAAGTCATCACATAAGAAATATTTGTGTTTTCGGTGGATCTAGTCCTTGGAAAGAAAAAGAGTTTTTAGAATCAGCAAATCATCTTGGTCGAGTACTAGCTGAGAGAAAGATTCATTTAGTGTATGGGGGAGGCAGCCTTGGGTTAATGGGAGGTGTGTCAATGGCTGTATTTTTAGGAGGCAGTCAAGTTTTGGGGGTTGTCCCCAAAGCTTTAACAAATGGAGACATCATTGGAAAAACAATTGGAGAGGAACTACAGGTCTCCACAATGTCTGACCGACTGAACACCATGTTTAGCCATGCTGATGCCTTCATTGCCTTACCAGGTGGTCTGGGCACATTGGAAGAGATCTTTCATATTTCATCTTGGGCCCAACTGCACATTCACCATAAACCTATAGGTTTGTTAAATGTTAATGGTTTTTATGATAAGTTGCTGTCTTTCCTTGATCAAGCTGTGGAACAGGAATTTCTAATATCTTCGGCACGACAAATCATAATCTCTGTTGCTACTGCTGAACAATTGATTGACCAACTACAATCTTTCATCCCTGTCATTGATCCCTACATGAGTCGCCTAGATTGGTCAACTAAGGAAAGCCGTAAAAAGCTTAGATTAGATTTGAGCCTTCATCTGTGAAACCTGGTGTCTTGTGGTTTTATTAATAGCATATTATTTTGTTTTGTTACTTCTTATATTTGTTTAAGTGTGTTTCAGGTTTGTCATTGTTCGCTGTTTCAGGTGATGTCTTCTATACTCTATCTTTCTACCTTAGGACATTGAGGACAATGTCTCATTTTGGTTGGGGGGAGAGGGTAGTAGTTTAAAAAAAAAAAAAACTAACTAACTAACTGTTTTTCTTTTTAAAAAAACCATTTGGCAAAACTGTTATTACTAAGATGGCAGAGTAAAGAGGAATTATTCTTGAGACGCATCTTAGTAAAAATTTTCTAATGGTTATTTGCAATATTCATAACAAGGCCTATTAGAATACTTCTTGAAATATTCAGGTTTACAAACTCTCGCATTGTTATCACTTGATTCTGCTCCTATACTCATTTAACAAGTATTATTAAACCTTCATTTTCACACACACACTTTAACATATGATTGTGGGTTGCACATTGGATTATTACATTATTTATGTTCTTTTGTTGAAGGTAACAACTAAGGGAAAGGGATAGTATATAATTTGCAAAAAAAAAAATGATAATATTGATGATAATAAAAACGTAGATAAGTTTGGTTTCGTAGCCTCCTTAACCTAAGCAATTAAGCCCGAAGGGGTGTTTTAACACCTAATACCCTAAAGTCAACTGACTTGGGAGCTATTGGCCCAAAGCTTGTTACATGGGTTAAGGAGAAAAGCTTAAGGGAATCAAGCATTGCACTATCTACGTATTAGTATCTGCAACCCGAGTTGTTAAGCTCGTAGGGGTGTCTCAACACCTAATGCCCTAAGACCAACTAGTTTAGGAGTCATTAGCCTAAAACTCGTTACATGGGTTAAAGATACATTGTGTTTTAAGTTGTATGTGTGTATATATATATATATATATATAAAAAAAAAGAAAAAAAGTAATAATAATAATAATCCCAACCCAAGGAAGTTCACCTTAAACATTTGAACATAATATTGTTTTCTTCCAACAAAAGCCCCATCATCTATGTTTTCATATATTGAGCACATAAAAAGAAGGTTTATTAATATCTTGTTTAAGAAGTATGAAGCAGGAATATAAATTTAATGAAAGTTTGTTTATCTGAATAGATTAATGGAAGTTGAATGATGAATGCCTTACTTTGTGAAACTTGCAAATTGTTTCTCTATTTTAACGCTTTAGATTACTAGGGACTAGTAATAAGCTGGTTGGGGGGTGTGATTAGTACTTAAAAGTGCATGTTTATCAAGGTTTTATATCATCATTTTGCACTTGAAGTATCAATAACTCCTTAACTAAAGCATGTTTTATAATAACAAGTTTGATATTATAAGATACCTTAATTTATGGTAAATGCTCATTTTAAATGCAGGACTATCACATGAATAAAAGAATTGATTGATGAGTTTAAGCACGGAAAGTTAAAGGACAAAGAGATGGCCAAACTTAAAAAAGAGATGTCGGTGCAGTCCAAACCGGAACATTGCTCGGTAATTGGATCATATCTGGAGCTCTAGATCTCGGATTTAGGTCCATTTTATATGGATGGAAAGGTAAAACATAGGCCTACAACTTTTATTGGGACACCAAGATCTAAGAAGGCTGTTTTCAAGTCCAAATTATAGGAACAACGAAGAAGTCCGAAGCTGTCCTGCAGCCCAGATACTATTTAGTGTTCACCCCATATCTTGAGTTCTAGAAGTCCAAATGACCTCATTTTTTTTTGTTGGAAAGCTGAGACAATTTTCTAGAACATTCCTAAGGATTCTGGGCAAATTATGATGTTAGCAATGACGTCTTGTTCAGACAAGAAGATAAGGATTGTCACCAAGTCAAGATGTGGCCACCCACTCATCAATTAGTCAACAAATCAATAGTTTCAAATTTTTGCCTATAAAAGGAGGCACTTACCATGTATTGAGGCATCTTGGTTTCCAGATCAAGATCATGCTCTTGCTTTCTCTCTTTGTATTGCTTATGTCTTGCTTTCATTAATATCAAGTTTATGCACTTCATTTCCTTTCCTTTACTTAGTTAACCTCTTTCTCATCTATGTTCTTATCTTGTTCATTTATGTTTCTTTATTTCATTATGTTCAGCTAAGTTAATTATGTCAAGGTGAAAAGGGTACACTAATGGTGTAAAAATAAGTATAGTATAAACTTAACATGGACCTTAACGTTGGATACTAACATGTTTTATATTTGTTATCTTGTTCACTTTTAATACTTTGCTTGTTAAATGGTTAGTCTAGATTTATGTTGCATAACACTTGGTACAATAAATACTTGGCACTTTCATAGCCCATACTGTATGGTATAACCGACACCTGAGCTATGAAAGGAACTTGATTTGTTGTTAACATAAGTTATAATCATGAATGTCTGCCATCATTTACAAGTATTAGCTTTATTCGAATAAGATAACTAATGTAATCATGTTAACAATTTATAATCTGATTGGAACCTCCTTTATGTGTGGTTTCCAATTGAGTAATAAGAGTTTATACTATACTTGTTTGAAGTACCATTAGTGGATCCTCTAACCTTGACATTTATTTTTATCATTGTTTAATCCTTACATTAATCTTCCAACTCAAAGTTCTCATTAATTTCTTCCTCCTCTTTTTTATTATTACTATTATTATTATTATTATTATTATTATTTACATCTATTTATATTATATAATATATATCTTTGATCTTTTCATAAACTCAGTATATAGGCTGGAAACCTGTGACCCGATCTTTTAGATCATTCTCAGGTATAACAACGCCACGTACTGAGTATTATTATTATTACTATTAATATTATTACTACTACTATTATTGTTATTATTGTTGTTGTTATTGTTGTTGTTGTTGTTGTTGTTGTTGTGTTGTTATTTATAATTTATACAATTAACCTCTCTGTGGTTCGACCCCGATCTTGCCGGGTTATTTATTACTTCGACACTCCTGCACTTGGGAAAAGACATCAAGCTTTTGGTCGTGTCATCATTTGCCGCTTCATGCACGTTGCTAGCACTAAAAGTTGACCCAACCATTCTTTCTCTCATTTTCTTCTTACTAACAAATACTTCTCTGTGTGTATACTAACACTGATAATTCTCCAAAAATCCTTTATGTAGAAGATGCATCATTACAACATATGGATGCAGATACTTTTTATTTTGACACTTCCTGCATCGATACTTAATACCGCCTCCAGTAAAATTTCTGGGAATAGATGTTGCAAATTAATAAAACCTGAATCTCGTTACAATAATCCATCCTCCGCAATCCTTGGGTGAATCTTGATACATCCATGAATTCTATCGAACCTCTATAAAATTATGATGACAACATGTTGTAATTAACTTTGTTAGGTAAATAAACTTGCAAAAAAATTGGTTTACCTCGAGATTATCCAATAAACCAATTACAACTTCTCATAAATATTAAATATTCATTATCAATTATCAACGTCCATATAAATTTACGAAAATTACAACTCCGCAATACCATTGATAAAAATTAAAACGGACCCATTAAACAAGCTATTAATTATTTCAAAACAACAAATGTAATTCGGTAATTCAATAAAGTTTCAACAATTTATAAACAAATACAATCTTACAAAATCTAAAACAAACCATAACAAGTATAAAATTATACATTCATATAATACAAGTTTGTTTTAGAAATAACAATAAAACATATACATCTAGTAACAAAATACATATACTAAAAAAACAATAAAATTGACATTTAAATGTTAAAATTTAAAAAGATAGAATTACTTTCAAAAACCGATACAATCAATCGGTAAATCAGAACACAGATGTTATGACCATAAAACTTCAAGAAATATGACTTGCGCTGAGAAGAGGGAGATTTTTTTTTGGGGGGGGCTGGTTGTTTGTAGTTGGGACGAGTTGGGATATGGAAAAAGAAGGAGAAATAGGGGAGGAGAGGATCAGCAAAGTTGGCATATATAAACTTTTACCGACAGATTCACCGATAGAATTATTCCGTCTATGATTTCGTCGGCTATTCTAACGGTATATAGGGAACGTCATCGTATGGAGCTGCCTTTTTGAATCCCTTGGTGATTCCATCACAATTACCATCTTTTTTAAAAAAAAATTATGAACATTCCATCTATAATTCCATCAGTAACTGTCGACCGAATGTGTCCATCGGTATATACCGACGTAATGACAAACAAAAAAAAATTATGTTAGTAATTACAACCTCAAATTACCAAAAGAAGTATTCTGTTGGTAAAGCCGTTGGTATTAAGCGAATTTCTGGTAGTGTTTCTAATATAGCCTTAGATTTTCATGTTTGGTTTGTCATTCTCCCTTCACTTGACATATTATCAATATTGAATCCTTATACACATCTAACTTTTTTACTTTCATTTCCAA
The DNA here is from genome assembly GCA_018804465.1 of Populus tomentosa. Classification (NCBI taxonomy): domain Eukaryota; kingdom Viridiplantae; phylum Streptophyta; class Magnoliopsida; order Malpighiales; family Salicaceae; genus Populus; species Populus tomentosa. The sequence goes on along the minus strand of CM031991.1, from coordinate 5,002,333 downwards.
TGCTACTTCTAAACCATGGATGTATATTTCATACTCAGTTATGTTATTAATGCAACCAACTTACAACTTGATTGAGATGGGTTACTATTTATCATCTAGGAAAATTATAATAGCCTATAATTTGTTGTCATATACGTTCACTGATTTGTCAAAGTATATCATCTACCAATCTTTTTTTTTTCCTTCTTAATTGCTAGCACATCTTCACATGGAAAGTCAAAGTTTAAAGATTCTTAATCTTTGATGGAATTATTAGCTAGATGATCAATAATTGTGCTTCCTATTACAACATTGTTAGTCATATAAATAATTTGGTATTTATATAACAAAACTTGCCACCATGTTATCCGACTTCACAGGTACGGTTTCTCAAATATATAGTTAAAAAGATCCATCTTGGAGATAAGCCAAGTGGTGTAGTGCAAAATGTACTGACGTAACCTTGTAGCACTCTATACTAAACCACAACATGACTTTTCAAGCATACAGTAACAAGCTTTATAATCCATAAACTTCTTCATGATGTAGTAAATAACCTACTTTTTTATTCCAATATCATCATTCTTCTCTAACACATAACTCATAACTGTTTCATTCATTGTTAGGTATAAGATAAGAGGTTTCCAAGGACTGGTGGTAATAAAAGAGGTAGGTTTAGGAGGTGTTGCTGATTTTATCAAAGGTTTCTTGATAATCCTCATTCCAGACTCTGAGATTCTTCTTCTATAATAGCTTAAAAATTATAGTCTTTTTCCAATCTTCTTTGGTCATTTTAATTTGATCATACCTTGAGAAGATATCGATAAAAAAAAAATAGATCTTTTTGCATGGTTTACAAGCATATCTATACAACGAGATTATGATTTCACATTTGAAACTACTTTGAGATTGATTAATTTGTTTTATACAATGAGACTATAAAATGCAATGCTACCTATTGTTTACACTTACAAAAATTTCATTAAAATGTAATGTATAATTTAAGAGAACACCAATTCAAAAAGCAATCAAACATTTTTATACTTAGTTAATACATCTAATAGCATTTCACATATACATTAAACAACTACCTAGAACCCAATTGAAGACATTTTAGGTTGGCAAGTAGATTTGAAAAGTAGTTTCAATCACTACAACATCTTGGATTAAACTTTTGTATATTGTTTTTGTCATGAATATATTATCTTGACTTCTATTAGCCAGCTACCAATCCATTTTGTTCATCTTTAGAAAAGTTAGATAGTCCTACAAGTGAAGCTAGATTATAGTAACATAAAACAAAATTGAACGTATGAAATTGGCAGAACTTTGGTCCAGTCAGATCTCCCCCAATCCACAAACAATAGGTGTGGGATATGGTTTAGTATTATGGTGAAATAGATTTACGACTTGTTGTTTGTCTTTATTACTGACTTTTAATACTACAAGTAGCAAATACTAGTTTTGACCAAGCATTTTATTTTGTGCTAATTAAACATGCTTCTATACACGCATCTCATGAATCCTTATGTTACTTATTGGAAAAAAAAAGGGGGGGGAATAGGTAGTGTTCACTTGTGTTTTGTCATTATCCATCTTCATATATCCATTTTTTTTCCATGACTGCATAAGGTTTTTTTTAATGAAATGAATTACACATTAATATATCTTGTTGGGTTTCAAATGATTTATAAATGTTGTCAAGGTTGTAGGCTTTTTACTTTTATTTTCCTCGTCCATCACTTTTAAACATTAAAGGTTGTTCCTTTTAGGTAATTATTTCTTTTCTATTCATTACCCTAGCTATGGATTGGTCCACTACTCATGATAAATTTTGTTAGACCAAAGTAATGTTACACATATTCCATGACATTTGCATTAAAACTATTAGGAGAAGCAAAACTTTTCTTTAACAAAAGCACAACTTAATAACAAATAAGATGGAATTTAAAAAGGATTGGAGGGTTTGGAAAAAGTTAATATTTAAAACTGGAGTTGGTTGGAGCAATGAATTTGGGATTATTTCTACAACTGATAAATGGTGGAAAGACAAAATTCAGATTAATTGTCTTTATCTTAATCTCTCCAATTTAATTTGTGTTGTTGTATTATTTAACTAATCTTCTAGCTTTATTAACTATATACAGTTTTCATTGCATAGGAAATAAAATGAGCAAAACAATTTAGGCATTATGAAATTGAGCCCTCATTATGTGCCAGGTATGACATCATATTTAGTAACATAGTGGCCATAAGAGAATATGTTTGGGCTCCCTCTTAAGAAATGTTATTTGATGAAGATAACAAATATGCTAGATTGAGGAATACCAATAACAATGAAATAAATCTTGAAGAAGGAAGTGGCAATTCCAACTTGATGGATTATGGTTTGAATATGTGTTCTTTTTGGATATTACTGTTTCAAATTGAATACATACATACATACATACATACATATATATATATATATATATATATATATATATATATATATATATATATATATATATATATATATATATATATATATATTAAAAAATTTCATTCATTGAATGATGAATATGAATACCACTGAGCTTGAATTGAAATCCATTCCAAATTTGATCCACAATATAAATAGCAATAATATGTATAGAAAATATTTATAGTTTAATATTGAATATGCAAACCCTGGAAGTTCAAAATTTATAATAAATGGTAAATAAAAAAGAAATTATTAATTGAGCTTTTAAAAAAAAGACATAAAAACAATTTAGTGTTAACCCCAGATAAAACTAATAACGTTATTGTGAGACAATAATAAACTTGTAAATGAAATAAAGGATGGAAATGTAAAATGGATATTTTATGGAATAAGAAAATGGTCCCTAAGATTTAGTTGAGAAATGAATATGGTCTATGCAAAGATGACACTAGAAAATTCAAATTTTTGGTGTAAAATCAAATATTGAGCAATTTTATTCTAAAAACATAAGTTTCAATCCGACCGTTGGATCTGGCTGACATTTTATAAAGACTCTCCTAACAAGTTGTTCTATCTTTAGATAAAATATAAGGATGATCGGAGTTCAAAAAGTCCATAAAAGACTATCAACAATTGGACAAAAAAGTAAAAAGGAAACTCAATAATGGCATTTTCATAAATAAAGGTAAAAACTGGAAATTTTAGTTCTTCTTCCTCTATATACAGCCAACTAGAGTTGTAAGGAGAGAGAGGAGGAGAAAAGAAAATTTTAGAGAGTTTCACTCTAAAAACCTTTAGATAAACTAATGATTTAGGCAAGATAGTGAGGGGATATTAAACATAATTGAAACAATAAGTAAAAGAGAAATCATGTGAGGGAAAGGAGAGGAAGAGAAGAGATCCATGGCAAAAAGGAGGGAAAGAAGGGAGGAACAAAAAACTTTGACTAGTTAGCATTCAAAGTTTATATTTTTATCGGATAAGGAGTTTCAAATTATTATACAAGTTTAAGTGAAGAAATAAATGGATTTCATGCTTAAAATCCAAATTTGAATTAGGGTTCTATAATGTTAAATTAGAAAAATATTGAATTGTTGTAGTTGGATGTGGTGTTAATGACGTGGTGATTTGAAAGGATTTTAGACCGCTATACATCTTAAAGATTGTGTGGGCAAAATACATTCAGCACATAAAGTCCGCGTGTTTCACGTGATGGTCACAATCCAGTGCAGGGAATTGGAGTTGGCGTGTTCACAGTTCCGTTACCACGTACACTTGCCGCTTCGTTCCGTTCATTTCGCATGTGAAACGAATAGTAAGATTTTTTTTAATTGTTGTTTTCTATTAATATATTCAACTGATAATATTTTTATCTTGTAGGCTATAGTTCTTGGATGTGACCCAAGCCTAATGAATCTTTTTGTGAAAACACACGTACGAAATGATGACCACCAAAAAGAGGTACAATAGTTTGTGGATAGCTGACCTCAACACTTTGTGGTATGTTGGTTTTCAATTATTTTTTTCTTAAGTTATTATTTATTTGAATTTGATGAATTTATTTTTTCTTTGCATAAGACATATAACAGTCGGTTAAAGGAAAGATACGGAGACGATCCTTCGAGCCATCTAAATATCGATCTGGATTTGTAATTGGAGGCAGGATCGTCTAGTGGACCCGATATAAATCAAGTGTACGGACTCTCTAACACTACGGTCGAGAACATGGGGATGGTCAATGGTGTTTCAACCTTTGGATCCTTGCAATCGGTCTCAAGCACTCAAACTCTAGAGTTTGAGGCGATGTTGAACCAATTAGTAAAGGATCAGATGACTCATCTCAATAAAAAAAAATATGAACAACTCACTGCAAATTATTAAGAGCTCCATCGAGTAGTAATGAAGATGAGATCATAGATGAGTGGTACATGTACAACCCCTAATTGGCCACACAATCCCGATGATGACTAGCCTCGTCCTCCTCCAACACCGCCTTCATTTTAGTTTTATTGTATTTAAACATACAAATATTTAAATTTATAATAAATATTTGATTTTCATTAAGGTAATTTATTTTTATATATTTGATTTTTATATTATTTTAATTATTTTTATACTTTTGTTCAATATATTTTTTAAAATATATATATATATATATATATATTGAAATAATTAAAGATGGTATTGCCGATGGAACAAGTCTGTTAGTATATTCCAGAGAGTTAGAAAAGAATCGTAGCAAATGTCATTATTATTGTTAACTCACTGACAAACTTATTCCGTCAGTATATTCTAGGGACTTGGAAAAGAATTACATCAAATGCCATTGCTACTGTTAACTCACTGAAGGAATAAGTTCATCGGATATATTCCAAAAAGTTAAAAAAGAATTACAACAAATATTATTCCTACTGTTAACTTATTGATGAAATAAGTTTGTTGGTATATTCCAGAGAGTTGAAAAAAAAATATTATAAATATCACTACAACTATTAACTCACCGATGGAATTACCAATGATATTTTGTCGGTGATATGTAATTTTATAGATGGAATTATATATGGTTCAATTATCGGTGATATGCTAAATTTTACTGGGAAAATTACCGATAGAATGAAGCTAATAATTTTTTTTTATCATGCATGTTCCATCTATAAAGCCATTGGTAAATTTATTAGTGATAGACTCACCAAAATACTATAAATTACCAACAATTGTTTTGCCGACAGATGTTTTTCTTATGTGATCTTGTTAATAAAATAATTATAAACAAACTGTTAATATAAATACTGATATAAAATTCTGATATATGGTATGCTTTCTTTCACTTTAGCTGCACCTTATAACTACAATGCTATCCGATTTGTTTCTCCTGTTGACCTTGATATTGTTGCCAAAATTCGCTATGCTTTAGTTTTAGGTTTAACTGGTTTTCCAGCTATGATGCTAAATTCAGCTTCATGTATTCTCATATCCAATGCCCATTTCTATTTTTCATGGGAATGGATGGTTGTGCTGTTTTATGTTTGGTTCTTTGTTTCTTGTAGAGATGAAAATTTTCTTCTTCGTTACAAATGGTTGTCTTCCTTAACATGAGACGTTAAGATTTTAAGAAAGAAAGTTTCTACCCAAAAAATATCTTTACCATTCAAAATTTGTGTTATATGTCTTCATGTGTGATTTATAGTCAAGAATTATAATAACAGTTGTGATTTAAAATATTTTTTATTTTAAAATATATCAAAATAATATTATTTTAAAATTATTTTTAATTTAAACACTTCAAAACAATATCAAAACAAAAAAATAAATATAAATTTTAGAAAAAATATTAAGAATTTAAGAAATTTCAGTTTATATCACATTCTCAAACAAACTGTTAACTATCATGTATATATCTTTTCATTCATCATGAAGTGTTAATTTTAGTTAGCCTTTATTGAATCCATTTCCAATCTAAATCTAGACAACACAGTTAATCTTTCTCTCTTAGGCAAGGAATCATAAAGTCACTGACTTGTTCCTTCTTTTTTTTTGGCAAACAACAAAATTTTATATTTTCTATCACAATAAAATGATAATTTAATTGATTAATTTTTAAATTTATTTTTTAATAATTATGAGTTTGAATTCTCTTAAAGTTATTAAAAACTTAAATAATTATTAATTTTAAAATTTATAAGATTAATCAAGAAGCTAACCTAATACCTATAATAATCTAAAAAACAAATCTCACAGACTCTCTATCTTAACATAAACCAACACTTCAGTTTCATGTTCTTTTGATATGTTTATAGTTTGGATTTTCAATTTATATATTTATTGTTTTTTTACCTGACCAGCGGAGCAGCGATGGCATATGGAAGGTAACCACTGATTTTGTTGCGATTTGATGGTTCTTAATCAATCTGCAAATTCACCATCATAATTCGGTGACTTGCACCTCATCTATCCCTCATGAGTGTGGCCCTTTTAGCAGCAAAATAAATTAATTTTCCTTCCAATTAAAAACTTGAAAGAACTAAAAGATCACAAAATGAGGTGTAGTATTCAGCATTAATCTTTAGCAAAATTAGCACACCGTGCTGTAAATAGTAAGGTTGTCAATTTCGTTTCGATAAATGTTTTGTTTTTTCAATTGGAATGAAATATTTTAATTTCGGAGTGTTTCGGCGTGCTGTTTCGGAGTTGTACTGTTCATATATATATATATATATATTCAACAAAAATAATTCAAATTCAAGATAAATTAATTATAAATTATGCAATACAAACACAATGCCAAACAAATATAATTTCAAAATTTAAAATATTTCTAAATAGTTAAGATTAAATAGATCTTTAACTTAAAGCAATTCAACTTAAACAAAATATCAAAATATTATGAAAGTAAAATATTTTAACAAAAATATTTTAAATATAAAGTTAGGTCAACATTATCAAGTGGCTAATGGAATCTAAAGCATCCTTTTTTTTTGCTCAAATTCCTACAAAGTATAAACATGAAAGAAAAAAAAACATGAATATAAACCATATATATTAGTGATAAATCTAATTTTAAAAAATTAATATCATTGTTAATGAAAATAGTAATAATAATTTTCAATATTATTATTAATATCATTGCTATTGAAAATAGTAATAAAAAAGAGCTTTTTATAATCGGGTGGTTTAATTAATGAAATTGAGCAAGATTTAATGGCTTTTCAAGAGCGGAACGGAACATGTGGAATGAAACTGGAACGTTTCAGGCAGAATTTAGCCGAAAAATCCAGAACGGACCGAGATTTAAAATGAGATGAAATTTGTTCCGTTTTGTTTCGTTTTTTGAATTGGTAAGGAATGTTTCGGCCATCCCAGACGGAACGGAACGGAACGGAATTGACAACCTAGTTATATTATATTTGAGATTGTAATAATAATAACAGTTTAAAATATTTTTTATTTAAAAATATATTAAAATAAATAAAAAATTATTTTAACATTTATATTTCTAAACACACCCTTAAACAGAAATGGGATGCAGCAACTCCAATATAGTGTTCGGTAAAAACACAAAAAGATAGTAAAGAGACGAAACTTTGAAGACTAGATGGTAGGATGGAGAAGAGATGTCAAGTACATGCCTAATTTGTGTTTACTTTGTGACAAGAATTATTATAGAATGCAAGAGAAAACAAAATATTAAATTGTTATGACTTTGGTTAAAGTTAAAATTGGTTGCAAAGACATTTTTTTTCTATTTTAATATTATCTAGTGGTTGAAATTTTAAAAATTATAGTTTAGAGTAAAAAATAATTTAAATAAGTTTAATCAATTTTTCTCTACCTTTTTTATCTCAATGATAGAGAAGAAATTGAATTGTCTTCGTCTCTACTAATAAAACACATTCAATACATTTTTTACTCCTCACCAAACGTCAGCTAAAGAAATGATTTTGATTTTTATACTTAAATTAGAATTTAGATAATCTAATGAAAAATATGTCTCCCTATAAAGTCAAAAAAAAAAAAAAGTAGGGAGTAAAAAGAAAATGGATGGCGAGAGTTTGGCCAGACAAAATGGTGGGTCCGTGGGAAAGGAGAAGCATGCGAATTAGGCTGAAGGTGGAAGTGGAGACATACATTGTGCCGCCCATAATGGTTCTTGAGAGGTGGAAAAGACATGGCATGGAGACCCCCTCGAGCCACTTGGGCTGACTCAGCCACATCTTCTCCTATATGGGCATCCCCCCCGCTCAAGTCTTGACATGTTGAAAATCATGGTCTGGTACTTCACTGCCGTGTGGTCATCAAACTACACCATCCAACCGCATTTTCAAAGTGGATTGTCACCTATTACAAATAAAATAAACTAAGTTGTGTGGTGGTTCTGCCCTTCATTATTTATTATCTATTCTCTCTTGGATCATTATGGATTTTAATACTAATTTTTTAGAATTTTTCTAATTTTATACTTTATTTTCTGTTTTGTACAATTGACTCAGCCGCATTATTCTTGTCCTAGATTGACAACTCTGCCATTAAAAATAAAACCAGGGTTAGGCATATCTGCCTAAGCTTTCAGGCCTGTTTGGGAGTGCTTTTTAAAAATATTTTTGAAAAAATTTAAAAATTTTTTATTTTTTTTATTTTAAATTAATATATTTTTTATGTTTTCTAATCATTTTGATGTGCTGATCTCAAAAATAATTTTTAAAAAATAAAAAAATATTATTGGCATGCTTTTCTAAGTGAAAAGCACTTTGAAAAACAGCAACAACCACACTCTCAAACACCCTCATGACCTAGTGCGTTAGGTCAGAGGACCGTGCTGGTGGGCTTATATACAATTTTTTTTTAATGTATTTAGGTTATATGTAAATTTATAAATTAAAATATTGAACCTTATTGAGTCTCTGACCCTAAATATAGATTGAACGAGTTAAGCCACATCACCTAAATTATTATTATTATTATTATTTTGTTTGATGTATTTATTTTATCCCTTAATTTAAAAAACTCTCTGTTTGTTATCGATGAGTTATTTTTTTATTTAACTTAGAACTAAAAAAATTAATTTCATTATTTGTTATCAATTATTTGCCATTGCTATCTATTAAATAAAAGGTTTTTTTAACACCCCTACCATGGATTTTTTTTCTTAAAAAAAAAGGTTTTGTACAAAAAAAATTTCATGCACTTTATTATCATATAAATCTATTAAATAAAAATTAACCTATGGTATGAAAAATTTATTAAGTTTGATTGCATCCATGACTTGAGTCATGAATTTGGTTATTTCACTCGAGTTCTCACGGGTTAAAAAAATATGTATTTTTTTTTATCAATTTTATACTTGAACATTGAATTAATTAGAGATTTAATTTTTTAAATTTAATTTTTTTTAAAATTATTCTCACAGGTTTTGCATGTCAATCCAGGAGGTTGGCCTAAAATAGATTTGATATATTTTCATCCAGATAAAAATATTGTTCAATACTTAGAATTTTATTTTTTTTACAGTTTTAAAAAAATCAGTTTGACATGTGACAGCGCAAAACAACAGGCTAGTATCTATTTTACTCGGTTGGAAGATGAACTTCTTCCACCACTTTAATATTATTATTTCAGCAAAATGGATAGTTATTAGTTCAGTTTCTTAATTATCTGGTTTAGTCAAAGAAATTTGAATGATGTGATCTCTCTAGAAAATTTTATTAGCATTTATCTTCTTAATAAATAAAATAAAAGATAATTTAATAGGAAAGGTTTAGCAAGCATTTGGTTTATTCTGACTTATTTCTGATTGAGACATAATCCAAACAGGTCCCTCCCAGTAAACTAGCTTTGATCAAATCTTTGCTCTTTTTTTATTTTTTCTAATGCCAATCTCCTCTTGTTCAATGAAACGTTATTTTTGTACAATAGCTAAGTTTTTTCCCTCTACATTTTGAGGGGCAAAACCGAATTTTTATAGCTAAGCACACACATAAAATATTAAAATCAACTTCTTATTTATTTTATTTTGAAGAAAAGTTCTATAATTCTTATATAAATTTATAATCCAATGGATGGATATAATCAAACTTGACTTATAATAATAGTTTGAACAAGATTCAACAAGAATATTTGTAAAAATAATGATCTTCATCTATATAAATTCACAAATTGCCCACCTATTTTCCTCTCCCTTCCTTTTTTTTTATTAAAAAAAAGGAAAAAGTTTTGAGATTACTGGACTGTAAGTCAAATCATTTTTTTAACAAATAATAATAATAATAATATATAGTAGTCGTCAGTGTGTTTTAATTAGCATAAAAATATTTAACCATAAATTGTTGTTAACACTAACTAAAACCCATGTCGGAAAGCTTATAGATAAATGCATATTAAGATAATTTTTTTAAAATAATTTTTTTATTTAGATATAAAATAATAAAAATAAATGTGTGTATGAAAGCCACCAAATAAAATTGAAGGGGAAAAAAAAAGCATTATGAATGGTTTTGTGAAAAGAATGCTTGATAATATTATAAAACTAATACTACAATCTTTTTCAAAAACAATGTAAAAATTGAATATCATTTAATGAAATGATATCTAAAATATATATTTTTTTATTAATTTATTTTAATGAATTATAATTTAAATTGAAAGAATAATATATATATATATATATATATATATATATATATATAAACAAAGAATAAAAAAAATCAGATGCATGGATCCAAGTGGTCTAGTGCACCTAGCCTGTTAGAAAAAAGGCTAATGTCGTGGTCTTGCAAGGTCATGCACACAAGCCTAATCATTTATATTAAGTGAAAAACACTAGAAAACTAGGTGATAACTTTTTATTTCATTCAAAAAATTTAATTTAGTTCTTTATTTTTTTCATGTAATAGGTGATCGGTCCCTATAGTAGTCCAAAATTTAATTTTGATACAAAGCTTTATTTTTTCTATTTTTTCAGTTTTTTTTTTTTTGAGAAGAGAGAGAGAGAGCTTTCTGAATTTCAATGTAGAGAGATAAAACTCGACGTTGACACTTATTCCAACCACCAAAATAATTAAAATCGATGCCAACAAGTTTCATTAGGTGAGGGGAGTCTTATAATGGTTTTTTTAACCTTAATATAGCCTAAAAAACAAGAATTAAGTCGACGATGAGAAATTTTATTCAATTTAATATTATGATTTGAACTGTTTTTTGGGTAGATTAGATTGATATTCTAAGGGTTTTTAGGTTGAAATAAGTTGCAAAACAAAAAAAAAACAGTTATAGCCTTGATTTTCCATCCAACATAATGATGGTTGAAATTTGAACTGACAAACAACGCTTGACCTACCATAATGGGTGGGGGGTTGTGTACCAATCATTTTTTGGAAAAAAATCACCAGCTCATATAAATAAAAAACAAGTTTAGATGCATGGGCCCGACCTTAAAGGCCCACACACATGGGTTTTTTTGTGGATCCATGGCATTGGGTAGCGTTATTGGGTTTATTTACAATTTTTTTTAATATATTTAGGTTATATATAAATTTATAAATTAAAATACTAACTCAATAGAGTTTATAACTCAAAGCTGCAAATTTATAACTCAAAATGACTAATGATTTAAGTCAAATCTTTTGAGTTTTTTTTTTTTTTTTGGTTTTACGTATTTATCCCTTGATTTTTTTTAAAAAAAAATGCAATTTCTCTATTTATTATCAAAGAATTATTATTTTTTAATTAGTATGGGTGAATAATACAGTGATTAGCTAATTAACCTGTACATCATTGTTTTTTTTTGTAATATAACCGTGCTTGGAACCTCTTAATCATTTTTCATATATATATAAAAGAAGTGAGTCAACTGTAAAACAGCCAGCACCGGCTCCCTCATATATCAAAGGTCAGCCTCATCTCTCTCAAAAAAACCCCTATAAGTACAGCACAAATCACCCCCCTTACCCACCCTCCAAGATTACTCCAAGTCATCAAAAGAACTCAAAACTGAAAATCAAAAGGCAAAGAAACTGCAAACATGGTCATAACATCACCACAACACGACTCCAGCTCTAGCTCATCACCAAAGAGGCTATCCCCAGGTTTCCTTGTGTCCATATCATGTCTCATGGCTCTTTGTGCCAAGCATGCAAGCCGTGTCTCAAGCAAGCTCAAAACAGGCTACAAGCCAACCTACAAGAACAGCTGCAGCACCATCAACGAGAGCCCAAGACACTCTCCGCGATTGCCACTTGCAAGGCCAAAGCAGCTCTTGACACAAATAAGCAACAAGGCCATCACGTTGATGCATCGCCGGAGAAAGGGTGATCAGGAAAACGTTGATGTTCCTCTGGGTCCTGATGAGTTTGGTGATGGTGGTGTCTGGCAGAAGGCTATCTTGATGGGTGATAAGTGTCAGCCATTGGATTTCTCAGGGGTAATTTATTATGATGGTAGCGGGAAGCAGCTTAAAGAGGTTCCTCTAAAGTCCCCACGTGCGAGTCCCTTGCCTGCGTACTTGATTCGTGCACCAAAATAGAGGTGGTGGGTTATGTTTAGGTGGCCGAGCTTGGAGTGTTAGGTAGGTCACAGCTGTTTGTTATTGGACAACGATTCCTATATAGTTTATACAGGGAAGACACGTTACTTTTCTTTTGTTCTGGTTTTTGACCTGTGTTTCTTCTTGTGCTTGGGGAGTTCTGGTGTTGTGTGTGATGAGATCTTATTTGGGAAAGCAACGAAGATCAGTCTGATACTTTGCCTAGAAAGGGTCAAAGTACATAGCACCAAATAGGTATATATATACGAGTACAAATGTATGTTGAGATGGGAAGACCACTTTGTAGTGTTTTAAACTGAATGAAAATTTTCTGTTTGTCTTTTATTTTCTATATAGGGCTAAATTGTTGGAATTTTGTTTAAAATTATAGTTAATGAGTATTTTTTTTAGGTTGAATAAAAATTGAGATATGTTTATTTTCTTATATTAAAACTTTTTTGGAATTTAATTTATAACATTAACTTTATAACATGAAACATTTACATGATTAAAATAAATTATGGATGAATAAAAAATTGATCTTAAAAAACCTTTAGCTAATATGTTTTTGAGAAACCTAAAATTGTCTAAAAGCTTATATTCCCGTGTAGAAAAGAAACAAAGTTTTTTAGTGTTTTATTTATATATTTTTTATTGGAAAGTAGTTTTTTTATGAAAAATAATTTTCATAAAAAGTAAATTCCTGAAAAAATAGATTATTTCTCGATGTTCGACAATATCAAGAAAAATAAATTAGGAAAGAACGTTTTATTTGTTATTATATTATGAAAAATAAACAAGAAGATTACTTATTAATTTTTTAATTTTTTTTAAGTTTATCAAAAGAATCAGACCCAATCTAATGGGAAAAAAAGTTGAAGAAGAGTATAATTAAAAAAAATTAATTTTATAAATTATTTTAAATAAAATAAATAACAATCAAAAAAATAAGAATCAAATTTGACAGATGAAAAGGTTGAAGAAGGATGAAATTGAAAGTAATCTTATTTTATAAATTATTTCAAATAAACAAATATGAATTAAAATAACATGAATCAAATTTGAAGGAAAAACAAATTGAAAAGTTGTTTTGAAAATTTAGAGGGTCAGACATAGAAAATGAGGAGAAAGAAAAAAAAAAGATCGTCTGTGTCAAATAAAAAATAAATATGTCACTTATGCCACTTAGAAAGGAAGGGGCTACCAAGAAGATTCTAACCACGTCAAGGAACACCGCCTTCAAACACCGCATGCAATTTTATAAGCCGCTTTTTATTTTAAAATTATAATTTATATTTATAAAAATATCAAATTGTCTTTCAATCTACTTGATTATTACTAAAAAACAATATGAAAAAGTCCATGAACCACAATTTAACAAACTTTGATTTTAAAGGTAATTTAATCATTTCAATTTATTTTTTTTTTGTTAAGGATTCAGAAAGTATTTTTTGGAGTAAAGAGATAGAAAAACTTTCATTTGAAAAGACTTAAGTTTTTTCTTTGGTGAAAACCATTTTCTATTGACCAATTTTCCTAAAGTTAAACAAACGTAGAAAATTTTAAAAAGTATTTTTCATGAAACAAATGTCCATTTAGTTGAAATGTAAGAAGTTAAAAATTGGCTCATAAAGCACTCATGCTTTTAAAAGAAAGAAGACTTAAGCAAAGTGAGCTTTAAGCTTGAACTCATACTTGCATGTGCGGCTCGGCTCATGTTCTGGCCTATCCTGGGTTTGAGTTTACTATAAAATAATTTTTATGGGTTACAAAAGATTATTTTTTGCCATTTAATTTGAGCTTAAGTCTGGTCTATTGAGAATTATTTTTTATAGCCCATTATCTTATCGAGTTTATGGAATAAATCTAATCAACTTCTTCAATTTTCTCCAGAACTAATTATTCATAACATGAATAGTTTTTAGATAGTTTTTGTTTATAAAAAATGCTGAAAAGGAGTGTTCTAATTTTGTTTTTCTGCACTATTTTGGATAAATTTTTATGTAGAATTAGACACTTTTATTTACCTAATTTTCTAGCTTAACTCTTATAGTGTGACATTTATGCTAAAAATATGGTTATAAGTGAAGCCTTCCAAGTGATAGCAATTATTGTAAAATTATCACTATCCTGGAAAGAATCTAAAAATTACCTTAAGCATAAGAGTAAGAAAATAAAAGTTGAATACCTCATTTTAAAGCTAAAGGTACAAAAGGATAATAAATTGTCAGAAAAAAGAATTAAATATTCTGGTATAACTCCTAAAGTAAACCTTGTAGAATAAGTGGTGAAAATCCACAATAAAGACTAAGAGGCAAAACTTGTTGAAAAGAGGAACAATATTGCCAAATTAATAGAAAATAATTTATATGCAACAAGATAAGGCTCCCCAACCAAGGGTTGTAAAAATAGGGTTAAAAAAAGTAACCCAGGAGAAGAGAATGAATGTTGAAGATAATATTAATGAGGTTTATCACCTCATTTATAAAGTTTTGAAAATGAACATGTCTGTTATTATTTCTGAAGTCAACCTGAAAAAAACTTAAGTAATGATGGGTTCACACTAGTGCAACAAGACATATATACATCGATAAAATGATATTCTTTAGTTATAAGAAGTTGATTTTGAACACTTGTACATATGAAATTCATCAACCTCTAAGGTACTAGATGTTGGGAAGGACAACACCTCATGCCTTAGAGGTAGTCAATAGTGAAATTAGTCCATTATGAAAAATCATACATGGAAGCTAGTGAATCTTCCACCAGAAAGCAAACAATTAGGCCATAAATAGATCTTAAGAAATGATATAAGTTTATGGAACTATTAATAAATATAAAGCAAGACTTATTAAATGATTTATTAATATGAATTTATGAATTATTTTGACTTACATTCGCCTATGTTAAGAATAAATTTCATATAATAACTTTTTTAGACATCATGGTTATTAACATATTTGAAATACATCAAATAGATGTAAAAATAACTTTCTTAAATGTTGCATTGCACGAGCCAAGGATCTAGTGAATTCACACCAAGAAAGACCACCATCAGAGCAATGAGGGAGCCATATGTACTACCCTAAATCAATAAGACATGGCTCACTTACTATGTTAGCAAATTTCTCTTTTTCTTTCCATTTAGTCCCTCAATTTCAGTCTATTTACTAATTTAATCTCCAAAACTGAATTATCAAGAGGAAAGGGAAAAGTAAAAGATAAAAATATTGTCCCTCTCCCATAAACACTATCAATCTTTCACAACTTTATCATGCTATCTTGTTAAGAATTACTCCTTTGTTCTTCAAACAACAAGGTATACTAACCAATATTTCATCTTTTTTGAAAACCTATAAATGAAAGCAATTATTATCTATCATTACTTTACTTTGTAAGAGGTAAGCTCATATGATCAAGGTAAACATTCAAACCTTTCATGTTTATTTAAGAACACAAGTTTGCATAGAACACACAAATCTTCACTCTTTTTTTCACGTTATTTTTCTCTTATAATTTACTAATTCAAGTATCAGATGGTCTTTTATTTTGATATAAGACTTGTTTTGTAAGGAATTTTGAGCCCAAGAACAAAACCTATATTCTAACCTTTACAATTTCAATCTAAGACGGGGTTGTAGAAAGCCCGTATCTAATATGAAGTTTTAACGGCTTCATCAATGCCAATATTTATGAGAACCTGAATAAAACCAAGTTTATTCTCGTTTCATATGTATTACCATTTTTTATATATATATTTGATAACTTACAAACTATTAAACAAAAACAAGTAACCAATCTCCCTAGTATAGATACTCTAACTCCTCAAGAACTACATTGACTTTCTCATTAAATGAAAGTGCCCAACGATATTGCTCTGGCTATATAATAATAGCTTTGCACTTTTCCATTCTCTAAATAAGAAACAAAATACCTAGTTCCGTTACATGTACCATTAAGTGCTCGGAGATAGCTTTAGTTATATAAAGGAACAGGGCAGAACAACATGTGAGCAAATAGGCACAAGAAAACTCATGTTGCAACCCTTCAATGAAGCCGATCTTGCTATGAAGAGCGCTTCTTAGCAAGTCCAAGCCATTTAGCCCATACAAATATAAAATATCAATTTAGGCCTAGGTCTAGTAAAACTATGGTTATTTAGTTTGTATTCTAAAAGACTACTTGAAAAAATAATTCAATGATAAAATTTCAAATTCAGGTTTTTGTTTGGAGGCTATATTTGATAAAATTCTATGTTGCTTGTACTTGTTATCTTTCTTATATTATTATGTGCGCATCAATAATATTAACTATCTTTCACTTAGAGTATGAATGTATGATACATAAAATATTAGATTAATTTTTTTATAATTAAAAAAATTGTATTATTTATTTAATGTTATGTTAAATTCTATGATTTTACTCTCAAAAGAATTGTTTTTGGTCTTGATTTGAAAGTTCAACTTATCATTATTTGTATTGTTGATATATAATTGATGTTTAGACATAACCTACTAACTTTGAAAGATTATAACAGATTAAGGATGAGAAAATTAGTTTTAGACTTGATTTGAAAGTTCAACTATGATTGAACACTCTTTTGCCTTATAATCTAGTCTTTTATGGAAAAACAAAGTTGGTGGAATTGTGCACCAAAGAAAAGAAGAAATTAATAGTTATTAGACTTGACTCAAAATCTAACTCATATATAATTTTGGTCATTGGGTCACTATCCTTAGGTTGTCAAATCACTTTATTTTTTTTATTAATTTTTTTAATAAAGGACTAGAATAATGTTGTTTTGACTATTTTTTTTTCTTATAAACAAATAGTTGCCCTGATTAGATTTGGACTAAATTAGGTTAAATTGTCTAGGTTGATTGGATTAACATTTTATTTAGTTTAATTTTAAATATGGTCTAAGTTTGATCTTATATTGCTAAGTTCTTGGATCAACCTGTCGGGTCAGACTAAATTTGATACACTAAAAAAAAACTAAACGATAAAAAAGCTTATAAATATTTTAACCAATTATTTTTTTAGAATTTTTTTTTTCAAAAAGTATGAAATTTATACAAATTTAAACATGATTTAACTATTTGAGACTAGGTGATTCAACCATACATGTTAGACCCGACTCAAGGTCTGACTTGGTTAAGAACTCGGGTTATCGAGTCAACTCATGAGCTAGTAGGCAATTTGATCCTAAAATGATATTTTTTTGAATAAAAATTAAATAAAAATAAAACAATGTAAATTTTTTTTTTTAAAAAAAAAAAAACAAATCTTATGGACTTGATCTAGTCCACCATTTTAGTTTGACTAAGTCAGTTTTTAAAATAGTTCAAAAACAAACTTGACTCGAATTAGGCTCTACATTAATAAATTACTGGTTCAGCTTATCAAATTAGATCAAGTTTAACACTGGTAAAGGTGTAGTTAATTAATTATAAACACTCCCTCTTTCCTAAATTGTTTGAATTTTAAGAGATTGTAATTAATTACATCAAGATGTAATATGTCATCAAATTAATTTTTACTACTACCCTTTATTGAATACAAATAAAAGAGTGATTGAATTGGAAGTATAATTAGAGACATAACATCAAATAACATTAAAATAAATTAAATTATTTTTTAAAAAACGAGCAATAATTCTGAAATACATTTCAAAATTGAAAGAAGAACAAACTCTTTAAGACTAAAAGAGTAAAATGAAATTTTATGCAAAGATGATATAGTTTCTAACGTTTGTTGTTTTTTTATTAGGATAAGCTACGCAAGTGATGATATTCTTTTTTAATCAAATCAAAGATTTAAATCTCCCATTTATTAAAAAAAATAAAAGAAAATTGTTACTGGGAGACCAAGGCCAGTAACGTCTTTCACTAGTTCATGGTCTTCGAACAACTTCATTCCAAGAAAAAGCCAAGAAGTCGACTCCACTGGTCAAAGTATGCCCAAAAGATTGAAAGTCAAACTTATTGACTGACTTCACTATTCAAAGTAAACAATAGGAAGAGCAGTTGAATTCAACCTTCGATTAATTTTCTGTTCCATAAACCACCATTCCTTCTTGACCTCAAAGCCAAATCCATTTATGATATCATTCACTCATTTTCTAAAGACACCCAAACGAAGCAAAATAATTTATTTATTCTATTAAATAAATAACTTCTTCAAGAGGGAAATGAATAATTGAGAGAGATCTTATCTCATGAAAGGGAAATATATAAATGAGTTATGTATTCCAAATCTTAAAAATAAAACAAATCTACCGTGAAATTTGAAGTAATTGTCATTTGGTCACTATTTAAAAAAATTAATTCAACATAAAATCTTAAACAATTATGAGAGGCTCCTAACATGATATTCGAATTTATGATTGTCCGACTATTAATGTTGTGATACCATATAAACAATTTAATTTAATTTTAAAAAATAAATTATTAGGTTAAATCCCTAAATATAATTTTATTATATTCACTAACAACTTGTTTGATCTTGTTTTTTTGTTACTATGCATAAAAAACTATTATTATTATTATTATTAACAAAAAAAAGTGGTGCTTTACTATGCATCACCTCATAAAACAATATTCTTCGTAATGGTATTTTGTATTTTTTTCTTTTGTTTTCTTTAATCTATGTTTTTTTTTAATTTAATTCTTCAACATTTTGTTTATTTAAAATTGAACATTATGATTTGTTTTAGTTTAATTTCTACGTGGTTATCTAAATCTTATAACATAAGTCATGAGTTTTGCAGGTTAACTAAGGTTGACTTAGGTCATTTTATTGTGTCTTTTTTTAAATTAATCTTTTTTTTTTTTATCATTCAACAATGAGTTGATAATGAATTGAGCTTTGTAACTTGTTCTAATTTGCTTTATATGAGGTTATCTTAGTCTCATGAGTTAGATCACAAGATTGGAAGGTGAAATCAGGTTGATCCGGGTCATTCTTTTAGTTTGGTTTCTATAGGGTTATCCCAGTTTCATGAACTAGATCATGAGTTTAGTGGGTTAACCCGGATTAAATTATGTTGTTTTTCTTTGTTTCCTTTTTTTCTTTGATTTATGTTTTAATTTCATCCTTCAACATTAGATTTATTAGAAATTGGGATATATATTTTTCTTTTTTTTGTTATTAATGTGGTTATCATGGTTTTATAATCCAAGTCTTGGATTTGATAAGTTAACCTATGTTGACTCAATTATTTTTTTATCTTTTTTTTAAATGGAATTTTCTTTTTAATTTTATCATTTAACATTGGATTGATTGAGAATTATGATTCAAAATTGTTTTAATTTACTTTCTATTAGGTTGTCATGGTCTCATGTCCGGATTATGGATTTGATAGGTAAACTCGAGTTGATCCAATATGTTGTTGTCTTAATATTTTAGAAAAATGATGTCATCTTGAATTTTTTTTTAATAAAGCTATGTTTTTACCAGTAATTTGAGTTGCTTTTGAATTTTCTAAGTTAATTAGGCCACATCAGGTCATCCTCATGCGATATAAATTTTTTTTCTATTAGAAAAATGTTAGCAAAGTTCAGGAAATTTTTTTTATGTTGAAAAAACTAATCTTACCTCAAGCTTAACGCCGACCAATAATATAGTGAAATGTTTGCAATAAGTAGTAGTTAAAAGTCCAATAAATGAGCTTTTATATTACTTAATAATAAAGCAATACAAAACAAATTAGGAAATTATCAAAAAACTAAAAAATGTGGCAAAAACATTGCAGATTCTCTAACATATTAGACTTTAACAATACCTCCTTCTAGTCTTTATCTTTCATTTTTCTCTTTCATTATGATTTTTTTTCCTATTTTCTTCTTCCAGTCATGGCCTCTTTTAGTTCAGCCCTTAATAACTCCCATAATAAATCTCCATCCTCTTCCCTTATTTTCCTCTCTCTATGCAAAAACAAACATGAGTATAAGGATAAAGAACTTGAAAACAAAACAATTTTAAGAGAGGAACAAAGAAAGAAGACAACATAGCAACTAATGGTTGCTATTGATGTGAAGGAGTCAATAATGGTGTTTCCTTCCTTCCTCTCTCTCTCTCTCTCTTTTTTAATTTTTTTTATGTGGTTTTGAATTTTTTTTTTCAATTTTTTTGGTTTTTTGCTTATTTAAATATGCTTGGCTATTTAGGCTTCTAAGATTTTTTTGTTTTATGGATTTTTTTTACGTGTTTGGTTTTTTTTTTTATCATTGATTTTTTAGGGTTTGTGATTGAGTTTAGGAGTTGGGGTTTGGTTGATTTGGAAATTGATTTATCTAAGAGCTATAATTAACAAAAAAAAAATCTAGAAAACCACAAGGATTCATTGTGGATCAAAAGTGCTTAGAGGTCATGATGGAGAAGAAAATGACATAGTGGAAGGGCCTTTATGATATGAAGATGGAGATTTTGTTGAGATGGAGATATTAATATCAGTTGGTTAACCTACTTGTTTTTAGAGTGAACATATAAAAGAAAAGAATGTTTTTTTTTTTCTAGAATATTGTATATCTTTATTGTTTATTTTCCTTCAAAAAAGATATAATCTTTAAAGAGAATTCTAAATATGAAAGGGTTACTAAACACCTTCCCTTGACATATTTGCTTAAAGCCTTTCATTTTCAGTCTAAGAACAAGTTATAATATTTCATTGATGAAACTTAGAACTAGGTTTATTTATGGAAGGCTTCAAATGGGTTTTTAGGGACAAAGATAAATTATGTGAATTGAAGTAGAGATCTTTATTTGTTTATTTATTTTGTAAAGGTTAGTAGGAAAGAAAGATTTCCTCACACATATTTTGATATTTTCACACTCAATTTAATTTCACTTCACTCATATTTTACACAATTCAATCAGGTTTTTCACTCTAGTAATCTCATCATGCTTTTACCTCATTATTCCCTTAGATTCTTAAAAGTAATTTAGCAATTTATCAAATGATCAAACAAAACATCATAATAATTTTATAATAATAAAGATTCAAGAATCAAGAAATATACAAAACAAATCAAAACAAATCTTGAGGACAAACTTATAAATAACAATGTAAATTCATGCAGAATGTAATGATGAAAAAAAAAACAACATGAAATAAAAGCAATGAAGTTTATATTAATGATTTAAAGAAAACTATCTAATTCCATAAGTCAAGATTCAACTTCAAGAATTTCAAGAATATATATATATATATATATATATATATATATATATATATATATAAAAGATCTACACTAGTTAAATTTTAATGAAACAAGGCAAGATAATTGATTAGTACTTAATAATGCATTTTTATCAAGGTTTTATATCATAATTTTGCACTTGAAATATCAATAACTCATTAACTAGAGCATGTTTCATAATAAACAAGTTTGATAATATAAGATAACTTTAATTTATGGTAAATACTCATTTTAAATGTAGGCATATCTCACAATACAAAGGATTAATTGATGTGATTAACTATTGAAAGTGAAAGGATAAAGAAAAGGCTAAATTTAGAAAAGAGATGTTGATTCAATTCAAATTGGAACAATGTTCAGTCATTGGATCATATCTGGAGCTGTAGATCTTGGATTTCAGTTTGGTTTATATGGCTATAAAGCTAAGACATAGGCCTAAAATATTCATAAAAGTCCAAGACTCAATTCATCCGTTTGGTCCAAATCTGAGCATCAAAAGAGAAGTCTGATTTTGTTATGCAACTCAAATATTATTCAGTGTTCAGCCCATATCTCAAGTTGTAGAAGTCCAAATGACCTCATTCTTATTTTGTTGGAAAGCTAAGACAATTTACCAGAACCTTCATGAAGACTATCTATTCAAATTTTGATGTTAGCAATGACGTTTTCTACAAACAAGAAGATAAGGTTTGTTGTCACGTCAAGAGGTGGCCATCTACTCAACAATTAGTCATCAAATCAATAGTTTTGAATTTTGACTTATAAAAGGATGCATTTACCATGCATTTAGGCATCCTGGTTTTCAGATCAAGATCATGTTGTTGCCCTTTTTTTATATTTTTATAATGCTTAAGTTTTGCTTTCATTAATCTCTTGTTTATG
Organism: Populus tomentosa; assembly: GCA_018804465.1. Taxonomy (NCBI): domain Eukaryota; kingdom Viridiplantae; phylum Streptophyta; class Magnoliopsida; order Malpighiales; family Salicaceae; genus Populus; species Populus tomentosa. The sequence goes on along the minus strand of CM031991.1, from coordinate 4,979,793 downwards.
CCTTTCATTTCCTTTACTATACTTATATAATTATGTTCTCCTCTTGTTTATTTATGTTTCTCTTCTTCATTGTGTTTAGCTAAGTTTATTATGTCAAGGTAAAAAGGTTTCACTAATGGTGTTAAGATAAGTATAATATAAACTCAATATGGACTTCAATGCTTATATCCTAAACAATGTTGCAATCTAGTGGTGTGTGGACTCTAGTTCCTTATTGTTCCTCTATGAATGTTGTTTGCAGTCACTGGGTCTATAAAATCAAGCAACTTGCGGATGGTAGTATTGACAAGTATAAAACCCGTCTTGTTGCTAGAGGGTTCACTCAGCAAGAAGGAATAGACTACCTAGAGACTTTCAGTCTGGTTGTTAAGCCTACAATTGTGAGGTTAGTACTTACTATAGTTGTGCCTTGTGGGTGGTTTATTCATCAACTTGATGTTCACAATGCTTTCTTGAATGGGATCCTTCTAGAAGAGGTGTATATAAAGCAACCACCTGGTTTTTCTCACCCTACTCTATCATCTCATGTTTGTCACCTGCATAAGTCTATCTATGATTTAAAACAGGCTTCCTAGGCATGGTATACAAGACTCAGTGACTATCTCATTTCTCTTGGTTTTCATGCCTCTAATACTGACCCCTCTCTGTTTATTTACTCTGATGGCTATGATCTCATTTACTTGCTTGTGTATGTGGATAACCTTATGCTTACTGGGAACAATTCAACTCTGCTATGCCACTTGATTACCTTACTGAATTCAGAATTCAAAATCAGGGATTTAGGCTCTGTGCATTATTTCTTGGGAATTGAAGTCACCAAGACTGCCATGGGATTTATGTTCTCACAGCATAAATATAGTCTCGATATCATTCAGCGAACTGATATGTCTTCGTGTAAAGTTGTCGACACACCTACTTCATCCTCTTCTAAGCTATTGTTGTCCTCAGATACTCGGTATTCTGATACTACCCGTTACAAACAGATTGTTGGTGCTTTGAAGTATCTCACTTTTACTTGTCCGGATATTTGTTATGTTGTTAAAAAGTATGTCAATTCATGAACTCGCCTACAGATGGCCATTGGCCTCTTGTCAAAAGAATTGTCTGATACCTTCAATGAACGACATCTTATGGTTTGCACATCACTCTTGGTTCCTCTTTTTCCTTACATGGTTTTACAGATGTTGATTGGGCTAGTAGTCTTAATGACAAAAAATCCATCAGTGGTTACTTAGTATATCTCGGTCGAACACTTATTTCTTGGAAGTCTGGAAAACAACGCATAGTGGCTTATTCATCGACTGAAGTAGAATATAAGGCTTTTGCGGATGATACTGTTAAGATTTTATGGATTCGGGCTCTGTTATCTGATCTTCATTTCTCCTATAATCCTACAACTATCCTTTGTTATGATAATTTGAGTGCTACATACTTGTTCATCAATCCTATCTTTCATACTCACACTAAGCATGTTAAAATCAATTATCACTTCGTTCGTGATCGAGTTGCTAAAAAGGACATTGAGGTTCGGTTCATCTCCTCCAAGGATCAACTTGTTGATGTTCTTACCATACCTCTTTCTTATGCGTCCTTCACTTATTTTCGGTCCACGCTTCATGTGGATTCTCTCCCTTCAGCTTGAGGGAGCATGTTATGGAATGTTTATTATGTATATTTATATTTACCTTATATTTACCTTATATAGGATTCTGATCATGTAGTATCATGTACAACCCTATACCCACATATATATATATATATATATATATATATATATATATATATATATATATATTAGATGAGGGGATTTGGAGACTAGCTGATGAGGCATCAGATTTTTTAGCCTGTTAACTAAGATTTTTGTCACAATCTTACAGTTAACATTATTACATAAGTACCCAATCAGACGGAACTGATGGATATATTCTGGTTGAGGGACCTTCGGGATTGCAACCAGAAAGGTCTGGTTAATTGTGGGCAAATTAACCGATCCAAAGGCGGCAACTTGCCGGAGAAAACTGAACACGGAGGGTCCAACCGCATTCCATTGTGACTGCTAAAAGAAAGGCCGGTATCCATCTGGACCTGAAGCTTTGTATGGCTTCATATCAAACAACGTTTTTCTAATCTCGTTATCCATAATAACCACATTAATCAGTAGCTCTTTGCTCTGTGTAGAGTTGCTTATAAATCTCCACTGCCATTCACTGATTACTTGTATCTTTCAACGCCTTGGTCTTTTCTTTTGTCTTCTAATCACAGTCTTTGTATGGAAGTACGAAGAGTTCTTGTCCCCAAAGCATATCCATTGGCATCTTGATTCTTGAAACCAATGAATTTCCTCGAGCTAGAATCTGGTTGAATTCATCCTATAGTTTCCTTTCTAAATCATAATCGAACGGGTTGTCTCCTTGAGTTAAAGCCCTTTGAATACCCTCAAGCCTAGTTAGGATTTTCCTCTTCCGAAGGAAAATGTTACCAAAACAACCCAAGGAGAAGAGATTGATTGGGATAGGGTTCTGAGTTTCTCAAAGCATTCTCTCTTCAACTATTCACTAGGATGGACATAGGCCACAGTACAGAGCCAAGGCTCCCCACTCCGATCATTGGCAATTGTATGTATGAAGTACCGAGAGTGCTGTAAGATCTTTATATAAACTTGAACTTTATCTACATTGAGCCTCAACTCTAAAATTGAATCAAACTTCAATTTTTCTATAATTTTATCAGCCCCTTTCCCAAAGACCCTAGGCTCAGCAATAGCCAAAATGTTTAACCTATAAAATCTTCTAAAATCATGCATGATTGAGCAAAATTTAATGTTATCGGCTCCTCTACAATTCCAGTATAGTATATTCATCATGAGAAATAAAGAAAAAGAATAAGCAGTAACACACTAGCTAGCATGGACCTCTATGAGATAGATTCTTAATTAACATAATATATAAGACTCAGTATGAAATATAAAATATAAAATTGTAAGAGACTAAACCTATCATATTTAAAGATATGAGGATGTAAAACTTATATTTTCCTTGCTAATCTAAAAATAATGTGTGCACTAAAAGTGTTATGTAGTAGGTGCAAGGGCAAAAATCAATATCCAATCTAAAATTTAATACACACACATGAAATACATGTATGTTTATTTAAAGATAAATTGGATATGTGCTTATTTATTATGAGAATTTTCTCTTTATTATCATTTTTTAAGAATTGATTTCCATACTTTTAACCTAAAATAATTTATACAAAAAAAAAAATTATAATAGATAATGATATTATAAGAATGAGTTCTATCTCAAAGTAATATCTTAGTCCCTAAACTTCTTGATAATTTTTATTTGATTGGCTTATTTGATCGTTGATGTGATTATTACTTTTATGATTTTTGGTGATAGTATTGCGATTTTATTGAATTTTTTTTTATGATAAATATCATATATGTATTTTGATAATCTTGATAAAATTTAAGATTTGACATGTAAGAACTTAAAAATACATGTAGTGTCTCATACATGTCATGTTATCTTCTTGTGGCTTTTATTAATGTGTTTGCAAGATAGATAAGAGTTCAATTAGTTTGTTTATTTTTCTTAGAGCAAAAAACATTATTAAGTAAAAAATAGAGAATGCTTTGCGATCATGAAATTAGTGTCAAAGCATTGTGTATTAACGTGTCTACAAGATATATAAGAGTTCAATTAGTTTGTTTATTTTTATTAGAGCAGAGAACACTATTAAGTAAAAAATAGAGAATGCTTTGCGATGATGAAATTAGTGTCAAAACATTATGTAGAGAGATGTTGCATGGAGATGTGGAGATTCTTATGAAGACATTGAGATTTTTCATTAGAAATATGAAGATTTTGTTATGGAGATTTTATTAGAGATATGAAGATCTGTTTGGAGACATGAAGAGTTCATATAGAGATGTGGAGACTTCATTAGAGACATGGAAAAACACTACTGATTTTATTGAAAAGTTCAAAAAAAATTATCATGCAAATAGAGATACAATTTCTAAAGTTTATTTGATCTTGGGTAATGCACCATATGGATATTTTTCTATTTGTTCAGGTTACATTTCTTTTTTTATAAATTGTTTGAGATAACTCTTGGAGATCAAACTTTCGATCTTGTTTTTTAGGGTATAACATTTCTTAATATCATGATCATTGTTGTGGTGAAGGAAATTAAATTTGTTAAGGGTTCTTGTGTTGGCGACATTTTTTATAAGAGGTTGATATCGTACAAACTCTTTTCTCTTGATGGCAGCCAATACCTCAACATGTATGGTGATCAAAGATGTGGTCATAAGCTTATAAAATATTAGTTGATAATGAAAGGATCTCTTAATGTCTTTGGACTTCTAGGAGATTGATGGCTTTAAGGAGATTTTTCTTTTTATGGCTAGAAATGAAGGTGTTCTTGTTTGGTCACACTCATTTCTTGTGCTCGAATATGATTTTTCATCATTTGTTTCACATTGAGAAGAGTTCAGTAGGTGAGAATATACAATCGTTATCATAAGAATAATTGTAGACCTTAATAATCAAGACTTTTGTGAAAATAGGTTTGAGTAGACTTTTCATGTTTAGTATTTTCTCGTTAAGTCGTACGAGATATGTTATATTGCTTCCATCTTCTTATTGTATGATAAAGAAGAGTTTAGTGATGCTTTTCTTAACTTGTATGCTTGTACTGAAGTGGAAGATGAGTTTGGCATTAAGATCATAAAAGTTAAAGATGAAGCCAAGATCTAGGTTTTGTACACGACATCACTGTCTTGTGTTACAAGATCTAAGATGTTTTGTATGTTCTGTATGTGCTCTTTTAAGTTTGTAAGCCCATTGTAATTGCCTAAATTGGCCTTGACAGATACATAATCTTGGGAGAGATGATTATATAATACTTGTCAATAAAATAAAGAATCCCCAATTGGATGGGATAATATTCATTGTTAAGATCTCGTGTAGTTACAAATCTCATCTTGTGTCGAGGTATTTTTAATTAAATAGGGACTATATGAGTAAAATTTAGAGGGAGATTGATTGTTATAGCCATTCTTGTATTTAGGACTTGTTGTGAAATGATCTTCATGGTATGAATGACACCTTTAAAGAGTTGGAGTATGAGTGTTCTTATGCCTACTTGCTTACATGTTGTTTTATCTTGTTTTTTTAGATAACTTGATTTGTCTTTGTTTATTTAATGGTGCATGCAATGGAGCTATGTTTTGTATTTTTTATTAAAACAGGATAGAGCACCTTTACTTGATGAGAGAGTTGGTAGAGATCTAGAGGAGCTGGAATACCTGTGATAAGTAAGTTAGTAACACTCCTGTTTCTTGGATTTTCTAAGTTGTCAACCATGTAAAGTATTTATGTTAATGTGAGAAATGAGAATGACCTAACTTTTGTTTAGTTTCTCACAGACAACACCGCTAATGAAGTTATGAAAACTTCATATTCGATTTGGGCTTTCCATGTCTTGATCATAGGTTGAAAGTGCTAGGTCTTGAATATAGGTTTTGTTATTGATCTTAAAAATCCCTACATGACAAGTTCCTTATCAGAATAGAAGACCCTTCGATTCTTAAATAAGTAAATTATAGGAGATAAATAATGTATAAGAGAGTAAAGAAAGTGGGAGAGAGTATCTATGAATATTGTGTGTTTTTTATTGTCGAATCAACTTGTATTCCATTGCTTACTTTGTAACCCAAAGTATTTATACAACTTGGTCATGTTAGCTTTCCTCATGGAGCGTGGTGAATGGCGTTGTAATTACCTCGTAATTAGTAGAGTTGCAAGTATATGATACTAAGTTGTTGGTTATCATATCATTGATAAAGAGATTGATGTTCGTTATTTGTTGTGGTGTCTTGTTATGCTATTAATAAAGAGGTTGGTGATTTATATTGTCTATAAGATAACTTGTGAATGACCATTGAAAAAAACAGGTAGTTTTACTCTTCAAAGAAAAATTAATGTATAGTAATAGATTGTGTCATTGAGTTGCATGTCAACAATGATATTAAATAAGTATTTAATATTATGATGCATATGTTTTTAGCTCATGGCTTGATGAGAGTGGGGTATAATATCTTAATTTATTGCAATGTCTAGTACTAATGCTAAATATCCATATAAATTTAATATCAAATCAAGAATCCTTCTCAAAACCAAGGTTGTCAATTCCGTTTCGGTAGGTGTTTTGTTTTTTCAATTGGAATGGAATGTTTCAGTTTCGGAGTGTTTCGGTGTGCCGTTTCAGGGTTGTATTGTTCATATATATATATATATATATGTATATATTCAACAAAAATAATTCAAATTCAAGATAAATTAATTATAAATTATAAATTATGCAACACAAACACAATGCCAAATAAATATAATTTCAAATTTTAAAATATTTCTAAATAGTTAAGATTAAATAGATCTTTAACTTAAAGTAATTTAACTTAAACAAAATCTCAAAATATTATGAAAGTAAAATATTTTAACAAAAATATTTTAAATATAAAGTTAAGTCAACGTTATCAAGTGGCTAATGGAATCTAAAACATCTTTTTTTCTGCTCAAATTCCTACAAAGTATAAACATGAAAAAAAAAAACAACATGAATATAAATCATATATATTAGTGATAAATCTAATTTTAAAAAATTAATATCATTGTTAATGAAAATAGTAATAATAATTTTCAATATTATTATTAATATCATTGCTATTGAAAATAGTAATAAAAAAGAGCTTTTTATAATTGAGTGGTTTAATTAATGAAATTGAGCAAGATTCAATGGCTTTTCAAGAGCGGAACGGAACATGTGGAATGAAACCGGAACGTTTCGGGCAGAATTTAGCCGAAAAATCCGGAACGGACCGAGATTTAAAATGAGATGAAATTTGTTCCGTTTTATTCCGTTTTTTGAATTGGTATGGAATGTTTCGGCCGTTTCGGACGGAACGGAACGGAATTGACAACCTTGTTCAAAACTCTTAAGCTTTAATGAATCGTAATCGTTCATCGAATAAGAACTTCAATTTTAGAATCAAAATTAAGATTTTCCAGCTTTGATATTTTTTGCAAATCATAATTTGGACTGAAATCCCTTGGCTCCACCACGGCTCAGGATTATATATATATATATATATATATATATATATATATATATATATATATATATATCGGTTTAGCCTCGATTAATCTCTTTTATTGTGCTTTTTTTCACCCTAGATGGCATTCATGTATTGTTCTTCTTCAGGATTGCTGGCATTGTCTTCTTCTAAATTACTTACTATAAGCTTGCCCAGGAAATGTGATAGTTTATGAATTTCCATTAAACAATTAATTAATAAAGTTGTTCAAAAATATTAAACAAATAATAATATGCCAAACTCCAAGCTATAAATAGACACAAACATACACCCTTTCCATGATTCCATCAACACGAAGAAAAGTAAATGCCACCATATCAAATTGACAACATCACGAAAAAAAGAAAAGTAAATTAAGTAGAGAGAGATAAAGACGCCTGGTTTGCCCAAATCAAGTTCGGCAGAACCCAAACCCTGCCGGCCACCACTAATGAACCAGCTTGTCAGGCACCAGGAGCCGCATCCTTCACCTTGCTCTGCAAGTACCCACCATACTCCCTGGCGTAGTCCTTCACATGGCTCGCTGTATCGTAGATTCTGTTACGAGCATAATCGACCTGGTCCGACCCAGGTGGATTCCACCCTCTAAAATACTTATACACCCATGACAATCCAGCCACGACGGCCAATCCGAACCCGCAAAAAGATAAGAACCCAGCAACAACAAAGAAGAGGACTATGCCCATAGGGATCCATATGGGGCTTGAAATGATGATCAAAGGAGTTAAAAGGGTCAACCCGAGTACTGATCCTGTGACAGTGATCCCTGTAAGGAGAAGGAGAACGGAGCCGGAGATGATAAGAGTCAACATGCCAACAAGTTGGCTTGAGTTTGATCCGATATGGAGTTGGAGTTTACGTAGAAATGTAGAGCCACTGTGGGTGGTGGGAGTGGTGGTGGGTCTTGTAGCTCTCTGGGTAGGGGCACGGTCAGCCATTAGGGAAATTTTGCGGATAGAAAGAGAGAGATGGAGACAGAGGAACGGGTTTACTTAAGGGTGGTAAATAGAATTTGGTTTGGTTTATTTCGTATGGATGGGACACGTGTTCGGATTTGGAGACATGCAAAAGCACACGTGGAAGGGTGGAATCTTAGAACTCCTACATTTGGATTTTGTTACTGACCTTTTCTCTCTCGAGATTTGGGTGTGGTATGGGCAAATGTATTTTAGATCATTTGTATGTAGATTGTACTCGTCCATGATCCGTGCGAGACCACATGCTAGAAAAAAAAAATCTTAGCTTTAAAAAAAAGTGTCAAGAGACTGCAAATGTGTATTATAAAAGTGAGAAAAAGTTGTGATTGTGATTTCGATCATAAATTTAGTTGGGCTAAATAAACTTATCTTATCTAACTACATTAAATGTATTGAACCAAGAAAAAAAAAAGTGATTATGATATATATATATATATATATATATATATATATATATATAAAACCAAGCATATCACAAAGAAAATTAAAAAGAAAAAGAAAAAAATATGAGCAAAGTAAACTTGAGTGTGTTAATGGAGAAAAACACTTTAACAATTAATTAGGAATTACGCATCAATTTTAGATTTTATAAATTAAGGTTTTTGAGTGAAAAATTAGGAGAAGTGCAGAAATTGTTAGAATGAAGTTAGTTGAGTTAATAAAAGATATTCTGAAAATTATTACAAAAAAATCATTAACTTAAAGGTTTTAGTGGCCAGCCATGTGAAGATTGAACAGGGGAAGAAGAGAATTCTGAAATTTGTGTTGATGAACACTTATAGTATATATATGATGTGAATAATGGGTGAATGAAGCAAGAAAAAAATGGACTAGAAAGAAAAAGGGAACCCTTAGTTCCTTTAAGCCAAGTTCAGCCAAGAGTAGGTAAGAAGAATTCTAGTGTATTATATAACCTTGATACATGAATTAATTATAGTGGAAAGCTCACTAATAGGGAAAAATGTGAAAAACATTGATAGTAGGAGACTTCACAAGTTTGATGCGTGTTATGTGAAGCGAAGATGAAATTATTAACCATGGCTATAGCTCATGATTTCGACATAGGAGAAATCATAAAATGTAGGAAAATGTAGAAATAAATGTTGTAGAAGAAAAGGAGAAGATAGGTTGGCGAAAAACATACTAAGGAATCACTGATGAAATCTGGGTAGATTCATCACCCTCGTTCTAGAAGAGATTCGGGCCTCAAAACAATAAAATTTGGGAAACAACTCTTATAGAAATTGTAGCCAGAGACATTAGTTGTCCAACAAATCTGACCTCACTTTTTTGAAGCTCTAGAACTCCAGATATAAGTAAATGTATGAGGAAAGGTCGAGTTCCTGCCTTTGCTGGCAGATTCGACAAGATTGATAAAATGAGGAAGTTTAGCCGTGATAGTGGCAAAACCCGGTTTCCTTCCTACCACAATTTTATAACATCGTACCTTAACACTGAAAGGGAATAAACCACATTTTAAAATGAATTTGATAATATGCATAATGATTTAAGATAACAGAACGCAAAGAGTAAATGTTGTTGTTGTTGTCTTGCTATTTGCAAAATGTAAATTGAACATAAACTAATGTGGTGTACTTGTGGATTCAGGAGGAACCGTGGGAGGAGTACAACAACAATAAGGGAGCGCAAACCGAGCATCGGTGGTAGGTAGGTGTTTCACACATATACTCTCCTTGGTTATGAGTGAAACTAGTATTTTATTTAATTTTGGAATTTAACACTTGCGAATAAAGTTAAATAAAGGAAAGATATGATGAAATAAACATGGATTGAAATCTGATTTTGGTTGTGGACTTATGGACTTCAATTTTGAATAATGAACTATAATGATGAATCCAAAACAACCACCTCTGAACTTGATTAGTTGATCCCGAATATAGGTGGTTAATGATGTTAGCAAGATTTGCTAACATCGGCATGATCTTGATGAAAATATAATAAATGTTGAACTTCATTAACTATTCGAGTTAAGAATAATTAATAATACTAATAGACAATATCGGTATCAACAAACCTAGGATAATTTGATTAGCTTTCCAAAAAGAAAGCTAATGATGTCAAGAAACCTTAGCATGGGCATTACTGGAAAAATCTCCAAGGTGAGGCAGAAAATAATTGATTGACTATTTCGAGTTAAAAATAGTTAATGGTATCAGCCAGTAAATTGATGTCGACATCACCAAGGATTTGATTGGTCGATCCGGGTAAGGGCGACTAATGACACTAATAGGAATTATTAGTGTCGGCAATAACCTCCCTAAATTTGGGACAGGGTAGTAAGATCGGTGTACCCGATAAAGAATGATGGATAATAATTGTAAAAGAAAACCCATAAGTGGGTTATGAAATGATAAGGCTCTAGATGTAGTAAATGAAAATTTAAGTATGGGTTTCCAAGACAACTATGGCTGTATTTTTACTTTTAATATAATTATTTCCATAATTTGATATTGTAGGTCCTTCCATTCACGCTAGGAGTAGTGTTTTAGGTTTCTAGTTCCTTTTGTATGAATTAGGAATTAAATGAATGTCAATGTATTTTGTCCTAAATAATTATATGACTTGAATTTTATTAGTATCTCTTTATATTAATCATCGAGACTTAAGATTCTTACTATTTTATACTTGTAATATTAACGTTGCTTATCCATGTTAGACTACCATTTTGTATGTGCTTGTAAATGAGAAGGAAAAATGACTATGTGAGCTATTATGCTTGTGACTAGTAGGATTGTGGTTGTAATGCAATATGAATATGTTATAATTATAGAATGAGCATAGAATATATGCAGGATAAATTATCAATAATTTGAAATCTTTCCGGTATAGAAAAGACTTTGTTGAAATTTCAATAAACCTTAAATAAGTATGCAAAAAAAAAATTACTCATAAATTTCAATAGTATAATTGTTTTGTTTGATCCCGGAAATAGGAATGTTACAGGTGAAGTAACAAAAAAAATCAAAGTTTACAAATGGAATCATGACAAAAAATTTATAATCAAAAGCAAAATAATTGAATCAAATATCTAAAAAAAAATAAAAGGATAATGTTGTAGCCTAATTTTTAAGTTTTCCCAAAAATTATCCTTTTCTTTTGAAATTCAAAACAAAACAAATAAAAAAATATTGACAACTTGGCAAGAGTAGACTAAGAAGGGTTTCAAATGAATGGAGAAACCAAACTAGAGTTTTTGACAAAATTAGAAGCTCAATTGTACCCCATTATATTCAAGACAAAAAAAACAATGTAGATTCAAGGTCAAATAAAATAATTATTGGATGAATCTGTATAAAAAATAACTCTAAGAATTTTATTATATTTTTAATAGCATAATTTGATTTAATCATGGACCTAATTAAAGGTTTAATTAAGTTTACAAATTAATTTGGATCAAATTAAAAGATTTCATTAGGTGAAATGACTTAATTATACTTTTAAAAAGTGAAATTAAATTTAGAAAATTAATTTGGGCTTAATTAAGAATATTGAAATCTTAAATAACCAGATTAATTTTTTCCAAGCTCAATTAGGTGAAATTAGAGACAACATTGGAATAAAAACAAAGTTTAGGAGTTAATTAAAGGCTAAATTAAAAAAATTCAGAACTAAGGATGTTTTTTCAAAAAGTTCGCGAATTTAGAAACCCAATTCAATTGAAAATAAAAGTAAAATTGAAGAAATTAGAAGTTTGAAGGTCAATCAGAAACAAAATTGAAAATACTTAAGACCAAAGACTAAGTTGAAAAACTTCCCTAAATTAGGGGGTGTTTTTGAAGCTTTGTAGAGGTGATATTGAATTGATTATTAAAAATTCAATTAAGGTCCTAATTGAATAAATTAGAAAATTAGGGGGCTGAAATAAAAAGGGGGATTAATGACTTAATTTAAGCCAAAACACCACAAAGTTAAATAAAACAATGTGTTTTGGCTATGTTTTGAGCAAACCAACATGTTTTAGTTAAAGACAGCGTTGTTTTGGTCAACGCCAAGTAAAAAATATAAAAACTAGACGATGTATTGTCTGACCACTACTTATTATCTTCAATCTTCAACACCAAAAATAGTAGCTCTGATGCCACAGTTCAAGTCTTTCTTCTCTCTTATACTTCACTATATAAGATAAAAAAAAAAAAAAAAGATGCCACCCTCGTGACCTGTCATTGCACCTAAACCTAAACAAAAAAATTGTCCCTTGGAAGCCCTGAACCCACAGCAAATTTGACTTAAAAAGGTTGACTTAACTAACATTTGTAACCTGTGATGGTGACTTTTAGCCAACAATTAGAATTATTTCTGTTTGAATCAAGGGCCAAGATTCATTCCCAATAAATACTAAATTTCCTTATCTCATCTCGTATAAATAGAGGTGAATTTCATGGGAAAAAAAAAAAAACAAAAAAAACCAGCCATATAAACACCACCTTTCCAGCTGCCCAACCACCTTTCTTTACCTCCAACAACTACCATGAGCCACCACTAACACTAGCGGTGCCACCAATAACCAGCCAACCTCTTCCAGGTAACATCATTCTCTCCTCTTGATTGTGTATAAGCTTAAGAAAAAATAGGAATAAAACATGCCAGTAACAAGCATGTTACTAGCAAATCTTCTTCTTAAGCCACCACTAAGGCAAGCCAATGGTGGCAAAAGCATGGGCTAGACTCCATTTCATCCCACATCATTAAAAAAAAAAAAAACATGTTAGGCCATTTATTAGCCCAACAAATTGGGTTGGGCTGGGCCAAGCTCAACCTAGACTTAAGGTCATGTTTGGCCCACCTTTTGTTTTCCTTAAAAAATAAGACCTTGTTTGGGTTCTTATGAGGTGTTTTCTAAACACACCCTTAATGTATTTTTAATACCACTGATTCTAAGGACGTGCTTGTGTGTCTAGCCAAATAGACCCTTAGAAATTTCAAAAAAAAAACTTTGAAAACATTCAAAGACCATTTTGAAATTATTTGTGGGTTTCTCGCGTGTTTTTCCAATAGTTTTTACCTAATATGAGATTGTAGACTTACAATATAAGATACAGAAAAATACATGATTTTTCTCCAAAATTTTGAAAATATCTCAAAAATGCATTAACATTTCCTTTATTCTAGAAAGCATAAAAATATATTTTTTTTCAGAACATATCGAATTATAGACTTACACTGTAAGATACGGACATGATATTAAAAATACCTGATTTTCTCTGAAATTTCAAAAAAAATAAAAACATTTCCTCGTTTCAAAAACACAAAAAAATATATTTTATTTTCATGCATATGACCAAATTCTGAAGCCTTTTCATGCATATTTTCTAAAAACAAAATCAAATATTTTATTATAACCAGTTTATGATTATCTATTAGAATTTAATCAAAATACCAAAAATCATAAAACAATTATTTTTTAATTAGTCGTCGAAGTATTAGGATTGCCTATGTCTTGATCCAATAATTATAAAAGGATGAATAAGCCCTTAGACTTAAGTTTACAAATTTCTAATTAAAGGGGTAACCAAGAAAATTCATTATGTTTTTTTAAGCAAAAAGATGAATTAGCCCTATTTATTTTGATTTTAAGGGTATTCCTGTCATTATATTGTACAAACAAAAAGTTAAAAGACCTCTTTGAACCGATCAATATTATAATGACTGATTGGTCCTTACGAAATTAAAACATTGTCCCCCAAAGCTATGCAAATGAGTTTTTTAGGAAGGTTAAAATAATAATTATATTATTTATCATTACCAAAAAATCGTTAAATATAAACAGAAATACCGAGGGAATATTTCTGTTGGAAAAAAAATTCAAACAAAACAAAAAAAAATAATGACATGTCAATTTTTACCAACGGAATTACCGACAAAAAAAATTCTATCGGTAAAATCCGTCGGTAAATTCATTGGTAAACTGTGAACACTGTTCATCATGTTAATTACAAAGGGAATCACCAACGGAATTTTCTGTCGGTATTTTTCAGAGAGCTTCAGAACTGTTCACTTTCCAATTGCACTGATAATTGTTGTTCTTTACGGACAAGATCATCAACGGATTGAAAAGTCATCGGTGTTATTTGACGGTTTTCTGAAATAATTTAAAAGTTTCATTTAAATATTAGCGACGGAATCACCGACGGATTAAAAAATCATCGGTGATTGTTTATAAATGAATTCACTACCCCAATTATTTTTTAATAGTTTATAAATGGTCTACGATACGGTGCAGTTCATACCAAAAAAAATTTTGATATAAAAAAGAAATGTTTTATTAAACTTAAAACCTGACTCGTTGGTATTAAATCATATGAGAGTTGCTTTGACATAACCCAATTAATTTAGTTGGTTTAAAAGCAACATGAATGACTTGTAAAAACATGGATTAACTTTAAAAAGAATAATTCAAGATGAAATTATAGTTTTGATGATAAACTAATGCAAGTTTATCGTTATTTTATAGTTGAGCTGTTGTCTGAGTAGACACAACTTAATCTTGGATTAGAATGAAGAAAGTAAGCAGTGGGTCTGATCTGAATGTGATTATAATAACATATTTATATAATACAGGATAAATAGAAGGATTATATTAAGAAGATTATTTGATTAAAATTTACATTAAAAAATTATAAAAATAGATAGACGTTGAAGCTTACTAACCCTACAAATAATTCTTAATTTGAAGGGTCAATAACCAAAAAAGTAAGATATAAAAGGATCGCTTTTAGATAAAAATCCTAATCTTCTCGATATGAAATAGATCAAGAAAGGAAAATAATTCATTTGGGGCTTTCCTCAAATTTCATCCCCTTTCGTATTAATCCTTTCGTATTAAAAATTATTTGATTGTATGTAGAACCTCTATCGATGGTCTGAATTATTCACACTTAAAATTATATATTAATTTATTTAAAAATTATAAATATTTTAAAAAAAAATTAAAAAAATCTTTCATATTTATCTATAATTTACCAAGTTTCATGCTACCAGTTTACATTATATCTTTTATATTTACCAAGTCATATTTTTAAGATTCAAATACATTTTTAATTTATTTAAAAATTATAAATATTTTAAAAAAAAATTAAAAAAATCTTTCATATTTATCTATAATTTACCAAGTTTCATGCTACCAGTTTACATTATATCTTTTATATTTACCAAGTCATATTTTTAAGATTCAAATACATTTTTAATATCAAGTTTAAATTAATTACATTAAATTTCAGTGAATTATATCTTAGAATATTTCTGTCATTTTATCTTTTTCTTTTGGTTTTTATAAGTTTTTCTTTTATTTTCCCATTTTTTTATATTTTTATTTTTAAATTAACACAAATATTTTATTTTAAATTCTCAAAATCTAAAGTCCCCTTTTTAATTTAAATATTCAATTTACTCATATAACATAATATATTTTTTTTATGAAATTTATCATGAACTAAACACCAAAATATTCACTTCACAGAGAAAAGGTGGATGTTTAGATGAATGGTTTCCATCTAGGTTGGTTCTGGGAATGTGTCGAAGGTTTCACCTGCCCAAACCTCACGAAACAAATCCAGTTATCAAACTCTTACATCTAAATTACTTTTCCGGTAATTTTTTCTTTTTAAATAAATAAAAAAATATTTTATATAATTATTCTTAGAGTTCGTTTGGCAACGCGTTAGAGTTCGCGTTTCATTAAAAACGCACTAATCAGGCGTTTGGTAACAGGTTGTTTGCAAAATTTAAAACGTGGGTCCCACCATTTAAATGCGGCAGGACCATAATTTTTTGAAAGCAGTAAAATACTGCTTTTTTTCAAGATTCAACCTGTGGTTGAACTTTCTAAAGATATTAATGTGGGAATTACCAAAAACACATAACTGTTCCTCGTCCGGTTCTCATTTCTCTTCTCATTCTCATTCTTGTTCTTCCATTTGCATTGATTTCCCTTCAAATCAGCCCTAATTACACACAACAACTCCACAGTAACTATTACTGCTGGAGCACCCAAAACATTAATGGCTTCTTCTATGAGTGCATGTTCAATTATCATTCATTTTTCTTTAACAAAAGGAAATGAAGAACAACTTGGAACAGCCCCGAAACATGTATATAGATCGAGCGTGATTCAAGCACCAGAGCTCAAATTTCCAAAAGGTGAGTTCACTGGTCTGTTCTTATAGAAATGTTAAGTTATTTCTTGTTTATTCTAGCACAGATCTGTTTTATCCCCTTTTGTTTGTTTATATGCTAAATTTTCCTTTGTTTCTCCTTGTTAAAAGAAAAAGAAGACTACGAGCAACCCGTGTTGTTGCAAGCAACAACCCCACCAACATCGTGCTTCATTACATCTCAGCTGCAATTTCCAACAGGTACTGTGTCACCGGTCCCCTTAGCAATTTTAATTTTATTTTTGTTCATCAATCCACCGAAAGAGGAAATTATGGAATAAATAATTATGGACAATAGATAGATCAGAGCATGTGAGCTTGTTGTGTGAATTGCTTTGTTCAATGAGATAAGACGTCATTCTGCCTCCACGTTTTCTGATGTGCAGTAGTAATTTACAAGAACAAGATTACATTTTACCCAGCTCCTTCGTTGTATCCTTTACTGTTAGAGAGATTCCCCAGTTTTTTTGGCAGAAGAGATGATGGCCATCGACATATCATGACTGACTTTTTGTCGATGAAAAAACCAACCCAACCCTCTCTGCCCCTCTCTCTCCCTGAATCACCATGGCTACCATTTCAAAGCTCTCAAATCCAAGCCCCGCAGCCTCCCTCTCAGCTCCTTCTAGATCTTCTTCCTTGCCTAAAGTCTTCTTCGGTTTCAGTACCAAAACTTCTTTCGCCAAAGTTAGGTTGTCTTTGAAGAACACCCAACCTTCCCCCAGGACCTCCTTGGTGTATATTTATTTTCTCTTCATGATCTTTCCTTTTTCATCTGGGTTTATTTGGCGTGATCATCCTAGATAGAGCATTAGGATCCAGCTGCCTTCCATGTTCCATCCAATCCAGTCCAAAACATAATTTCGTTTCCATGCTCTCTCACCTATTAAAATGCCGGATAAATTACATAAACAAATCAAAGGGCTGTGCTGGCTTTTTATTTATTCATGTCTTTGCTTGGTTTCGCTTTCTGATCTTTCTTTTCCTGGGGATATTGAAAGTGCCTGCAGGTAGTAAAGATGAATTCCCGCAGACTCTTTCATAACCTGCCATTGATTGCATCAATCAATCACAGCTAGAGAAACCGCTCATCGCCTATTTTTCAGCTTGAAGTCCTGAGATGCATGGAATTTGAGAGCTTAGATGGTTTCCTTTCCTTTTTTTTCCAGAAATTTAGGAATGCAAATTTATTGCAAAAACAGACGTGTTTCCTGCTTAATTCCCTAAGTTCTTTCGCCCTATACATTTAGTCATCTATTACAAAAACAATTCCATCTTGCTGCTTGAAGTTGTGTGTTGTGTGATCCACCACCTGCAAAGAAAGAAAGATTAAAGTTACAAAACGTCCTTGATTCATATACTTTCGTATTTACAGAGTAAAATTCATAAATTATTGACATGCCTAAATGCTAAAGGGGGACTCCTGGAAGGTGTCCTACAAGGTACACTAGGAATGGATTAAAGATAGTAAAACCCAATCTCAGAAGTATAAAACACAAATTTTCCCTTCAGAAGATAATGGAATGAGTTGAAGGGAAGATTTTCAAATCCAAGCACTGAATGGATTGCCATGCCCTAGTTTAACTAAAGTTTTAAGGAAGCAGATAAATAAGCTCAACTCTTACCTTTAACTAGTATTGTGTGCTGCTGATTTCTAAGTAATAGTAAATTAAACAAATAATTTCAGTTGCTAATTAAAACATCCCCTGCTAATTGATGAATAACAGTAATATGTTGTAATTGATGAATAACAGTAATATGTTTATCCCTGCTATTTGATGAATAACAGTAATATGTTTATTCCACCGTAGGTAGGTTTTTATGTTCTTTCCCCTGTCAAGTTTTTTAGTTCACACTTCACATCATTCAATCTTTTTTTGAATTAGTTCTTTAGTTTCCTTTTGTTATTCGTTGGTATATGTTTTGTTGCATATGTAATTTACTATTCTGTTACTATTGTATTATGGCCTTATCAGCATTCAATCTTTTGTTCATTAGTTAATTGTTTGTTTAATTTTTCATTGCATTGTCAACCATAAGCAATGGATGGGTCTGACACACATGATAAAGCTTCTTGGAGCAAGGCAATGTTGCACACGTTTTGCGACATTTGCATTACAACTATTGAGAGAGGCATGAGACCAAACACACATTTTGACAAAGCTGGCTGGAAATTTGTCGTACAGTCGTTCAAAGATCAGACAGGCCTTTCATTATCAAAATCTCAACTTAAAAACAAATGGGATGGGATTAAAAAGGACTGGAGGGTATGGAAAAAATTAATATCTGAAACTGGAGTTGGTTGGTCTTCTGAACTTGGGACCATCTCAGCAACTGATGAATGGTGGCAATCAAAAATTCAGGTTAAGTTGCTGATTTGCAATAGCATCATAATTTTTTTTCATGTTGTATTATTTATTCATCTATTAGCATTTCTAATTACATCCAGCTGTCATTGCACAGGAAATGAGAGGAGCAAAGAAGTTTAGGCATGTCGGCATAGAGCCCTCGTTGTGTGCCAAGTACGATATCATGTTTACTAACATAGTGGCCACAGGAGAATATGCTTGGACTCCCTCACAAGGACTTTTATCAGATGAAGATAATGTGGCGGCTGAAATGAGAAATACAACCAATGAGGATACTAACATGGAAGAAGGAAGTGGCGACTCTAAAGAGGATGCAATCCCTGATTTCACTCGGGATGTTAGTAACATGGTTGGTGGAAGCAATGTCGCAAACAGTAGCAGCAACCCCAGCAGTTCAAAGAGAAAGAGTCCACATCAAACTAAACCTCAATTGCGAAAAAAGAAAAGGGGAACTGGAATGGGAGCAGCACTAGTTGCACGTATGGATAAAATTTTTGAGACTGTCTCCATGCCTAGAGGGATCACAGCTCCTTGTAGAGATAAAAAAGGTTGTAGCATTGAAGAAGTAATGGAAGAACTGCACTCTATTGATGGAGTTGCCTTTGGTAGTGCACTGCATACCTTTGCAACTAAATTCTTTTGTGCGAGGAGCAAGAGGGAGATGTGGGCTGCAATGGGTTGTATTGATAGAAAAATGTCATGGCTGAAAATAATGTTTGACCAACACAGACAAACTTAGATGGACAAGGTCAGTTTTTAGCTTTTTACCATATTCATGTCTTTGTATTTATGTTGAATTATGTAGACAAGTAACATATTTAGTTGTCTGAAATATTTCCCACTGGTTTTGCAGACTTCCTGTGTTGTAAATGTTGCTGGAATTAGAAGGAGTTGCCCATGTTTTGGTGTATTTTCATAGCTAAGTTTTTGGAACCCACTACCATGTATGTTTTGTTATATATGTATGACTAAATAGTGATGTTGGGTTGGAATTTCATGGATGTTAATTTCTGAAATGTAGACCTTAATTATGTGGATGCTTATCTTTCAATGGTACCTTAAATATGTGAATGCTTAACTGTGAATGTTATGTTTAGCTTGTTAAAGTATTCCTTTGCAGTTCGGTTACTTTAATGTTGAATGGTTGGTGATAATAAGTTGTGCAACCGAGACTACTGCTTGTTTGTATTATACTTTGAATGTTTGGTTAGTTGATCTTGAATGGTAGGTCTAGGTTGCTAATTTTGAAATTTTCAGTTGGTGTATGCCATATTTGAATGTTTGGTATCTTGCTCTTAAATGGTAGCTTTTGAAAGTTTGGTAACAGATTTTGAAATATTACTTCCATTCCTATGTATTTGTATATAAAAACTAGTAAGTATGGGAAGTTATGGGTTTGCATGCTGTCAATTTCTTTGGGTAGAAACTGAATGTGTTAGTACCTGCAGAAGAGTGGTTGTTTCTAATTGTTGGTGTTGCTGATTGCTGCTATTTATACATCTATAATAGGTAAGTTCCATTTAATTCATTAGGGTGCAGCTGATTGGTTAATGTTATGGCATGCATTACAAGTCAGTTTAGTTTCTTAGGTTTTTAAATGTTTGTTTATGGTGTGCATTGGGATAATGAAGGGTAGAAAATTGCTAACTTTGTTAGAGACCTCTGTCATTGTATATTCTTCTACATAAAGTCATCACTGTCTTGTTCAATGAAACTGTAAATTTAAAAGTCTATTTTAGCAACAGATGGCTAATCACCATAAAACTTTAACCATTGCAGCTGCTGTAGCATGTGTAGGTTTAAGAGAGTAAAGAGACTTGAAAAAACATGTAATTTGTCTTTTAGTGCTTACCAGCTGCTAGAGCTCATCATGTGTTGTATTTGTTTCACCTGCAAAAAATAAATACAACCACCGAATTATTACTTGAAAAATTGATAGCTTTTTTATATTTTATGGCATCAGCTAAAGCAAACAAAATCGTGATTATTATTGTTTTTGCTTTGAAAATGATCGTACTCTTATATTGATGTCAATGCATAGCTAGAAAAAATAATTATTCACCAATAGTAAACAATTTTACATCGAGATTTTTTTCATGGCACTAATATTCAAACTTCATGAAAACAGTCATGAACTCACAGGGCAATATTTCTCATTTGTAAAATCTATCTTATAGCATATAACAGGAGATTACTAGGAAAAACAATTTGTCTGTGATTTGTTCATTGTTTCTAGAATTTCAATTTTGATATGTTGAAATTTTATTTTTTATGTTGTGTATAGCAAGTGGAATTATAAATTTTGATTACAGATAATAGGCATTTTGAAAAAAGAAATTCAATTTCACTTTCAAAGAAGGTAAAGGATTGAATTGCAAATAAATATAGCCTTATAAATTTTACAAGCCGAGCAAAATTTCATTAAACGTGGATAAAGTGAACAATAACACTTATTTGCAAGAATGCATTATCCATTTGTTTTTTTTTTTTGGTAAAAAGTCATACAATTTCCAATTATTCACAAAAAAATCTGTATGGCATGATAGATATGGATCCGCACTGGTTTTCATCACTTTTTGACGGGGATTATGATGACGTAATGAATAACGTTGCCGATTATGTTAATTATGGTAATTCTTCTGTAAACGATGGAGATTGCAGTGGTAATCACAGTTCTGATACAGACGACGACGACGACGATGACAATGATGATTCAGATGAAGAAGGTGAGTTGTTTTGGGAAAGGGAGTTCGATGATGAGAAATTGATTTTATGCACGGCAGGTGCCATAACTTTATATTATACTACTTATATATATAAGGAGCCTTGTATGGATTCGTACAACACCGGAATGCAATGGTTGATAGAAATATTACATGGACATTGGACGCGCTGTGTAAACATGTTTAGGATGGATGCAACAACATTTCAAAGTCTGTGCGGTAAACTTGAAAACCAATATGGGTTAAAAGCATCTAGAAGAATGTGTGTTTTTGAAAAAGTTGGAATATTTCTTTATACAATAGCTTTGGGTGCTTCCAACAGGGAAGTTCAGGAGAGATTCCAGCATTCAGGAGAAACAATTAGTAGGTACTTTAATGAGGTTCTTAGATCAGTTTGTTTGCTCGCTACAGATTTAATTCAACCCGCAGATCCCGGGTTCGTAAACACACCGAGGGAAATTATGAACAATCCGAGGTATATGCCACATTTCAAGGTAATTTTGTTAATCGTATTGGTTAATGGTGATTCGTATTTCATGAATTTATGAAATTTAATTTTTTTCATTAGCTCAAATTGATGTTATTTTGCTTGTTTATCGTATATTAGAATTGTGTTGGAGCTATTGACGGTACACATGTTCGTGCATGTGTTTCTTTTGAAAAGCAAATCCCATTTATCGGCCGAAAAGGTGTGCCGACCCAGAATGTTATGGCTGCATGTAGCTTTGACATGCAATTCACATTTGTTTGGGCGGGTTGGGAAGGAAGTGTACATGATACACGAATTTTTCTCGAGGCAATTGACAATCCACGTATAAAATTTCCTAAGCCGCCGGAAGGTAGTAATATGTGTATGTGGGTGTGTATATATGATAATTAATGTTATTTTTTTATTTTTTTTTGCAATTTTCAGTTTAAAACAATTGTATGTTTTTCCAGGAAAATACTACTTGGTTGATTCGGGATATCCTAATGAATATGGATTTTTAGGTCCATATAGAGGTCAGAGATATCATTTGCAAGAATTTAGGAGGCGAGGACAACCACAAACTCGTGAAGAAATTTTCAACCGTATGCACTCTTCATTACGTTGTGTGATAGAACGAACATTTGGAGTTTGGAAAAAAAGATGGCGAATCCTACAGAATATGCCATCTTATAATTACAAGGCACAAGTTAAAATTGTTATCGCATCCATGGCAATTCATAATTACATTAGAAGAACTTCAATGCAAGATGTGGCATTTATGGAGTTCGATCGCCATCCTGATTTTGTGCCCGATGATTTTCTAACTGATGTGGCTCCACATTCACAAAGCCAAGGACACCAGAGGCCTTCACGAATGGATTATGTACGTGATGGGATTGCTGCAAGTTTAATGACACAATTATAAATTATTGCTCTAATATGTTTAGGTCTATTTGCAAAAATTTATTGGTTGTAATGTTACTTTATTAATATTATGAATTAAGAACTTCAGAAGAAGGAAAAGAGCACAAAAATCCACCTGGTTAGTGTTATAAGTAGAACAAAAAGGATATGTTAAAGGATTGGATACTCTTTTAATGAATTTTTTACTCTTTTTTGCCACTCTGTCTAGCTGCCATCATGCATTAAAAAAACCCTCCTACACAATTCAAGAATTGTGCTGATATAACAAGAAATCATGATGTGGATGGTGGCACTTTCTTTATTAATTGAATTGAACAATCGAATCACGACATTTTGCATTTTTGTTTCTGTTTTGAAGAGAGTATGGTGAATCGGATGAACAGGGCAAGCAATCCTTAAGTCCTTTTAGGTAATTATACAATAAAATAAAATTGAACCACAATTTATAACCAAACACATTAAACAATTTTTTTTTCAATCACAATTTGAACCACAGTTTTAACCAAACACCTATTTTTCCAGACCAACCATAACTAAAAGCACTTTTTATAAAACTACTTTTTTCAAACCACAACCACAACAACTACCGCAATGCCAAACACACTCTTAATATATACAAGCATCATTTCTTGAGAACCCTATAAAAATCAATCTAAGCTTCCAGCCTAACTCTATAATTATGAATATATAATTACAAGAAAATGACGATTTTAGTCAGGTATCCTTTTTAAAATAAATGATATAAGTTATTCAATAAATAATATGCATATAATTGAATACAGGGGATTTCTAAACATATTCAAGAGATTTTGATTAATTCGTTATGTATACTAATTATACGAAATTTATGAATTTTTCTAATAGATAAAGAAGATCTTTCGCCTAATCTGACTTGATCCCACAATGTATGGAGACATAAAAAATAAAATAAAAATAAATAAATTCCGACCTAAAAAAAAAAGACTTTAGGGTTTTCACATGCTAATCGGTTTTTCAGAAAATCAAATAAGAAATTCCGAAAGTCAAACCAAATCTGAATGGTCAAAGATGAGAGATAGAGAACATGGCAGTGAATAAAAGCGCTGGCATAGAAAGTGAAACAAGAAAGAATAGGATTCTTGGGAGTACTTTAGTTGGGCTAACGTATTCCAGGGGCATTTATTTTGAGTTAAAAAAATACTTTATACGTGAGAAATATTCTATATTAAATATTTTTATGATATATAATTAGTAAAGTGAAAAATACAGAGGTAACAGAACAACTACAATGTGTTAGGGTGATATAAGGATGATAATAATGATTATGATAGCAGTAATAATGAAATGATAGCTTTAATAGTGTTAAAATAGAAGCGATAATAAAATTGGTGATATATTAATGATGATAGTTAGATAATAATAGTTAAAAATATTGTATGATATTTTAAATGGATTATTATTAGTAAAATATTTAATAAAATATTTTTTTCATCAAATATTTTATATAAATCAAATATGAAAAAATATATAAGATATTTTTCTATGAAATATTTTATGGAGACAAATGCTTATTTCTTCTAGTTACTCTTGGGACTCAATACTTTATACTGATCAAGATTATTCAAAATCTTCTTGTTGTTGTTTTTATGAGATTTAGTCCAAACAAATTTAACAAATTATTGATGATAATTTTTGTTATGATACATGAAAAAACCACACAAATATTTTTGTAATGTACACTTTTCCATAAATATCCTAAATATTTATATTAATTATATTATAACTTAGATATTTATATAAGATATCTTAGATATTTCTTAAGATATTCATCATCAAGAAAACCTATATAAACATATTCATCTAAGAACATAAAAAAAGCTCCTCTCTGAATAATGTAAAACTTCACACAAATCTAATACAAGACTTTAACAAGACTTATGAAACATTTAAGTCTAAAAAATAATATTTATTCTCCACATCACTTGTATAAATACTATGCTGACATAAGCATTATAGTGTTTTTCTTGCAGGTGTGGGTTAATCAAATCCTTCAGGTTTAGTTTTATTAGCCAATGGAAAATGTCTTTAATCTTTCTTTAATGAATTTTTTTTTCCAACCTCATCATTAACACCGTATATGAAAAATAAATAAAAATTCAATTCTTTCCTATTTTTCTCAAGCTATTTTTATGGATGATGAAACTCAAACACAATGACAGGGACGTTAACGACATGCCAATAGCTACGCCAGTGGCTATGCTTATAGTTACGATGGCAATTACGCTCACGACAATGCACGTGTGGCTATTCCAAAACTTCTACAAAACTAAATGGACTGTAACAGGAGCAAATAGAAAATAAAGGAACCAAAAAGAACTTTTTTGAATTTTATAATGGTCATGTTATTTTTTCATGTCTTACACTTTGGTCCTTGTCTTTTAATTATGTCTTTATACAACAAATTATAAGGAACTGGTCATTAATTTGATTACAAAGGATGCAACTGAAAAGAAAAAGATTCGACAACAAAAATGGAAAAAAAAAAAAAGCACTATAAATCCATGATGCTTTGTCTCTGTGTACATGCATGGAGCTGCAACGAAAACCCCAAGCATTTTAATATTTTTTTATAATTATAATTATAATTATAATGATTTTAGAACATATATGAGCAGTATCATTAATGAATCTTTTTCCCCCATCATGCTCTATATCTTTTTAACTTTGCATTACTTTCATTGTTCTATTAATACCATGAAAATATTGAAAGGAGGAAGTTTATTGCATCTAGGGCGAAGGAAGTTATTGTTAAGAAAATAAAAATAAAAAGAAAGCATGACTAACAAAATCAAACATGCTAAAATTATTTTTAAAGAATCATTAAAACATTGATGTGCATAATAATGTTATTAAGCTATGATCTGACGAATCAGTTGACCTCGAGGCTGCTTCTTTTGAAACCATTCTAATTTTGATCCTAAAAAGAATATACGGGAAGTAAATGCTGCTGATTGCTTTTAATGGAGGATGAAATTGATTAAAATCTAATAGTTTTAGGATAATTCCACACTATTTTAATCTATAGATACTTAGTTGATATTATTTATATAATTGGAATACTTATTTTTATTTTTCCAAAAGGGAGCCGGCAGTTTCTTCTTCATTTCCCTTTTAGCAAAATTCTCTTTTCTGCAAAAACCCTAAAACTACTTTACTAAAATTAATCAATCAAACCAACGAAACTCGAAAATCTCTAATGTTTCACCATTAAGATAGCTTCGCCAATTCTAATTCACGCACAATGGACGCGCGTAGACCCACCACCACTGTCCCCAGGGTACGGCAAGTTGGATTCTTCACTCCCAACGCGCCGCCTGCTCAGCCGAGCCGGACTCAGTCCTTCCCTCCTGGCTCGAGCTCACCACCTCTCTCCAACTCTCCCGCAAGCAACTCCTTATCACCCGTAATGATCCCTCCGCCACGTCACCTTTCCGATAACCTCGCTCACCGCGCAACCTCACCTCTCCCCGTCCCCGAACCCTCCGCCTTCCGCCGCCATATCCGCAGCCACCACGTGGCGGTAGTCGGGAGCTACAATCCATCGGAGTCGCTCCTCGGCGCGTCG
Source organism: Populus tomentosa (assembly GCA_018804465.1). Classification (NCBI taxonomy): domain Eukaryota; kingdom Viridiplantae; phylum Streptophyta; class Magnoliopsida; order Malpighiales; family Salicaceae; genus Populus; species Populus tomentosa. Next base: position 4,953,391 of record CM031991.1, on the reverse strand, counting down.
CCTCCGCTGGCTTCCCCGTCGAGTCGAGTGATTGGAGATGGAGAGTTCTCGGAGGAGTCGTCTGCTGGTTGGTTTCGGAGGAGTAATTCGGCGAAATTCGCTTCGAGTTTTAGCGGCGGGTTTGACTTGACGTCGGTTAAGTCATCAGAGACTATGGGATTTCATCAAGTTAAAAAACCTGTTGTTGCTCAACCCAAAGGTAAATTGCAACTACCCTTGCCACCTGCCGTTACTACTACTACTACTACTATTATTATTATAGTTTGGATTTTTAATAATAAATTAAAAAATATTGTTGCAGAGGAGAAAAGTGGAGCTTCTGCTGTTGTGGAACCTCAGCTAAATAAAGTGCTTTCTTCTTCTTCGAGTACAAAACCATCGAAAGAGAAAACAACAAAAGCTGAACGGCGTGCCTTGCAGGACGCTCAACGTGCTGCAAAAGCTGCTGCTAAAGGTTTTTGTTATATATATATTTGTTTTAATCCCAAAAAGGGTTGAAAGTTTTGAATAATACAGAAACTAAAAAAAAATGTGTTCATTTTAACATGCTTAATGAAGAGTAGAATTTATCCAATCAATTTCGTGTCTCAATGTTTATAATTCGTCTTTTTTGTATAGCTATGACTGTGTCTGAGGGAGTATCTACTAGTAAACCTGTGAAGCAGCAGCCAGCGCAGAAGAAAGATGCTCCACCACCTGCATCTTCAATTGCAGCTTCTGATAGGAAAGGAGGTGAACGCTCTATGGAAAAAGAGAGGAGGAAAGATATCCCTGCACCACGAATGCAATTTGATGACAGAAGTCGTGTGGAAAAGGCTAAAAAGCGTGCAGTGGTCAATCAAAGTGAAGCTAGGAATAGGGTTGAGTTGTTTCGACACTTACCGCAGTATGAACATGGAACTCAGCTTCCTGATCTTGAGTCGAAATTTTTCCAACTTGATCCTATGCATCCAGCTGTTTACAAGGTGCTACTTCGTTTGGATAATGACTTTATACATTTATGCAGGAATTTGTTCAAACCATTGCACATAAATCATTATCCATGTTAATCAATTTTTATCCAGTTTCTCAAATAAATTGTTAATGAAAATCATGAATGCACTTGCAACATGTTGAACATGCTCCTATAGACTGATATGTGTTTGTATGCCCTTGCAACTTTGGTACACAAATTTAATTTTCTCTTGTAAACTGAACTTGTGGTAAAGAGCTGTGAAAATGAAATTACAGTGGTGATATCATTTAAATTTTTGGAAAACTAAATTTATCATGAGGGATGGATGGATTGTCTAGATTTTACTGTTCAAGGGAAGACCCCAAGCATGCAAAAGCAGGTACACGCACACACACACACACACACATATGCAAACACTTATACTTTGGTTGCACACTGATTTATGGCATTGGTGTACCTCTTGTTTATTGATGTAGCTATGACCTTTTGTCAGGTTGGCCTACAGTATTTGGCCGGAGATATCTCTGGAGGTAATGCTCGATGTATTGCAATGCTTCAGGCATTTCAGGAAGTCATTAAAGACTATTCCACACCACCTGAGAAATCTCTAACTAGAGACTTAACTGCAAAAATCAGTAGTTTTGTTTCCTTTTTTATAGAATGCCGACCATTTTCTATGAGCATGGGAAACGCAATTAGGTTTCTCAAGAGTCGGATTGCGAAGTTGCCTTTAACTGTTTCTGAATCAGAAGCAAAAGCCTCCCTTTGTGCTGATATTGATCGTTTCATAAATGAGAAGATAGTACTTGCTGACAATGTTATAATTAGGCATGCTGTTACCAAGATCACGGATGGGGATGTTCTTCTCACATATGGATCATCTTGTGTCGTTGAGATGATTCTGTTATATGCCCATGAGCTTGGGAAACGGTTCCATGTTGTTATAGTGGACTCTCATCCAAAACTTGAGGGCCAAGCCCTACTCCGTAGACTGGTGGGAAGGGGACTGAGGTGTACATATACTCACATAAATGCTGTTTCTTATATCATGCATGACGTTACTCGAGTTTTCTTGGGCTCTTCCTCAGTATTATCTAATGGAACTGTGTATTCGCGGGTTGGGACTGCATGCGTTGCTATGGTTGCTCATGCATTCCATGTTCCAGTCTTAATATGCTGTGAAGCCTATAAATTTCATGAAAGAGTACTGCTTGATTCAATCTGTTCGAATGAATTAGGTTTGTTTGTTTCCTTGCAAGATCAGTTCATATTGCTTTATCCCTTGATTACATGTATGTTCTTTGATACGAGAGGAAAATAAAGGAGCATTTTTCATGTTGCCTGCAGGTGATCCAGATGCTATTTCAAAGGTTCCTGGAAGAATGGATATTAATTTCCTGGATGATCTGACCAATAAGGACAATCTGCAGCTTCTAAATTTGATGTAAGCTTCCAGATGCCTTACAACCTAAGAAAAGCAGAAAAAAAACATTTTAATACTATCTTGATCTTGTACTGTGACAGGTATGATGCCACTCCTTCGGAATATGTCTCAATGATCATCACTGATTATGGGATGGTAAGTCATGGTGTCACAAAATACTTGATTGTTTTGCAGGATTCTCTGTGTTGCAGTTTTGTTTAATGAATCTTTACAAATGATTAGTTAATGCTAGTATTATCCCACCTAAATAATACACTCAACTCTTTGTATATCAACTCCATTTCAATAATGTAATACACTTAACTGCATAGTTGTAGTAAAACAATACACAAAATATTGAGACCAACTACTACAGTGTAGTAGTAGTAGTAGTAGTTAAATACAGCGCATGTTTAGGATTGTGGTAAAAGTTGCTTTTCAAAGTGTTTTTCACTTATAAGTCATCAAAATAATGTTTTTTTTTTATTTTTTAAAACTCATGTTTGATATCAGCACATCAAAACAATCTAAAAACATATAAAAAAGAAAACTAATTTAAAGCTAGAAAAAATCAAAATTTTTCAAAAGCATGGTCCAGCTGCAATCCTAAACACCCCTGTAGTCAAGTACTAACTACTACAGTGCAATGCAAATATAATTATGCGATTTGGAACTTGATAATTTTGCTATAGGTAACTCACTAATTACCATATCCAGCACGTGAACTAGTCAAAAACATGAAGGAATTAATTTCTGGAGATGCAAGATGTAAATGTTTAAACTTTATTGTTCTGTATGGTGATTCAACCATTGCTTCTTATTTTCCACGAATGTTCAAGTTTAATTTAGCTGGTTGAATAATTTAATCTATATTTTCTCTGTTCTCTGGTATTTCTGCACCTACCTGGCTTTTTTATATATATATATAAATTATATTTTAGTGCATGCTGCTCTGTTGTGATGGATGCTGCCTTTTGTATTAACCCACTGTTTACGGTGCTTGAGATTCCATCCTGATGGTTGTGTATATTCATATTGCTATCTGCAGATCCCACCCACAAGTGTGCCTGTCATTGTGCGCGAGTATGGGAGGGAGCACCTGTGGATACAGTAATACGGGAAAAACCTTGCTTCGGTGAAGGATCCTTTATAGTGGATCCCTTGCATGGAATAACAGGACTTTGAATTTTATTATACCTGGTTGGGAGCCTCTTCTAATCATATTCTTCACATCAAAATGATATGACTCTATACGTTGCCAAACATAAGTTTTGTTTAAATTTGTTATTAGCAAATCAGACAAGAGAACGGTGCAACTTTTGCCCCACCTGAGCTCTGGACATGGAGGTGGTTTGCTTTCCATATTGGTGAAAGAGCTTGAGAGTAATGTGCATCGTCTTAGAAATTACGGCCCAACAAAACAGGCCTTTTAAGCTTAAAAGCAAGCAAAGTGCTTTTCTATAAGTATAGTCAGAAGACCAAAGGGCCTTCGGAATTGAAGATTCCGGGCATGGCAAATCATTAGTCATTACAATCATAACCATTCATTATGCAATGTAATCCAATTAGTCATTACAATCATAACCGTTCATCATATTACAATTTTAGAAATCACAAAACCAGACATAGTAATGGACCATGAGATTTGATCGATCCATTACAGCTAAACAAAGATGCCATAATTTGTTCGTCTCTGGTTAGCATTCTTGGGGATTCCGAACCGCACATGCATAGCATTGATAGATACAACAGAGGATATAAAAAAAATCTGAGCGTCCAGTTCGTCTTGTGAGTTAAGAGGCAACTAAATTACAAATGGACTATGCAGGAGATTAACCTAAACTACAGGCAGCAAGTGCACTTTGCTTCCATCAACTAAATTACACCAAAATTACATCCTGTATTCTCATTCATTGACGTGTCTTTTATCATCTTTGTTTCTTGTCCAGGCCAGCAGTGTTTTCTGCTGTTGGAGCACCTGCCATCTCCATCAATCTCTCGTAGTCTATCTCATCTGACTTGCACTTCAACTTGATCCCTCCTTGCATCCATGACCTGATACAAAGAATCGCCTGTGTGCTATCATGTGGCATACAAAATCGTTGCTTGTCAATTTCATCACCTTTACTGCAAAACAGATCTTCAGGCGCCACTGAGGTCGGCTGCACAGCCAAGAAATCCCGGGCCATCACTGAAAGACGTGGATAGCGCGTGCTGTTGACCTTCCACCACTCCAGGACATCTGTTGGTATTGGAGCGGGAGGCTCTGACAGGTACTGAGTAAGCTCGTCGGTTGCATTGCTCAAGCTCACTCTTCGCTTCTTCCTAGCAATTTCCTCTGCAAAGGAAACACCCCCCCCATCTTCAATCTCTTGAGCGCCATACCCACTTGTCATGGATGAAAAATGGCTGCTAGAGTAATTTCTTATGAATAGAGTTCTGGCTTCGTCCAGATAGTTTCCTGAGCTGAGGCTCTCAGGGATGAGCTCACATTTGATTCGGGGATCCAGAATTGCTGTCATGAAGATGAATATGTTGCCAACCTGTGTGGTGTAACTCCTAGACTTTGTTGCCATGTCTTCAGCCGCATTTTTTAGCCAATCTGAGCTGTGACGGGAATCTCTGCATAGGGTAATCATCTCAGAGATGTGATCCATGAAGAAGAGAACCAGCCCAATGGTGAGTAACTTATTTGTGCAAATGTTGTTTGTGGTTTTGTAGAAGGGTTCCAAATATTTATGCACGATACTAACTGCATTCTTCTCTGCAGGGCTCAGGGCCATCCTCCCAACAATTGTCTCCTCGTACTTTCTCATAACACCATCCATAGACTTTCCAGCCTGCAACCATAAATAAAACCCTAGTTCATATTTTCTCACTTTATCTCAAATTAAGATGTTAGAGATCTCAGATGAAAGAGCAATTACCTTGCACACAATATCAAGCATCTGGTAATTACCACTCCAGCGTGCTGAAGTTTCAAGTGGAAATTTCCAACTGCCTTCCTGATAAGCTGCTGTTAGTTGAATAAAATCCTCTGACATCTTGGCTGATGAATTTAGCTCTAGCACAAACTCCCTGACCTTAGATATTACTGGTTTGGTGGTTTTTAATCCATCTTCTATAATCAAGTTCAAGGTGCGAGCAGCACAAGGAATATAGCAGAACATCCCCAGTTTCTGACCATCTAACTCCTCCTTCAGAGTATGGCATGCATGAACAGCATTCTGACTGTTATCGTGAGTGCATGAGAGGACTCTACTCTCTATGTTGTACATCTTGAGAACCTTTTCCAGGGAATGATAAATCTCAGAACCACCACAAGGGTAAGGTATTTGACATATGTCAAGAAGGACTTGTTGGAAGGACCAGTTTTCATCTATCCACTGACATGTGACGCTCATATAGAATATTTGCTCATAGGAGCTCCAGAAATCCAGAATAATTGAAACCTTGGACGAAACCTTTTCCAAAGTAGCCATCACATCTTCCTGCATGCTCCTGAAAACTTCACGGATTTTTACTTTGTACCGCTCACCTGGCCAGAGTTGTATTGATGGGTTTAGAAATTTAAATGAGTTTGCCAACCACTTTTCTTCCAAGGTTGAAGGAGGAAGAGAAGCTAAGATGAGCCACTTAACGAGCAACCAATTTAGATGATCATAATCCATCTGTTGTTTCCCCTGTTGTTGAGCTTTCTTGACCACAGTAATGGGCTGTGGTGCTGAACTAGTGACTGAATCTCCGGACTTATCATATCCTGGATGGCGATTACTCAGGTGCCTCCCCAAATTGCCTTCATCAAATAAATTAAGACCATTACATGCACACAGAAATTCTTGTCATGATATCATGCTCAAATTCATCTGAAAATAGAACACAAGAAGGTAAAACAAAGAGCAATTTGGAGACTTCAACTTAGAACATAGCCACATGATTTCGGGACAACAGACTCATAATGCAGCACAAAGCTCGGGTCAGCAGTTTCAGTGTTGGATCTCAATTTCATTTTAGATACTTACAAGTTACAACATGTGAGTAATTGAAGAGAAAAGAAGAGGAAATGGAACTAGCATAGGAGTCCTACCCGTGGCAGTTGCAATAGAATAGCTTTGTCCACAAAACTTGCACCGCCGACTCTTTCCGTCAGGAGCAGTCTCAAAAAATTTAAGATAGACTGAAGTCATTGTCTTCTTTCTTTTTGTTGGAACCACGGTAGTTCCCTTCTCTGAAGATCCCAGCCCAATATCTACTGGATCGACATTTTGGATGAGTGCCACATCCATCATTGATTTGGGATGATCCATATCTACTCCACAAGCAACAGCTGAGTACAATTAGAGTTACATACACAAGCAATATCCAATCAGTTCCATTCCCAGTTTTCCACATCACAGCACGATTATTGGATTAAAACTTAGCAATCAAGAAATCCATCATTGGAAGTACAAACAAAAAATGAACCCCACAAAACAAAACCTTGAGCTTTACAAGTAAAATGCAACAGGATGCGAGAAAAAAAATAAATCCAATCCCATTCGAAGGACCAAACTTAAAATGTGAAATTGGAGTTTACCTTTGTATGTTTTGAACGCATTATTTACAGTCCACTCCATTTGGTTTGCAGCAGCTCTCCCACTCACACTTCCTGTCTGAAACAATCCAATACACACACTAATTAGACGAACACAACAGCCTGCTTACTACTTACCATACACTATTTATCAACACAGGATGCCAAAAAAAAACAACCAGAAAATAGTGTCTGAAACCCAAAACACAACAGAAAGGGAGATTTTCACCAGAAGAAGAAGAAGAAGAAGAAAGTTTTACAGCTTAGCTTGATCCTTCTTTCTTACCCCAAAATCCATCCCTTCCTCTCAAATAATTCTCCAATTCTAAAAAGAAAAATCTGAAACAGAAAAGAAAAGAACCCATAAATTATATATTAATAAAAAAAATTCGAAATCAAGAGAGAAAGCAGTGTTGTTTGGTATAAGTGTAGGGAGAGGTAGTTAGAGTACGTTACTTACCATTAATCACTGGGATTTGGAGGTTTTTTTATGGTAAATGAAGAAGAAAAACTTAGAAAGAGACAGGTGTTACGGAGCGGGAGAGAGAGAGAGAGTCTAGAGAGAGAAAAATGGAGGGAGGGAGATCAAGAAAGAAAGAAAGGCTGTGGATCTAACTAAGCCGGATCTAAGCCGAGCAAGAAGAGACTGATAGGTTTCTTTTTCTTTTTTGTTGAGAGAAGAAAATTCTATTAAGTCATAAAAGGAAGGAGAGAGAGTGCGTATCTGCGCCTGCGTGTGTGGCTCGGCTGGTGGAAACCTAAAGACTGAATGAAGAAGTTTTTTAAAACAACTCGACTGAGTGGCTCGGAGCGAGTGAGAGAGACTCAGGTTCTCTATGTTGGTAGATACATTACAAACAGAAGGCTTGACTCAGTCAAGCAGAGTTTGGAATTTGGAGCCAGCTTTGTCCTTTTTATTTATTTTTGTGTTTTAATTTCCTTGCTTTGTGTAAAAACTAAATAATAATAATAATAATAATGCAAAGGCTGCTGCTTGGTTTGGGAGTTGTTGTCGAGCCCCAGGTGGAGTTTCTCACTCATTGTGAGCTTGATGTTCACACATTCAAATCCAACGTTCCTTCGACCCATTTATTTTACAACGATTTACGTGTGTGTGTACTAGTGGTGCTCGTGATTCATTAATTTTTTTTATATAAAAAATAATATTTAGATATTAAAATTAAAAAAATGATAAAAATAAAACCAATCATAGAAATTTATAACCATGATAATCAGGGTCTGAGTTAATTCAAGATATCATACTAAATCTGTGACTCAAATCATGAGATTCAAATAACCTAATAAAAAATAACAATAATTATAAAGCAATTATTTTTTTAAAAAAAAATTGTATTAAATTTTCAAACTTTTGACCCGGGTTATTAGATTCAAAACATCCAATCTAGAAAAACTATGAAGATCAATTCTCAATTAAGCAAATATTGAAAGATAAAGTTAACCAAAAAAAATTAATTATACAAAAGAATTAAAATAATTAGAATCAAAATTAAAATACAAAATAAATTTTAAAATTGATTGAATGATAAAATTGAAAAGAAAAATTAATTTAATAAAAGGACAAAAAAAATGAAAAAAATAAGGGTCAAGATTGACATAAAAAACAAAAAACAATGTTTTGATTGAAGCATGAAATTGAAAAAAATAATAACTTTTATAAAAAAAATAAGAAAAAATTAAAAATTAAAACAATGATGATCAAATTACAAAATATAATACCATCAATTTAGATTGAATGATGAAATTGAAAGTCAATAAAACTTTTACAAAAGAACCAAGGTAAAAAATTTAAAATCCAAAAAATAAGGATCAAATTGAAGAATATAATATTTGATAAATTGGGATTGAAGAACAAAATTACAAATAAATAAACTTCTACAAAATAATCAAAATCAAAAATCAAAAGAATAAGGACTAAAGTTTTAATACCAATAACTAAGAGAGCCAAGCTATATTTTTTGGGAGAGGAGAGAGAAAAAAATGAGTCAATTAGCGATAAGTCAGACCACCAACAACGACACACTCTGCACCAACAGGAAGAGAATGCAATGACAATTCAACCTAGATTACTAAACATAACACAATTTTTAGGGGTTCATTTAGCCATCTTGATTGATAGGGTGACCTGAGAGATATAGTAAAGGTTGATTGTCTCAACAAGGTGACAACCTAGACTACTAAACACAAAATGCATTATCTTGATATGGTGACAATTTAAGAAATTTTTGCATTTTACAATGGCTTTCAGTGAAAACATCATGGATTTGCACAATGCTTTCATTTTTCTTGGTCCCTAATTTATTTATTTTTTGCTTTAGCTATAGAATTTTTTTTTCAGTTTTATCATTTAACGTTGCAATGATTTGTGATTGGGCTTGATGGTTTGTTTCGTACTAATTTCTTTCATGTTTTTAGTTTTAAAAAAATTCCTATTTTGAGTTGGTTCTTAATTTTATAAAGAGGGTTGCCGTATGGTTGTTTATGAAAAATTAAATATTAGGGGACCAAAATTGAAAGTAGGGTGAAATGATAGCCTTTTATTTAAAAATAAAATATTTTTCTTTTTTAGTCCTTTATTTATTTTTTCTAGTTTGACTATTATTTTTTTTCCCGATTTCATCCTTCAAGATTACTTTAGTTGATGATTTGACTCGATTATTTATTTCATATTGGTTTTTCTTAGGTCATCTTAGTTTTTAAAAAAGATCCTAACATAAGATGATTATTAATTTTATAAGAATTTATTTAGTTTTCTTTATTTGTGAGAAATTAGCAATGAGGAGGGACCAAAGCTAAAACCTTAACCTTGGTAAGATATAAGCCCTTCTTCTTAAAATAAAATTGGTGTCAGTAGCTGCTAGGCTTAAAATTTTGTCAAACTTCTATTTTGGTCCCTTGAGTTTGAAAATTATAATGTTTGGTAAAAGATTCATTTTATTTACATTTTAATCTCCGAGTTTGAGGAAGAACAATAAGACTCACTGGAAAATGACTAATAAAAGAGAAAAAGGTTGGTTGTTTCAATTTAGTTCACCAACATGGCCAAGATTAGGCTTGACAAAAGGAGTGTCATCAGAGTGTTTTTAAGTTGCCCTATAACTTAAAAAAGTATATTAAGGTTGCGTGATTTTTTTTGTTTGATATATGTTGTTTTAACCAGTTTAGAGTTTTTTTGAGTTGGAGAACTAGTTTCGTGAAGTTATGAGAGTATTTTTCAAGTTTTTCTAGACCAAAATATGTTAAAAAATAGGGTTGAGATAAAAAATGCATAGCTCATATTCTTGCCACCTTTATGGTAGCCGAACTTCGGGCACACAGACAACACATCTTTTAGTTCTTTTTAAAAAATGGGTGGAAGACTAATTTGAAAGGAAAAAAATAAAGGCCCGCGCATTTAGGCTTATTTTTAAAGGCCTAAGCTCGCTAGGCCAATAGGCTTGCACTGCTAGCCTATTTTTGTTTCATCAATTTATATTCATTTTCTTAAAAATTAAATAATTAAAAATATAATATGTATAATTTATTTTAAATCCTTACATTAACTAAGAATAATTTTTATATGTTATATTAGTTTATGTCATTTAATTTTTACTTTGTTCTCAAGCAATCTTTCTTTTTATATAGCCCATCATAATCAAATTTTTTTTCTTTTAGTCATTTTCTTTAATGCGATGACCAGTTTTTGTCATCATATAATGAAATAAAAAATAATTTTAGAAAAACATACTTTTTAAACTCTATTGGGTCTATAACTTCGGTGGTAGAGTTGATAGGTTAATGTTGCGATGTCGCGGTCGCACAAATTAATTACCCTAGCTTCAAACATAACACACAAGATAGTATAGAGCAAGCAAGGGGTCGATCCCACGAGGAAGATTTAGTTCAGATTTTTATGCTATACGTTATGCAATTTGGGGGGGGTGGATGTTATATAGGCTAAAGAAAAATAAAACAGAAAACTATCAAATAGAATTTAATAAAATCAGAAAATTATCAAGAGAACAAACCTTGGTCGCAATCACACATCCACCTATAGAAATCAGAACTGATCCTTGAAACAAAATTCCAGTTTATATTCTGAATTTTTATCTTTTCTTAACGTTGGTTAATTAACGGATCCGCCGTATAACTAACCCTAACCAACAAATAATCACAGTGTTCGCACTAATGATTTAATCCAATGGTAGCCTTAAGATCTAGATAAATTCATTATCTTAACAACTAAGTTGTCTGCTTATGTTGCTTTGATCGAATGTTCTTCCTAAGATTAATAACGTAGATCCGCTACAATTATTAAACTCAGTTGCTTCACAAGTTCATATACCACAATTCCGGTTTTGATATCAAACTTAGCAATAAATTGTCTATAATAATAACTTAGAGTCCGCTCTAGCAATTAAAATAAACAATCATAGGAAAAATAAGCATAGGAGAACAAACATATTCATCATATAAACTGAAAAGAAAAGGTAAAATAGATCTCACAGTTCTTAAAATCCGAAGGTTTCCGTGTCCTTGCAACCAAGAAAATGAGTTTAGCCTTGCATGTTTATTGAACAACTAATCAAAAAGATGGAAGAATGCATGATTTAGGGTTTCTTAGAGTAGGGGGGCGTTTTCCTCCTCTTGGGTGGCTGCCCCCCTTCTCTTCTCTCATTCTTTTTATATGCTAGGAAACCCTAATCTCTATTTTACAAAATAGTCCTCCCTTAAGTAGACAATTTACATTTAAGTAGTTCAATAACTATTTTCCTAAAAAAGGAGAAATAGTTTTGCATGAAATCTTCAAGCTTTGACTTAGAGGAGCTACATTGCTGAAATAAAAACTTGGATGTCGGTTTAGATGCTTCGGAACGTAATCTGTACTCGTTTCTTCACGAAACCTGTTTGCTGGCAGAATTCAGTTGTCATCTTTAAAAAATCATATCTCCCTCATATGACATCGGTTTTGGCTGAAATTTGGAGCGTTTATAGGCCTTTGAGTCAGGAATCCAAACAAATTGAGTTTGCATCAATTGGACTTTTGTAGCTCTAGATATTCAAGTCGGACTGACCGAAGGTCAACACTGGCAGATTGCGAGATTTGACTTTGAAAGCTGCGATTTCCATGCTCTTCCTTATTTTATTGTCTTGCCTTAGATGTCCAGAAAGGTATGGATGTTAGCTTTTTAATGCCACTGGAATCACTTCATTTTGACCTTTAGAGCTCACGTTCTGCACAAAACATCGACTGAACGTCAAATCTGCCAATTACCTTCAATTTACTCCCTTTTGCATCTTTCATCCAAAAGTGCCTTCAAAACATAAAACAAAGAATATCAAGGCATTTTATATATAAAACATAGGCAAAACACTAGTTAAATGTGGGTGAAACTATCGAATAATATGGTTGCATCAAATACCCCCACACTTAGCTCTTGCTCGTCCTCGAGAAAGGATAGGTAAAATCAAATCAAAGTTAAATTAAATCAAATCATTATGACCAATCTCCTAATCTCCCATCAATATCCAAGAAAATATGCATTATAAACAAGAACACAATTAAGAAGGATAAATAGTATAAATTTTCATGAATTTATTTACATGCAAACTTCAAAACTCAATTAATTGTCGGGATTTAAATGAAATCTATGCCATGCCAAAGTGATAGATCCTCTCATTGATATACACTCCAACACTCACGTGTTTAGGGCTTATGTGTTTAAATCTCTTAAATTCAATCAATGAATATGTTCTACCATAAGCTTGCTCTTCAATCTCATCTCCATTACTAACATATTACAAGCAATGCATGAATCAAAAGGTCTTATTTCCGGTTGTAATGGGGCTAAGGTTAAGGTGAGGTAAAAGAGAGTAAAAGAGAAGGTTCAAACCAAAGAAAGTAGAGCATTCTAAAAAATGATATTTCAAACAAGATATTCCATCAAAGCACATAAATTTTCCATCTTTAATCACCAATGCTTAACTTTTTTTTTTTTTTCAAGCTCTTTCAACATAAAATCTTAAGAACATAAAGGAACACTTATTTCTTTCTTTCTTTCTTTCTTTCTCTTTTTTTTTTTTTTTGTTTTTCACCTTTGGAAACTTGCCCATATTTTCATCAAGCATCACTTCTTCTTTCTTTTCACATAATTTCCAACCATAATTCCATAAGATTCACAAGTATATGCTCTACTAATCCTTGGCCAGGGGAAAGGAAAACATATATAAAGTTAAGGCTTATACATGGATAAAGTAAAGAAAAGATAAACAAGCTCAAAAGGGGCTTACTAAGGATAATATGCTTTAGGTTGGCTTTTTGGCTCAAATGGTTAAAATTCCTAATGCCTTTATCATCTTCATGTATATATGTAATGCGAATGTAATCTCAACAAGATATGAAGCAAGTTCTAGAGATACATATCATTGAAAGAATGCACACTCAAAGAATATAATGTTGAAGGCTCAAAAGCTTACATTGGTATACCACTATAAAGTCAACATGGCATATTCTCAAAGTCAATCCCTAAACCAATTAAACCTTAAAATTTGCATGCATACTCCTTCATTTGATTTATATCTTCATGTATCTCAATTAATTCTCATAAATAATACTCATATTCTCAAAAACCAATGGGAGTTAAAAAGATCAAACCTAATTTTTTTTTTTTAAGAACAACAAAGAAAACTAAAATAAGAAAACCAAAATTCTCTCAATACCCCCACACTTAAAACACAACATTGTCCTCAATGTTGAAATAAAAGCAAAGGAACATAAGAGAATGACAGAAAATAAATTAAAATGCGAAAAAATAAAAGATAACGAAAAAGAAAGCAAATCTGATTTTTTTTCTTTTTGTACTGGGTTGCCTCCCAGTAAGCGCTTTTGTTTTATGTCATTGGCTTGACATGTGGCATGCTCATTCTTCATAGATTGGTTCAGCTAACTCTACAGAAGCGGTGAGTTCTGTCTTCCAACCTTCATAGAAAGGTTTTAAACGATGCCCATTTACCTTGAGTACTTTGTTGGTTTCTAAACTTGTAATTTCAACTGCACCATAAGGAAAAACATTAGAAACAACAAAGGGTCCAATCCAACGGGAGCGCAACTTTCCGGGAAAAAGTTTCAAACGCGAATGATAAAGAAGGACTTTGTCCCCAACATTAAATTCTTTTCTTATAATCATTCGGTCATGGAAACTCTTAGTTTTTTCTTTACAAATCCTTGCATTCTCATAAGCATCATTTTGTATTTCTTCCAACGTAATTCCAATCTTTTTAGGCACCAAAAAGATAGGTGCCACCCATTCACTGTCCGTGATGGGGTAAATGACTCCTGTATAATGGAGGACAATTTGCAAAGCTTGCAAATCCAATGATGATTCATGCACATTTTGGGAAACATATATATGCCTTTCCATCTCTTCTATCTTGGTAAAATCATAGTTAAAGCTCAAAGCTACTCTTAATACATCCTCACAATCAAAATCACAAACTAACTGCACACACTTATCAACTTGGTCATAACATGTGATAGAATAAACATTGCTATAAGGATATGTCATTGCATCATGAAAATTAAATTCAATTTTTTCATCTCTTACCTCCATAGACAAAGTATCCTTACCACAATCAATTTTTGTATTGGCAGTTTTCAAGAATGGTCTCCCAAACAATATAGGAGTGCTATTTGATGAATCATAAGATTCATGTTCCATATCAAGAATATAAAAGTCGCATGGAATGATCAAACTATCAATCTTGACTAGGACATCTTCTATCACACCAAGTGGGTAAACAAAACTCCGATCCGCAAGTTGTATTACAATGCTAGTTTTATTCAAAGGCTCAAGACTAAGAGAATCATAAACATGTTTGGGCATAACACTAATGGATGCACCTAAATCACACAAGGCTCTTTTAAAACTAGCATTACCAATAACACATGGGATAGTAAACGCACCTGGGTCCTTTTGCTTCAAAGGCATATTCTTTTGAACAACAGCAGATACAACTTCACCCATACTTACCATTTCATGACCTTTCAGTTTGAAAGCTCTCTTGGTAGTACACAACTCTTTCAAAAATTTAGCATACTTAGGAATTTGTTTGATAGCATCAAGTAAAGGAATGTTGAGTTCTACTTTCTTGAAGACCTCTAAAATCTCTTTTTCTTTGTCCTCTTTCTTTGACCTAGAAGAACTCATAGGAAAGGGTGGAATTGTTTTAAAACTGGAATTCATTAAGTGAGGAGTTACCTTTGGAGTGTTGGTCTTTGTTTCAGTTTGTGGAGAAGGAGGATGTTCCTTCTTTGTACTCAATTCAGTTTCTATCTCTTCTTCTTCTTCCATCTCAATTTGTTTCGACCTTTTCTCTTCAAGTTCTTTCCCACTTCGCAGCATGATCGCACTAACATTTTCTATTGGATTCAATGCTTGGGATGGCAATTTTCCATTCATTTGTGCTTCCAATTTCCCCACACTTGAAGCTACTTGCCCCATTTGCTTCTCCAAGTTGTGAATACTTGACCTTGTTTCCTGTTGAAAAGACATGACATTTTGTTGCAAAGTCACAGTGTTAGAAGCCAAAGTTTTCATCATCTCACGAAGATCATCATTAGATGACGACCCCATAACATTGGAGTTTGTGAATGGAGGAGGCTGTCTTGCTTGATAATTCTGTTGGGATTGAAATCCACTGGGATGGAATTGTCGGCCTTGATTGCCTTGTTGAGGTTGGTTCCCATACCGTAGGTTAGGATGATCTCTCCATCCAGGATTGTACGTGTGGGAAAAAGGATCATACTTACGCTGAGGCTGTCCATTAAATGCTCCATCAACTGCATTAGCTTGTTCAATGTAATCTTCTTGCATTATTGGGCATATATCTGAAGTATGTCCTTGTAAGGAGCATATGCTACAAGCTTTCACCTGTTGTACATTGCCACAAGCCAAAGAACGCACAAGAGAAGTAAGATCATTAACTTTATTCTCAAGGTTAGAAATACTTACCTCATTTACTCGTTTGTTTGCAAAGTCTCCACGAGTGCCAAACTGTTTCGAGTTGGCTGCCATGTTTGAGATTAATTGGCGTGCAGCCTCGGGTGTCTTATCTACCAATGCCCCTCCACTTGCAGCATCAATGATACTACGGTCAGTAGGTATCAATCCTTCATAGAAATATTGAATAAGAAGCTGATCGGGTATTTGGTGATGAGGGCATTGAATACAGAGTTGCTCAAATCTTTCCCAATACTCGGAAAGTGTCTCTCCATGAGATTGTCGAATCCCACATATTTCTTTTCTTATGTTGGCAACTCGAGATGCTGGGAAATACTTCTCAAGGAAGATCTTTTTCATGCCATTCCAAGTTCCAATTGAACCTGGGAGAATAGAGAAAAACCATGCCTTTGCTGCCCCTTTTAAAGAGAAAGGGAAAGCTTTCAATTTAACCTGTTCTTCGTCAACTCCATTCGGTTTCATGCCAACACAAACCATATGGAACTCCTTGAGATGAGTATGAGGATCTTCTCCTGCAAGACCATTAAATGTTGGTAGCAAATGTATAAAACCAGATTTGAGCTCAAAGTTTACACTATTGTCGATGTTTATGCACAATGGCTGATTTTCCACGTTAGGAGCAGCAAGCTCCTTGAGTGTTTGTTGTCGTGCATTAGCCATGGTGTTAAGGCGAGCTTCCTTTCGTAACCTGCGTAAAGTTTTTTCTATTTCGAGATCTAACTGCACTTGACTTTGATTAGTAGAACGGGTTACTGGCATAAAGCATCAAGAAAACTCAAAAGAAACCAACCACGCAAGAGATCGAAAACAATGCAAATTGTACGAAAATCTTACGTTAGAAAACTAAAACTGCCTAAAAACCCTAGAAACCAGTGGAATTTGGCCTCGATAGAGTGGGGCTAGTGGTTTACCACTAGTTCTGTTTAGAACGTCGTTTCCCTTCAAGAACCAAAAGACCAAAACCTAATTCCACCAAACAATCTGTTTTGAACAGTACCGTTGCCGCAAGTGAACAGTACCGCCGCAAGCAAAGATTCTGTTTCTCTTTTTTTTTTTTTTTTCAGAAATATAAATAACAATCACAGCAACTAAAAATAACAGTAAAAGCACAAAAATCAACTAAAATTACTTCCCCGGCAACGGCGCCAAAATTTGTTGCGATGTCGCGGTCACACAAATTAATTACCCTAGCTTCAAACACAACACACAAGATAGTATAGAGCAAGCAAGGGGTCGATCCCACGAGGAAGATTTAGTTCAGATTTTTATGCTATACGTTATGCAATTTGGGGGGGGGGTTGGATGTTATATAGGCTAAAGAAAAATAAAACAGAAAACTATCAAATAGAATTTAATAAAATCAGAAAATTATCAAGAGAACAAACCTTGGTCGCAATCACACATCCACCTATAGAAATCAGAACTGATCCTTGAAACAAAATTCCAGTTTATATTCTGAATTTTTATCTTTTCTTAACGTTGGTTAATTAACGGATCCGCCGTATAACTAACCCTAACCAACAAATAATCACAGTGTTCGCACTAATGATTTAATCCAATGGTAGCCTTAAGATCTAGATAAATTCATTATCTTTAATCAAACATATTCATCATATAAACTGAAAAGAAAAGGTAAAATAGATCTCACAGTTCTTAAAATCCGAAGGTTTCCGTGTCCTTGCAACCAAGAAAATGAGTTTAGCCTTGCATGTTTATTGAACAACTAATCAAAAAGATGGAAGAATGCATGATTTAGGGTTTCTTAGAGTAGGGGGGCGTTTTTCTCCTCTTGGGTGGCTGCCCCCCTTCTCTTCTCTCATTCTTTTTATATGCTAGGAAACCCTAATCTCTATTTTACAAAATAGTCCTCCCTTAAGTAGACAATTTACATTTAAGTAGTTCAATAACTATTTTCCTAAAAAAGGAGAAATAGTTTTGCATGAAATCTTCAAGCTTTGACTTAGAGGAGCTACATTGCTGAAATAAAAACTTGGATGTCGGTTTAGATGCTTCGGAACGTAATCTGTACTCGTTTCTTCACGAAACCTGTTTGCTGGCAGAATTCAGTTGTCATCTTTAAAAAATCATATCTCCCTCATATGACATCGGTTTTGGCTGAAATTTGGAGCGTTTATAGGCCTTTGAGTCAGGAATCCAAAAAAATTGAGTTTGCATCAATTGGAATTTTGTAGCTCTAGATATTCAAGTCGGACTGACCGAAGGTCAACACTGGCAGATTGCGAGATTTGACTTTGAAAGCTGCGATTTCCATGCTCTTCCTTATTTTATTGTCTTGCCTTAGATGTCCAGAAAGGTATGGATGTTAGCTTTTTAATGCCACTAGAATCACTTCATTTTGACCTTTAGAGCTCACGTTCTGCACAAAACATCGACTGAACGTCAAATCTGCCAATTACCTTCAATTTACTCCCTTTTGCATCTTTCATCCAAAAGTGCCTTCAAAACATAAAACAAAGAATATCAAGGCATTTTATATATAAAACATAGGCAAAACACTAGTTAAATGTGGGTGAAACTATCGAATAATATGGTTGCATCAAATACCCCCACACTTAGCTCTTGCTCGTCCTCGAGAAAGGATAGGTAAAATCAAATCAAAGTTAAATTAAATCAAATCATTATGACCAATCTCCTAATCTCCCATCAATATCCAAGAAAATATGCATTATAAACAAGAACACAATTAAGAAGGATAAATAGTATAAATTTTCATGAATTTATTTACATGCAAACTTCAAAACTCAATTAATTGTCGGGATTTAAATGAAATCTATGCCATGCCAAAGTGATAGATCCTCTCATTGATATACACTCCAACACTCACGTGTTTAGGGCTTATGTGTTTAAATCTCTTAAATTCAATCAATGAATATGTTCTACCATAAGCTTGCTCTTCAATCTCATCTCCATTACTAACATATTACAAGCAATGCATGAATCAAAAGGTCTTATTTCCGGTTGTAATGGGGCTAAGGTTAAGGTGAGGTAAAAGAGAGTAAAAGAGAAGGTTCAAACCAAAGAAAGTAGAGCATTCTAAAAGATGATATTTCAAACAAGATATTCCATCAAAGCACATAAATTTTCCATCTTTAATCACCAATGCTTAACTTTTTTTTTTTTTTTCAAGCTCTTTCAACATAAAATCTTAAGAACATAAAGGAACACTTATTTCTTTCTTTCTTTCTTTCTTTCTCTTTTTTTTTTTTTTTTGTTTTTCACCTTTGGAAACTTGCCCATATTTTCATCAAGCATCACTTCTTCTTTCTTTTCACATAATTTCCAACCATAATTCCATAAGATTCACAAGTATATGCTCTACTAATCCTTGGCCAGGGGAAAGGAAAACATATATAAAGTTAAGGCTTATACATGGATAAAGTAAAGAAAAGATAAACAAGCTCAAAAGGGGCTTACTAAGGATAATATGCTTTAGGTTGGCTTTTTGGCTCAAATGGTTAAAATTCCTAATGCCTTTATCATCTTCATGTATATATGTAATGCGAATGTAATCTCAACAAGATATGAAGCAAGTTCTAGAGATACATATCATTGAAAGAATGCACACTCAAAGAATATAATGTTGAAGGCTCAAAAGCTTACATTGGTATACCACTATAAAGTCAACATGGCATATTCTCAAAGTCAATCCCTAAACCAATTAAACCTTAAAATTTGCATGCATACTCCTTCATTTGATTTATATCTTCATGTATCTCAATTAATTCTCATAAATAATACTCATATTCTCAAAAACCAATGGGAGTTAAAAAGATCAAACCTAATTTTTTTTTTTTAAGAACAACAAAGAAAACTAAAATAAGAAAACCAAAATTCTCTCAATACCCCCACACTTAAAACACAACATTGTCCTCAATGTTGAAATAAAAGCAAAGGAACATAAGAGAATGACAGAAAATAAATTAAAATGCGAAAAAATAAAAGATAACGAAAAAGAAAGCAAATCTGATTTTTTTTCTTTTTGTACTGGGTTGCCTCCCAGTAAGCGCTTTTGTTTTATGTCATTGGCTTGACATGTGGCATGCTCATTCTTCATAGATTGGTTCAGCTAACTCTACAGAAGCGGTGAGTTCTGTCTTCCAACCTTCATAGAAAGGTTTTAAACGATGCCCATTTACCTTGAGTACTTTGTTGGTTTCTAAACTTGTAATTTCAACTGCACCATAAGGAAAAACATTAGAAACAACAAAGGGTCCAATCCAACGGGAGCGCAACTTTCCGGGAAAAAGTTTCAAACGCGAATGATAAAGAAGGACTTTGTCCCCAACATTAAATTCTTTTCTTATAATCATTCGGTCATGGAAACTCTTAGTTTTTTCTTTACAAATCCTTGCATTCTCATAAGCATCATTTTGTATTTCTTCCAACGTAATTCCAATCTTTTTAGGCACCAAAAAGATAGGCGCCACCCATTCACTGTCCGTGATGGGGTAAATGACTCCTGTATAATGGAGGACAATTTGCAAAGCTTGCAAATCCAATGATGATTCATGCACATTTTGGGAAACATATATATGCCTTTCCATCTCTTCTATCTTGGTAAAATCATAGTTAAAGCTCAAAGCTACTCTTAATACATCCTCACAATCAAAATCACAAACTAACTGCACACACTTATCAACTTGGTCATAACATGTGATAGAATAAACATTGCTATAAGGATATGTCATTGCATCATGAAAATTAAATTCAATTTTTTCATCTCTTACCTCCATAGACAAAGTATCCTTACCACAATCAATTTTTGTATTGGCAGTTTTCAAGAATGGTCTCCCAAACAATATAGGAGTGCTATTTGATGAATCATAAGATTCATGTTCCATATCAAGAATATAAAAGTCGCATGGAATGATCAAACTATCAATCTTGACTAGGACATCTTCTATCACACCAAGTGGGTAAACAAAACTCCGATCCGCAAGTTGTATTACAATGCTAGTTTTATTCAAAGGCTCAAGACTAAGAGAATCATAAACATGTTTGGGCATAACACTAATGGATGCACCTAAATCACACAAGGCTCTTTTAAAACTAGCATTACCAATAACACATGGGATAGTAAACGCACCTGGGTCCTTTTGCTTCAAAGGCATATTCTTTTGAACAACAGCAGATACAACTTCACCCATACTTACCATTTCATGACCTTTCAGTTTGAAAGCTCTCTTGGTAGTACACAACTCTTTCAAAAATTTAGCATACTTAGGAATTTGTTTGATAGCATCAAGTAAAGGAATGTTGAGTTCTACTTTCTTGAAGACCTCTAAAATCTCTTTTTCTTTGTCCTCTTTCTTTGACCTAGAAGAACTCATAGGAAAGGGTGGAATTGTTTTAAAACTGGAATTCATTAAGTGAGGAGTTACCTTTGGAGTGTTGGTCTTTGTTTCAGTTTGTGGAGAAGGAGGATGTTCCTTCTTTGTACTCAATTCAGTTTCTATCTCTTCTTCTTCTTCCATCTCAATTTGTTTCGACCTTTTCTCTTCAAGTTCTTTCCCACTTCGCAGCATGATCGCACTAACATTTTCTATTGGATTCAATGCTTGGGATGGCAATTTTCCATTCATTTGTGCTTCCAATTTCCCCACACTTGAAGCTACTTGCCCCATTTGCTTCTCCAAGTTGTGAATACTTGACCTTGTTTCCTGTTGAAAAGACATGACATTTTGTTGCAAAGTCACAGTGTTAGAAGCCAAAGTTTTCATCATCTCACGAAGATCATCATTAGATGACGACCCCATAACATTGGAGTTTGTGAATGGAGGAGGCTGTCTTGCTTGATAATTCTGTTGGGATTGAAATCCACTGGGATGGAATTGTCGGCCTTGATTGCCTTGTTGAGGTTGGTTCCCATACCGTAGGTTAGGATGATCTCTCCATCCAGGATTGTACGTGTGGGAAAAAGGATCATACTTACGCTGAGGCTGTCCATTAAATGCTCCATCAACTGCATTAGCTTGTTCAATGTAATCTTCTTGCATTATTGGGCATATATCTGAAGTATGTCCTTGTAAGGAGCATATGCTACAAGCTTTCACCTGTTGTACATTGCCACAAGCCAAAGAACGCACAAGAGAAGTAAGATCATTAACTTTATTCTCAAGGTTAGAAATACTTACCTCATTTACTCGTTTGTTTGCAAAGTCTCCACGAGTGCCAAACTGTTTCGAGTTGGCTGCCATGTTTGAGATTAATTGGCGTGCAGCCTCGGGTGTCTTATCTACCAATGCCCCTCCACTTGCAGCATCAATGATACTACGGTCAGTAGGTATCAATCCTTCATAGAAATATTGAATAAGAAGCTGATCGGGTATTTGGTGATGAGGGCATTGAATACAGAGTTGCTCAAATCTTTCCCAATACTCGGAAAGTGTCTCTCCATGAGATTGTCGAATCCCACATATTTCTTTTCTTATGTTGGCAACTCGAGATGCTGGGAAATACTTCTCAAGGAAGATCTTTTTCATGCCATTCCAAGTTCCAATTGAACCTGGGAGAATAGAGAAAAACCATGCCTTTGCTGCCCCTTTTAAAGAGAAAGGGAAAGCTTTCAATTTAACCTGTTCTTCGTCAACTCCATTCGGTTTCATGCCAACACAAACCATATGGAACTCCTTGAGATGAGTATGAGGATCTTCTCCTGCAAGACCATTAAATGTTGGTAGCAAATGTATAAAACCAGATTTGAGCTCAAAGTTTACACTATTGTCGATGTTTATGCACAATGGCTGATTTTCCACGTTAGGAGCAGCAAGCTCCTTGAGTGTTTGTTGTCGTGCATTAACCATGGTGTTAAGGCGAGCTTCCTTTCGTAACCTGCGTAAAGTTTTTTCTATTTCGAGATCTAACTGCACTTGACTTTGATTAGTAGAACGGGTTACTGGCATAAAGCATCAAGAAAACTCAAAAGAAACCAACCACGCAAGAGATCGAAAACAATGCAAATTGTACGAAAATCTTACGTTAGAAAACTAAAACTGCCTAAAAACCCTAGAAACCAGTGGAATTTGGCCTCGATAGAGTGGGGCTAGTGGTTTACCACTAGTTCTGTTTAGAACGTCGTTTCCCTTCAAGAACCAAAAGACCAAAACCTAATTCCACCAAACAATCTGTTTTGAACAGTACCGTTGCCGCAAGTGAACAGTACCGCCGCAAGCAAAGATTCTGTTTCTCTTTTTTTTTTTTCAGAAATATAAATAACAATCACAGCAACTAAAAATAACAGTAAAAGCACAAAAATCAACTAAAATTACTTCCCCGGCAACGGCGCCAAAATTTGTTGCGATGTCGCGGTCACACAAATTAATTACCCTAGCTTCAAACACAACACACAAGATAGTATAGAGCAAGCAAGGGGTCGATCCCACGAGGAAGATTTAGTTCAGATTTTTATGCTATACGTTATGCAATTTGGGGGGGGTTGGATGTTATATAGGCTAAAGAAAAATAAAACAGAAAACTATCAAATAGAATTTAATAAAATCAGAAAATTATCAAGAGAACAAACCTTGGTCGCAATCACACATCCACCTATAGAAATCAGAACTGATCCTTGAAACAAAATTCCAGTTTATATTCTGAATTTTTATCTTTTCTTAACGTTGGTTAATTAACGGATCCGCCGTATAACTAACCCTAACCAACAAATAATCACAGTGTTCGCACTAATGATTTAATCCAATGGTAGCCTTAAGATCTAGATAAATTCATTATCTTAACAACTAAGTTGTCTGCTTATGTTGCTTTGATCGAATGTTCTTCCTAAGATTAATAACGTAGATCCGCTACAATTATTAAACTCAGTTGCTTCACAAGTTCATATACCACAACTCCGGTTTTGATATCAAACTTAGCAATAAATTGTCTATAATAATAACTTAGAGTCCGCTCTAGCAATTAAAATAAACAATCATAGGAAAAATAAGCATAGGAGAACAAACATATTCATCATATAAACTGAAAAGAAAAGGTAAAATAGATCTCACAGTTCTTAAAATCCGAAGGTTTCCGTGTCCTTGCAACCAAGAAAATGAGTTTAGCCTTGCATGTTTATTGAACAACTAATCAAAAAGATGGAAGAATGCATGATTTAGGGTTTCTTAGAGTAGGGGGGCGTTTTCCTCCTCTTGGGTGGCTGCCCCCCTTCTCTTCTCTCATTCTTTTTATATGCTAGGAAACCCTAATCTCTATTTTACAAAATAGTCCTCCCTTAAGTAGACAATTTACATTTAAGTAGTTCAATAACTATTTTCCTAAAAAAGGAGAAATAGTTTTGCATGAAATCTTCAAGCTTTGACTTAGAGGAGCTACATTGCTGAAATAAAAACTTGGATGTCGGTTTAGATGCTTCGGAACGTAATCTGTACTCGTTTCTTCACGAAACCTGTTTGCTGGCAGAATTCAGTTGTCATCTTTAAAAAATCATATCTCCCTCATATGACATCGGTTTTGGCTGAAATTTGGAGCGTTTATAGGCCTTTGAGTCAGGAATCCAAAAAAATTGAGTTTGCATCAATTGGACTTTTGTAGCTCTAGATATTCAAGTCGGACTGACCGAAGGTCAACACTGGCAGATTGCGAGATTTGACTTTGAAAGCTGCGATTTCCATGCTCTTCCTTATTTTATTGTCTTGCCTTAGATGTCCAGAAAGGTATGGATGTTAGCTTTTTAATGCCACTGGAATCACTTCATTTTGACCTTTAGAGCTCACGTTCTGCACAAAACATCGACTGAACGTCAAATCTGCCAATTACCTTCAATTTACTCCCTTTTGCATCTTTCATCCAAAAGTGCCTTCAAAACATAAAACAAAGAATATCAAGGCATTTTATATATAAAACATAGGCAAAACACTAGTTAAATGTGGGTGAAACTATCGAATAATATGGTTGCATCAGTTAACTAACCCATATCAATAAGATATGTCATCACCTCAATATTTTAAAAAAAAGATGTCATTTTGAAAAAAAAATTAAATAAATCCATGTTTTTACTAATCTTCTAGGTTACCTTCTAGACTCGCTAAAGTTAATTAGGTCACATCAAGTTAACATTCATAGGTTTAATTTGAAACTCAGACTAGGTAATTATTCGGGTCTAAGATGAGTTTAGTGATGCTTGCAAAGAGTTCCTTATGACAATACATGAATGTTGTATTATTGTTATTGTTGTAGCTTTGTTTTTTAATACACTCGTATTAAAATTATTAGGGTGTTATTTAAAAAAAAATCTTGCTTTTAGAATAATAATAGGATGTTCTTTAAGAAACAAATGTCCTAGTGAAAATGTTTATTATATATATAAAAAAAAATAAGGACCATGTTAATGTTAATGAGATAAAGGGGTCTTAGTTAGGGATTTTTTTTGTTCTTAATTAAAATTGTTTTTTTTTTTACACATGTCTTCTTATTTCCTTTAGTTTTCATTAAAAGTGACATAGAAAAATAATGTTATATTTGTTTTTAAAAAATAAATATATTAATAAATAAAAAACTTTATTAGAAAAATATTTTGTTCCAATGAAAATTAAATTGTTAATGTTTTTATAAAAAAAATATTGGTGTCATTTAAAAAAATAAATAAAAGGGCTTCTCAAAGCATATGATTATATATCTTTATCTATGCATGTTTCTCAACTTCATGACTCGATCTTTAGTTAGTATTAGGATCTCTTTTTATCATTAATTAGTGTATGTAATCCTCAATCTATTTTATTAAACATACACATTGAATTTTGAGTTAATTATTATGATTTTCTTATTGTTCAAAAAGATATTATCAATGCCAGGATATTCTTGTATGTTAAAAACAAATTGGCCCAACCCACGACATAACACGAGTTAGTTATCTAAGTGTTTAATTATGCATGCATGCTTTATTAAATATTTTAATTTTTGAGATTCTTTTATACTAGCCTTGATGCCTACGCTTAGCCATAAGACCGGCATACTTTTGTTTGCACAAAAAATAATGTTCAGTTGTCGTAAGTGTTTTTTTCAAAATAAAATAAAAAATGTGTGCCTCAAGTTATAACCCAATTGAATGGAATAAGATGGCTATATTTCAATTAGATGAAAAAAAAATGATAGTAAATTGTTAAAATTTAAAAAGAAAAGTGATTATGATAACATGGGGAAGAAATATTTTTTTTCAAAATAAAATAAATAATGTATCTCAATTCACAACTCATTAAATACAAAAAAAAAACTAGAGTAAAAAAAAGACATAAAAAAATGATCTTGGTTAACCTGAGTTAGCTTAAACTTATAACCTCTGTAATCAACATCAACCAACCTGAGATATCTTGTCCAACCCACGGTCCAGGTCATGAGATTGGAATAATTTGATAAAAATAAATAGAATTGTAAAGCCCCTTTTAAAAAACAAAAAAAACTTGTGTTAAGTTTTTAAACCTGTGACCTAGGCCATTAGACCCGAAACACCCAATCTCGAAAAACCAGAAAGATCAATTCTCAATCAAGCAAAAATTGAATGATGAAATAGAAAAAAAAATTATACAAAAGAATTAAAAAAAATAAGGATCAAAATTAAAATATAAAATTAGTTTTATATTTAATTGAACGGTGATATTGAAAAGAAAAATCAATTTAGTAAAAGGACCCAAAAAAACAAAAGAATAAGGGTGAAAATTGATATAAAAAATAAAAATAATGTTTTGATTGAAGGGTAAAATTGAAAAAATAATAACTTTTACAAAAGAGTCGAGAAAGAAATTAAAAATCAAAACAATGAGGACCAAATTAAAAAATATGATATCATCAATTTGGATTGAATGATGAAATTAAAAAAATAATAAAACTTAGACAAAAGGGCTAAGAAAAAAAATAAAAAACAAAAGAATAAGGATAAAATTAGAAAATATAATATTTGATAAATTGAGATTGAAAGTTGAAAGTGAAAGCAAATAAAACTTCTACAAAAAGGCAAAAAACAAAGCATAAAAATCAAAAGAATAATGACTGGAGTTGAAATATTACCAATAAAAAGGTTCAACTTATAATGTTTAGGGGAGGAGAGAGAAAAGAAAACGAAGAAAAAGAAAGTCTCATCAATGAACCATCAGCACCAACACTCGCCACTCCTATGGAAGAGGACATGATGTGGCTTCCAACAACATAATAGAAATATAATTTTGGATAATGAGAGGCGCCGCACTTGTAGTTCAAAGTGCTTAGGCACCTCACACTTGGTGCATGCTACGCACGCCCAACAACTTTTTATTTTTATTTTCTTTCTTTGTTAAAAGTTCTAATTTCCCCTCAGCTTAACATATAATAACCAAGAAAACCTTTATGAAAAAACAAAAAGCTCCTTATGGCCAATTTTAATTTTTTGGCTTCCAATTATATTTGATTATTTCACCGGGCTTTTTATTTTTACATATATTTTATTGAGTATTTTCAATTAGTTCTTCCATAAAAGAGGAGTAAATCGCAATTAATAGAAGGTTAAATGCATTGATTTAGCATGTATTTAAGCAAAAAAATCCAAATTTGAATTCTTACAATAGTAACCAGTAAAGATAAATAGGGTGTTTTTAGGATTTGTACAAAAACATTACTAATTATATTCAATAATGGTTTAACATACTTCATACAATTGTTTATTCAATAGTAATCCAGGTTTTTAGAAAGTTTATTTATTAGGTTTTCGAGATCAATAAACAGTACAAAATTAAATTAGAGGTTCTTATAAGTGTTTACATAAACAACAATAAAAAGGTACCTACTAGTCAAATTAAATATTTTATGTTGATTGTCATCAACTAAAGAAAAACAAATTAATTTAAGGGTTTTATAGCCTTTTTCAGGATTGAAGTTGAAAAACAAGAAAATTAGGTTTTTTTATTTAATGTAAACAAATAGTAAACAATTGAATAATCACACTTTAACATCATACAAAACACATTATCATTAATTTATAACCTATAATTGAAAAAAAAATGCTTTAAACATATTTGTTATGCATTAGTTTGCTGAAAGAAGTTGTTTTAGCTTCGATAACCCACAAGATCTCACCAATATCTCATCACGTGACCCAAAAATTATTGTGAATAATCATTACTTCCTTACATTTTTATTCTTTGATTTGGGAGAAAAGGTTTTTAGTTTACTGTTTATAATAAAAGAGAGAGAAAGAATCAAGTTATTTATGTTTTTAACTTATAAAATATGAATAGCATTTTAGTTGTATGTTTTGAATGAAGATTTGTATTGGCTAAGGTTAAAAAATGTGATTTTTAAAACTCGATAGGTAACTGTAATTTAATCCAAACCATAGGATGACAAGGATAATTTTCTCTAGTACAAACTTTTATACTAATTTGTTAGGGATTGGTTTAAAAGCAAATCTAGACCTGATAAATTAGGGAAGCTAAAATGAAAAATTTTGAGTTTTATGGCTGATTCATAAAATTGCCTTAAAAAATTTGTAAATATAGAAAAGATTTTGAATTTTGTTTAAAATCTTAGGTAAGCCAAGGCCGCCCTTTGCATCCTCGAAACTCATCTATGAATTTGCTTTTATATATATATATATATATATATATATATATATATATATATATAAAGCGTTAAAAAACTATTCCAATTTGAAAATTTAATATGTTAGGCAAAACCTTAAAATATTATTTATATTATTTTCTAACATATCTTTTCAAGTGAAAGTTCTTGAAATTTAAAACTTATATAGATCCACACTACCTTGTATTATTAATTAAATTTTAATTAAAAAAAATAAAGGTAATGAGATTTGAGTTTGTTACCATTTAGTCATCAAAATTTTAATACCATGTTAAAAAACCATCTTAACTTAAAAT
This sequence comes from Populus tomentosa, assembly GCA_018804465.1. Taxonomy (NCBI): domain Eukaryota; kingdom Viridiplantae; phylum Streptophyta; class Magnoliopsida; order Malpighiales; family Salicaceae; genus Populus; species Populus tomentosa. The sequence goes on along the minus strand of CM031991.1, from coordinate 4,924,548 downwards.
TTTGAGCTAATAAATGAGATCTCTAATAAATAATTTATATTATTATATGAAAATAGTAAAAAAAAAAAAAAAAAAAGACAGAACAAAATTTTCACAACTTGATGATGATTTCTGTAAAATCAAAATAACTACATGCAGTCAATTCCACTACTTCCATTTGTATATTTCAATGTTTATGTGTGAGACAGGACAGAATGCTAAGGCCAAAGTTCTATAACCAAATGCCCAAAAATTGTTGCAGCTAACGATGGAATTGATTAGCTGAAACTGTGTATATGAGAAATATCATCGAATTGAGCCCGCTAAGTGCTAATTCAAGAGCTACCCTTTCTCTTTGACTTCCTCGATCTCCATATTATTGCAGATGGATCTGGGCAGATTTTGTAAGGAACTTTTGGTGGAGCAATATCAGGAACCCTGCATGTCAGAGATGGATAGTTAATAAGAATACAGTAAGATCCCATTGTATTATTCTATCTCTCTCTTTTCCAGTTCGTTTTCAGTATTTATTTGCCAGTACCCTTCTGCTTGGCATTGTGTTTCTCAGGGTATCATGGCCATTATGACGAGACGCCATTTTAACGGATGGATTGGAGGAGTCGTGCATTTGAAAACTATAGAAATGGTCAGGATTCAACTTACTCTAATGGTCTACCAATCTCGATCTGCGAGAACTCCATGCTGCTAATTGAAATGTCTGGTGCTGGCGCTGCGCTGGTCCTGGCACTGGTAGACCTCCACAGGGGCAGTGATGGTGGTTTGATGGCCAGTACCCTGCAGCTGAAGCTGTTTGCAATACTGTTGTGGGCCATTGCCAACCTAGCAATAAGGGCAGAAAACATTGCCATGAGTCCTGTGTGCCTTCAAGATTGTGTATATATATATATATATATATAGGATATTTACTGTAAAGGAGCTTGTGATGGACCTGTCGGTTCATTTATTGCAGAGAACACACATCATCATCAATTCGCAGAATTTGCTTGCATTCATTTTTCAAAACTAAAAGAATTTTTGAACCAGTACTCGGGTCAAAAGATCAGAAATGTGTCTTTGGGATTCAAGTCATCCTGGTTGCCATCAGTTGATGAGAACCTTAATTTCGAACCCAGATTAATCATTTCATGCACAAACTTTCATTAGGCCTCGGCAAATCCCAGAAATCTAGGATCGGGATTAGAAATGTTATGGTATTCAATCATTTTGAGCTCCATGATTATGAGGTTTTCAAATGTTGACTAGGAACCTTCTCGTGAAAAGTTTATTAGGAGCAATCCAAACAGAGACTCCAGAGTCAGCAGCCACAGGCAAACCGACATCTGCCCCCACGGTGGATCCCAGAAACTTTTTGGCTTTTTTCACCACCATGGACATGTCACATGCCCCAGCAGCCGTGCTTTATTTCCTCTTGCTCAAGCATCCTAATCTTTGGCCACCGTCAACCTCAAAGCTCACACACTTGACGATTGCTAAAATACTAAAACAAGTCCTCAAGTTTCGATTTTGAATCCTTAAAAAGGACTGAATTGAAATCAACAAGGAAACCACCTTGTGCTAGCTAGGTACCCTTGGATTTGCAAGAAATTACCTAGACACCCATCATTCATCAACCAGTTGACCAATTCCTGTTTCTTCTCAATAAGCTCAGCGTTGAATTTTACTCATGAGCATCGCTATGATCGTTACAGAAATCATTTCTTTGATCAAAAGGACCTTAAACATAAGTTTTCAAAACAAAAACGGGAATTTAAAACTGAGCTTACTTGTATAGAAAACTCCGATCATGGAGTCCAACAACAAGTGCAGAGGCACCAATCTCTCTCACCATAGCAGCAATCTTTCCACCCTCTTGATCGCCTTCAGTTACAATAATCTCAACGTTTGTCTGTACAATATGAATCTAAAATTATCATCGTATCAACGTTCACTAATATTATTCACACACACACACGCACACACAATTGAAGTACTGAAAAGCATTTAATTAAACAAAATATATTCAAGACAAGATTCAATTACATTAAAGAAGTTGTTGCATATATCTTTGAATGATAGGGCCAATTGGTAACCTTTCAAGCGAAGTAGCCTTATCTTGTTCTTGCTTCTTGATGAGTTCATAGCGGGAGAGAAAACATGAAGGAGAGTTATCAAATCGCCAAAACGAAGCAAGTTGTGGAGAGCCCATTTAAGGGCTGTTCTTGCTGCGTCTACGTCTTCTACTACCACCACTATTTTCCTCACATCCATTCCCTGCCTCCCCTTCTCTCTCTCTCTCTCTCTCTCTCTCTCTCTCTCGCTCAAGCTATCTACCTTTCTAGACTATAGGCTTTTTGATGGCAGTCATACTTGTCTTTTTCTCTCTTAATTAACGTTTCTTCAGTAGAGTTGGGGTTGTTTCTGTCAAGTCGTATGCTACGGGCGTTACTTGCCTCATGAGTTGTCTTTGTTATTGTTAATTTCTCTCTTTCTGCCTAAGTTTGTGTTTGATATTCCAGCGATGTACAGTAATTTTAACAGTATTTTTAATTTGAAAATATATTAAAATATTTTTTAATATTAATAAATTAAATAATAAGATACATTACAGAATATATAAATTTAATATTTTTTTATTTTTAAAATATAATTTCAAATGCAAAAATAAATATGTTTGGAAATAGAAAATTAGATTGGGCAGGTATGAAATGCATGGATCACTCACTAACTTTGAGCAAATAATCTCACAAGTACAAGGGAAATGGAGTAGGTAACCACACTTAGAATTTTTTAATTAAGGCAAATATAATATGCATGATAAGTTTCGTCACAACAAGAACGTTCATGGACGCGGAATGGGTATGCTTTGCGAGTATTTTTTAAAATATTTTTTATTTTTAAAAATATTTTTTTATTTTTAAAAATTATTTTTTATATAAGTATCTAAAAATGATCTAAAAATGCTAAAAAATATTAATTTAAAGTAAAACAAAAAAAATAAAATATTTTTTTTAAAAACACTTTTAAAATTTAAAAATAAATATAACCTCCTCCAGGTGTTATTTAAGTCTATGGCTAAAATATGGGAATGACAAGGATCGCCATGTTGTGTTAGTTTATTTCAATTATTAATTATTAATATTAGTGCGCTTAAGTTTCTTACAGCCATAGAAAAACACCCTTTTGAAAAGTATTGAAATGGCTAGCAAATCTTTTGCATTCAAACTCAAGGACTGTTGCCGTTGGGTTTTAGGACAGAAAGACTACGACATATTTTAGTTTTTTTGCCAACAAATTCAACATATTATATTCCCCACGTAATTCACAGTCAATTCAACGCAAATCTCATAACATGTAATTCAATATCGTTTCAACTTAACTCATAATTACGCAAACTCAATTCGTAATTAAAGAAAGTAAATTAATTTATTCTATAATTATAATATTTAAGTACAGTAATTAACTACATGTAATAAATTATCAGGACTGCATTACTGAACCATGAACACGTCGTCAATGCATTAACTGGGGGACTACAAAATGGTCTGGCAACCACTTCAACCAGATATATTTACTTTTATATCCTTCATGTGGAGTCATGCGTCTCAATCGACGGGGAGGCTTACTGTCTAGACAATGAAGTAAAGGAGGAGGATGCCATTTTTCATGCATAATGCATGTCCATGGTTTATGTGGCCTATACCTCTTCACAGTATGATAGTTTTTAGAATTGCTTCGGTTTAATACCTGAATTTTAGATTTTAACTGGATTATCAGGTTATTTTTTAAAAAAATTAAAATAAAATTATTTTAATAAATAAAAAAATTAATGAATTACAATTGGTTATTGACTGGCTCTTGCCCAATCAACCAGGTTATTGCATCGCACTAGGTTTTTTTTTTGTTTTTTTAACCCGGATTAGTTCCAGTCTGGATCTCGGATTAACCCGCCAAGCAGGACCGGGTTTTAAAACTATACACAAGATAATTTATTGGATGTAACTATTGGAATGTTATGAAAATTGATTGTATTGATATAATAAATTAATTGAGCTTTTTTAGATTATGAATTGAGTTTGTGTAATTATGAATTGACTTAAATAATATTAAATTACAGGTTATGTGATCTATGTTGAGTATGACCTGTTGAGGTTGTTGGTTTTTTAGGTAAAGAATTGAAATTTTAGAAAAATGCTCAAATTATTGTGATTTTGGGGTTGCGCGGGTTGTACCTACGTGTCTAGGTGGGTCATGCATGTGCAACCTGCACAACCCATCAAACCATGCTATTAATTGTGCTATTTTAGGTATTTTTCCCCTATTGTGATGTTTGTTTTCAGAAAACAGAAACTCCATATTTTATTCTTTGAAGGAAAAAACACATCATTGTTCTCCATATATAAATAAAAAATAAATAAAATAAAACTAAAAATGAGAAAAAGAAAGAAATCACATCATTTGTTCGCTACATTACAGTGCTTATTAAAAAAATATATAATGTAATTTGCACCTCAAGTTGATTCATGGCATTTTTTTAATTGATGAGAGAAATTAATTTTGGGTCGAATTTGCAAAAAAGTAAAAGCTCATGTACCATAGGAGGAAGATAAAAAATGTCAACTTCCATTGAAAATATATGAAATTTTAAATTTAAATTTAAATGTCTTTTAAATTAAATAGTATAATTAAATTAAATTTATATATAATAGTAATAACAAAATATAAGCTGACATAACCTAGTGATTGTGTATCGATTATTTTTTAAATAAAGCAAGTTTGAGTTTTAAAAATTTTATGGTATTTAGAAAATAATTAATAACATCTTATTAGTTACTTGTTAATCCCATATTGAAGAAAAAAAACTAACTCAAAGAGTGATGTGATTTGGCTACGACATAAAAGGATCCATTAAAAGTGTTTATTACGTATATTATAAGGCCTAAAACGAAGTTGATCCAATAGAAGTTTAATGAGATAAGTCTAAAGGCTTTGGTTAAAAAGTTTAAATTTGATAGTCTGGATATTTTTCTACTTTTTAGGTCATAAACAAACTACAAGAGAAGTTTGGATGCTTTTCCAATTGAGTTAGAAATTGGACATCTTTACCTTCTAATGATGTATAGTAGGTTCACTAATTTATATGGACGACAAGATAAAATGACGTGTTTAGAATTAGATCTAGAATCTGCCAACAAAGTACGAAAACATAAAAGATATTGTTTTCTTAAGAGTTATAGATCCAATTCACTACAAGGAGTTCTTAATTTATTGGGAATAATGAGTCGTTAATGCTATTGAGAACTTATATGGTAATTTTTGGATTACTTGTTTTACAAAGATTTCATATCAATCAAGAATAATTAAATAGTCAAAAACTAATTCTTATTTTATAAGGCATCAAACTTTTGTTCAACAAGAATTCTTCAATAATTATTTATCTTAGATATTTTTTACTATTATATATAGCAAATGGTGAAAAATAATTTTAGATTATTGTTTTATTATTTGTTTTTATTATTTTTAAACCTTATTTTAAATAGTTTAGCCTTTATTTAAATTAGGTGAATGTTTGACCTATTAGCATTAGAGTTATTATTTTCAAGAGTATAAATACTCTTTGTAAGGATAAAATATTAAAACTTGATAATACTACTACTGTCAAATTTATTTAGTTTGTATGAGAGAGATTCTCATATTTTTTTGTTCTCTAGCGAACTAAATTGATTTATCGAAGATTAACTAGCTTCGTGGTGTCTTCCTTATATTATTGTTGCCATGAGATATGTTTTCATTCTATCGCACTCTTATCATACATGTTTTAGCTTTATAGGATTTGTTATCAATCTAGTTGTAGGTTATGTGACCTCGTGATCATGAAATTCTCATTAAAGAGAAAATAGAAAATAAAACTAATAACACTAAAAGTTATAAGAATATCTCCAACTAAAATTTCTCTCTCTTAGTTATATTCATTTTTAAAAGTGTCATCTTTCTTGGGTTTTTTCTATCAAATCTTATCCCCACTCTTTTTGTTGCTTTTATTTTTACAAGGTTTTTTAAAATATTTTTTTCCACAATTTCAGCTTTCAAAATTAAATTAGATGTGAATTAAGCTTTTTGATTGAACATGAATTCAAAATTTCACGGGTTATGAGTTTTATAAATTAGACGAGGTTTAGAAGGTTCATCTGAATTTGCTTTTTTTTTTTTTAAACTGATGTTTTTTTTATTATTTTTTATAGTTTTTTTCTTGGTTTTTTTCTGTATTATTTTTTGTGGTTTGTCTTCTGTTAAGTTAACCATAAATTCATTATCAGGATCACTAGTTTCAAAGGTTATTGCAAATTTATTTTTTTTAAAATAATTTATTTCAATCTCATCATTTAAACCTTTTCTGCTACTTTTTTTTCCTATGAGATTATTTCAATATTATGTCATGGTCGCATGGTTTTTTAGTTCACCCAATTTAATAAGATTTTTTTGTTTTTTTTAGTTGCCTTTTTTTTTAACAATTTCACCCTATGACATTGGGTTATTTGATAATTCGTCAAGTCTAGTTTTTTATACCTTTTTTTTTCTTGTTGGTTTATTTATTATTGTTATATTTTTTATATTATTTAAATTACCAATTGAACTAATGACTCGAGACTTAGAATTTTTTTGTTTTGATATTTTTTTTATGGCAAAAAGTTTTTTGCCCGGCCATGCAAGTAATAAATCTAGTATTTACTATGTAGTTCAAGACTTAATAAAACTCTTGTTATGAACTTAATAAATTATATAATCATAACAAAACTACTCTTGTAATTATTTCAATTTTTATAATAATAATGGAGGAATTAGTTACAGCTTAACTATTTTGTGTACATACCTGAATCATAGTGTTTGGAGTGGACAATCCTAGAAACTTTATATATAGTTAAATCTCCACAAACTAATATCCTAGGACCATGAATATTTATTAATAAACTGAGATATTATTTAATAGATAAGTTAATAATTTATAAATTTACACATTAATTAATGAAAAAACTAATTGATTAAGGTATTCTTTATTTTGTTTTTCAAGACATTGTACTTAATACATGTATATAATGTTAAATAAATATGACCTAATTATTGAAATACCAATTATCATTATTCTATATATCACTACCAGAAAATCGCTAAATACCAACGGACATACCGACGGAATTTTTTCTGTCGGTATTTTTCGGTCGAAATCACCGACGGAAAATATTCGTCGGTAATTAGGTCGGTAATTACCGACGGACTATGTCCGTCAGTACTTACCGACCGAAAATTCAGAATCAATGAAAAAAGGACGGGCAGTGGCGCGGAGGTTTTGGCGGGTGATTTTTCCGACGGAATCACCGACGGAATTAAAAACTGGGGCCCGTATGCGTGATGGGACCTATTCACCATCAAAAAATACCGACGGAATCACCGACGGATTTGAAATGCCAGATCCGTACCGGTGACGTGACGGGTGCACCGTTAAAAATACCGACGGAATCACCGAGGGATTTGAATAGCAGGTCCGTGCGGTGACGTGTCGATTGCCCGTCAGAATTACCGACGGTTTTGCCGACGGATTCACCGACGGAATACATACCGTCGGTAAGTCCGTCGGCAAAAGTGAATATATGTCCCCTCTCCCGACACTCTCCTCCCCCATTTCTCCTTCTTCTTCCTAATCCTAACCCTCCCCATCTGCAAAATAACCAGCCCCCCCTCGCCCCAAAACAAAAATCTTTCTCATATCAGCACAACAAGTTGTATTTGTTTTGTGGTCACAGCATCCGTGTTCTGATTTACCGACGGATTTTATTATTTTTTGTAAGTAATTCTATCTTTTAAAATTTTAACATTTAAATGTTAATTTTATTGTTTTTTCAGTATATGTATTTTTTTTTTTAGTAGATGTACATGTTTTATTGTTATTTCTCAAACAAACTTGTAGTATATGAATGTATAATTTTATACTTGTTATGATTTGTTTTAGATTTTATAAGATTGTATTTGTTTGAAAATTGTTAAAACTTAATTTGTAGAATTACCGAATTACATGTTGTGTTTTGAAATAATTAAGAGCTTGCTTAATTAATGGGTCCTTTTTATAGAAGTTCGATAGAAGTCATGGATGATCGTTCATGGATATATCTAGATTCACCCCAAGGATTGCGGAGGATGGATTATTGTAACGGGGTTCAGGGTTTTATTAATTTCGCAACATCTATTCCCAGAAATTTTACTGGAGGCGGTATTAGGTGTCCATGCAAGAAGTGTCAAAATAAAAAGTATCTGCATCCAGATGTTGTAATGATGCATCTTCTACACAAAGGGTTTGTGGAGGATTACGAGTGTTGGTATGCACATGGAGAGGTATTTGTTAGTAATAGGAGAATGGGAGAAACGGTGGTTGGGTCAACTTCTAGTGCTAGCAACGTGCATGAAGCGGCAAATGACAACACTAATCCTTACAGAAACATGGTTATGGATGCAATGAGAATGAATCAAGATAATGTCAATCAATGTCCAATCGTAGAAGAAGAACCTAATGCAGAGGCAGCTAGGTTTTTTGATTTGTTGAAAGATTCTGACGAACCATTATGGGATGGCTGCACAAACCACAGTAAATTATCGGCTGTGGCACAGGTGTTCACCATCAAGTCAGATCACGGGTTGAGTGAGGCCGGGTATGACAAAATTATTGATTGGGCAAGAAGCATTTTACCAGAAGGGAACAGGCTCAAAGAGAACTTCTATGCTGCGAAGTCCATGATGAAACCCCTCGGTTTAGGATACCAGAAAATTGACATGTGCCCTAACTTCTGCATGTTATACTACCTTGAAAATGCTGTGATGACCGAGTGCATGACATGCGGGCATTCCCGTTACAAACCCAGAACTGGCAGGGGGAAGACTCTAGTGGCATATAAAAAACTTAGATATTTCCCGATCACACCTAGACTGCAGAGGTTATTTATGTCACCAAGGACTGCTGAGCACATGACATGGCACCAAACACACGATGTCGTTGATGGTGTGATGGTGCATCCTTCTGACGGCGAAGCGTGGAAACGCTTTAACAGTGTTCATCCTGACTTTTCTGCTGAATCAAGGAATGTTCGACTTGGGTTGTGTACAGACGGGTTCAACCCATTTGGGTCATTTGCTGCTCCCTATTCTTGTTGGCCGGTCATTCTCACAGTTTATAACTTGCCACCGGGAATGTGTATGAGGCCGGAGTTCATGTTTCTATCTACTGTCATACCCGGTCCAAGCAGCCCGGGGCGGAATATAGATGTTTGTCTTCGACCGTTGATAGATGAGCTGGCGCAGTTGTGGTCCTCCGGATCTCTGACTTATGATATATCTAGGAAACAAAATTTCCTTATGAGGGCGGCTTTGATGTGGACTATCAGTGATTTTCCAACTTATGGAATGCTTTCTGGTTGGAGCACGCATGGGAAACTCGCATGTCCATACTGCATGGAATACAACAACGCATTCACGCTAGCAAACGGAGGTAAAGCTTCTTTTTTTTACTGTCACCGTCGCTTCTTGCCACTTAATCACAGGTTCAGAAAGAACAGAAAAGATTTCTTTGTTGGTAGAGTTGAAAAAGATGTTGCATCCCCGCGTCTTTCTGGTGAAGAATTGCATCATGTTGTATCAGAGTACGGTGACATTGTGTTTGGCCTTCAATCAGGTAAGCAAAAGTTTCCTGGTTTTGGTTTGACCCATAATTGGGTAAAGCGAAGTATCTTTTGGGAGCTTCCGTATTGGAAAACTAATCTTCTCCGTCATAACCTTGATGTCATGCACATCGAAAAGAACGTGTTTGAGAATATTTTCAACACCGTCATGGATGTGAAGGGGAAGACAAAGGACAACATGAAGGCTAGATTGGATATAGCTTTATACTGTAACCGTAAAAATATGGAGTTGGTTTATGACGAGTCACGGGTTGCAAAACCAAAGGCAAGCTTCGTGTTAGAGAAAAACGCACAACTGCTAGTCTACAAATGGCTTAAGAGTCTGCGTTTCCCGGATGGACATGCATCGAACATATCAAGGCTTGTTAACATAGAGGACTGCAGATTGTATGGAATGAAGAGTTATGACTGCCACGTGTTTATGCAAACACTCATCCCATTACCTTTTCGTGATTTGTTGCCAAAGGGAATATGGGATGCACTAACGGAGATCAGTCATTTCTTCAGAGATATATGCTCCAGCAAGATGAATGTTGAGCACATTGAGATGCTTCAAACAAATATCATCGAGACACTATGCAAACTTGAGATGATATTCTCTCCTTCATTTTTTGACTCAATGGAGCATCTCCCTATACATCTACCGTTCGAGACAAAAGCTGGAGGACCGGTCCAGTATAGATGGATGTACCCATTCAAACGGTGAGATATTACAGTTGCAATGGAATTCATATCTTAAAGTATTTTCTATGTTTTTCTTATTTGAAAATACTTGAATTGTACTTCAATGCAGGTACTTGTTTAATCTAAAAAAAAAGGTTAAGAACAAGGCGCATGTTGAGGCTTCGATATCTGAGGCCTATATTGTTGAAGAGATATCAACATTTATCTCGTACTATTTCGAACCTCATCTGAGAACAAGAATCAATCGCGTTCCACGGCATGACGATGGTGGTGAAGTGCCTTCCAGTGGGAACTTGTCAATATTCTCCAATACTGGACGACCCACACCTAAAAATGCCGTAAGAGGAAGATATTTGTCGGAAATAGAATTCAAACAAGCACACAACTATGTTCTATTTAACTGTGATGAGCTGAGACCATTTATTCAGTAAGTCTATATATGTGTAATAGTAATTAAACTTTGTCAGTAATATACTGTTAATTATATATTGTAATATCATACACTCATTATCACTTGCAGGCAACATCAACAATATTTGCTCTCCAATAACTCGCAGCTGACCGAATCCCAGATCTTTCAATTACAAGATGAACAATTTGCCACATGGTTCAGAACACATGTAAGCACTATCACAAACTCATTCTAACGTATGCATGTCATTACGAGATTCTCGTTCATTTACCGTGTATTGATGTACATTTAATTACATATATTTACAAGGTTTATCAAATGGGAAGGAGTGCGCCCAAGTCATTGTCTTCACTAAGCCTCGGCCCTGAAAGAAAAGTTAAGTGCTACAACGGGTATTTTGTCAATGGATATGTTTTCCATACTGAAGAATACGGGCAAGGAAGAAAGACATACAACTGCGGTGTTTGTGTTAAGGGATCCACAAGTAGCCAGTTAGAAGTTGACTACTATGGTAGATTAGAAGAGGTCGTCGAACTGCAATATCATAGCGAGTAGAATAAAGTGTTTTTATTCAAATGCTATTGGTATGACACGACGGACAGAGGAATCAGAGTTGATCCGCACCATGGTCTGGTCGAAATCAACTCAAAAGCTAGACTCCGCAACATAAACGATGTCTTTGTTTTCGCAAAGCAATGTCAACAAGTTTATTACACATACACCCCTTCATTTAGAAAGGATCGTTCAAGAGTTGATTGGTTGTCCGTTTTAAAAACGAAACCACGGGGTCGTGTCGAGGTTGTTCAGGATGAGAACGAAGACACAAGTGTGCGAGATGAAGTCTTTCAAGTTCGTGAGTTGGTTGAACCATATCGAGTTGCTCCTTCGATTGAATTGGAAGAAAATTCAAATTTTCGAGTTCTCGATGATAGTCTTGTTGATATTGACGGAGAGGAGTTGAATGTTGTTCTCAGCTCTAGCGGACAACCAAATGTCGATGAAGAAGATGATATCCATATTGAAGATTGCGATGAAGATGATGACAATTCAATTGATGAGGAAGAAGAAGAAAATTCCGACTAATTATAAAAATGAAGCCCTATGTAAAAACATTTGTCTCATGTAATTTAGATTATTGATGATGTATTTTGTAAAACAAAATATTTATTGTTTAAGCAATGTGGTTATTGTGTTTATGTGATAGACAGTTTATCAGTTAAGTTATTGCAGGAAGGTAAACAGGCAATACAAAGACAACCTTTCCTGCATAATGCCACAATCACCGACGTCCATACCGACGGATCACCATCCGTCGGTATCTCACAGAGAGTTCAAAAATATTTACAATAAAATGCCACAATCACCGACGCCCATACCGACGGATCACAATCCGTCGGTATCTCACAGAGAGTTCGAAAATATTTACAACAAAATGCCACAATCACCGACGCCCATACCGACGGAATAAAATCCGTCGGTATCTCACAGTAAGCTCGAAAACATAACACCACCATCGACGGGATTACCGACGGCGTAGGTCCGTCGGTAATTTGTCGGTTACACATATTACCGACAGAATTACCGACGGACCGCGCGTTTTCCAAAGTGCGTTAATTAATGCACCTCTGAACTTGTCATATTACCGACGGAATCACCGACGGACTGCGAAAATTTTGGAGGGCTTTTAAAAATTCGGTGCGAAATTCGAAAAATACCGACGGAATTTTGACCTGTTACCGACGGAATTTTGACCTTTTACCGACGGATGTTAATTCCGTCGGTGATGCCGTCGGTAAAATTGACCTATAAGTTCCAGCCCCGCCGCTTCGCCTCATTTTTTCTTCTTCTCCCCGCCGCTTCTTCGCTTCTCCTCCGTTTTTCACCTTAGTTTTTTCATTTTTTTCACCCTTAATCCTTAAACACTTTCACCTTTAATCTCTAGCAAGATTTGGTGTTGTAAATCTTCATTATATTAAAAGGTATGTGTTTTTTTTCTAATTTATTTTATTTTATTTTATTTTTAGTTGTTTTTATTTTTGTTGTGTTGGTGTTTTTTGTTGCAATGTAGATAAAGTTTTGAATTTGACACATTATTAAGGTATGTATTTTTCGTTCCTTTTTTTTTTGAATTTTTTGAATATTTTTTGAATTTGTTGAATATTTGTTAATTTAATTGTTGAATAATTGAATTTAATTGTTGAATTTATTGAATATTTTTTGTTGTTGTGTTGTTAGAATTGTTATTAGTTAATTTAACTTAGAATTAGTTAAAGTTGAATTTTTTGAATATTTTTTGAATTTTTTGAATTTGTTGAATATTTGTTAATTTAATTGTTGAATAATTGAATTTAATTGTTGAATTTATTGAATATTTTTTGTTGTTGTGTTGTTAGAATTGTTATTAGTTAATTTAACTTAGAATTAGTTAAAGTTGAATATTTGAATATTTTTTGAATTTGTTGAATATTTGTTAATTTAATTGTTGAATAATTGAATTTAATTGTTGAATTTATTGAATATTTTTTGTTGTTGTGTTGTTAGAATTGTTATTAGTTAATTTAACTTAGAATTAGTTAAAGTTGAATTTTTTGAATATTTTTTGAATTTTTTGAATTTGTTGAATATTTGTTAATTTAATTGTTGAATAATTGAATTTAATTGTTGAATTTATTGAATATTTTTGTTGTTGTGTTGTTAGAATTGTTATTAGTTAATTTAACTTAGAATTAGTTAAAGTTGAATATTTGAATATTTTTTGAATTTGTTGAATATTTGTTAATTTAATTGTTGAATAATTGAATTTAATTGTTGAATTTATTGAATATTTTTTGTTGTTGTGTTGTTAGAATTGTTATTAGTTAATTTAACTTAGAATTAGTTAAAGTTGAATATTTGAATATTTTTTGAATTTTTTGAATTTGTTGAATATTTGTTAATTTAATTGTTGAATAATTGAATTTAATTGTTGAATTTATTGAATATTTTTTGTTGTTGTGTTGTTAGAATTGTTATTAGTTAATTTAACTTAGAATTAGTTAAAGTTGAATATTTGAATTTTTTTGAATTTTTTGAATTTGTTGAATTATAATTGTTAATGTTGAATTGTAATTGTTAATTTGTTGAAGTATAATTTGTTGAATTTATTGAATTTATTTTTTGTTATATTTTTTATTGTTCTGAATATAATTATTGATTAATTTGTGAATTGTAATTGTTAACGTTGAATTTATCTTAGGATTAATAGTTGAATATGTTGGAATAATTAGTATAGATTGGTTCGATTGGTTGTGGCTATTGTTAATATTTATAAGTTTGTGGATTTGGGTAGTATCCAGTATAGGGGAGGTGCTACCGATTTTTTTTTAACTTTTGAATTTTATTTTACAATTATTAATATAAAATTGTTTAGATGCGCAAAATGAAAACCAGAGCTGGTCGTCCAGTCGAATCAAGTTCGTCTAGCAGCGATGATGATGTTTCCTTAGGTGCCTCTCAAGAAGAGGCACCTACACCACCTGTGCCGTCAACCGATGCTGCCTCTTCCAGCGATGTTTCACATCGCAGACGCGGCATGCCTTCGAAGCGGAATCAATTTACCCGCCAGTTCGAGGCACAGTGGAAGGACGATCTTTCAATGTAAGTTTGTTAAGGTTTTAGTTTTTTTTATATAAAAAAAAAAAAATTTAAAACATAATTTATGAAGTAATCACAAATTAATTTCATTTCTTTTCAGGTTCACAAACATTGAGGCCGCCCGAGTAATATCATCGGCGTTTAAAGCGTCGATGGAGATTCCATTGTTTCAATGGAGTCAGATATCCAGACATCCTGAATGGATGCCTCAAATCAATGCATGGTTTCGTAGATTTGAGGTTCGTCTTAATATATAATTTTCAGCTTATTTCTAATAAATTCAAGTTATAATTGTAAATAAATTATTAACATTTTAAAAAAATATTTTTTTATATACAGCATCGATTCTGCTGGGACGATGAACATGACAGTGTTGTGAGGAGGGTGTGGGAAAATCACGCGGCAATTAGGTAACATCGAAAACAATACGACTTTTTTTTACATAATTATTTATGTTTTGAAATGTAATTTTTTCGTGCGTGAATTAGGTTGCGTGATTTTTGGTATGACGCCCAGAAAAAAGCAAAAAAAACAGCGAGGGATAAGGGGTTACAAGGCTGGAACGATGTTGCGGTTTGGAGGGATTTCAAACCAATATACATCCCGGAAGATATATGGCCGCACTATCTTCAGCACGTGACGTCTGAGCGGTTCACTCGACGCGCACAGTCCGGTGCCGGCAACCGGAATCGGCAAATTCATGGCTCGGTTACAACGCACACCGGCGGCTCCGTTCCGTTTGCTGCACATGCGAAACGGATGGTAAGATTAATTTAAATGAAATATATCGTTCAATTAATTTGTTGTTAATACATTTTTTTCATTATATATAGGCTACGTCTCTTGGACGTGAGCCGAGCCCTATGGAGCTGTTTGTGGAGACGCACGTGCGGAGTCATGACCGCCAAAAGGGGACGCAACAGTTCGTTGACAACCGTGCTCAACAGTTTGTGGTGTGTTTGTTCAACCATTTTATTTTGTAAGTTATTATTATGTTTATTGAATTGAATATGATTTTTTTTTTCAGGAGACCTATAATAATCGGTTGAGGGAGAGATACGGGGATGATCCTTCGACCCATCCGGAATTCGATCCGGATTTGTGGATGGAGGCTGGATCGTCAGGTGGACCCGATAAAAATCGGGTTTACGGGCTCTCCAACACTACCGCTGCCAAGTTGCGGTCGACCGGTACTGCTTCAACCGGTGGGAGCTCCCAATCTGTATCGAGCTCCCAATCTAAGGAGTTTGTGGCCTTGCAGCAAAGGTGCGACCACCTATCAGAGGCGTACACACAACTCAAAGAAGAGCAAAGATTGGCGAACGAACAACACAGATTGGCGGACGAACAACGCAGAGCAGAGTCTGAACAACAAAGAGCGGCCTATGAAGAGCTTCGTCAAATGGTCATGAACATGACACAAGGCGGAACATGTGCGCCTAATCCTTTTTGGCCGCCTAACCCCCACCCTCCTCCTCCTCCTTCTCCTCCACCTTTATATTAATTGTTTTTTTTTAAAACACATTCATTTTGTAATGAATATTATTTAACTTTGAGTTTTTGTTGCTTAATATAAATTTTATTGGCATAATTGGTTTGTATTACTATTAATTTATATTATTTTTTCTAAATAATTAAAAAAAAAAAATTACACAGGGATTTACCGACGGAATAAATCCGTCGGCATTGGACAGTGTCTGAGGTATGCCATCCCATCACCGACGGAAATAATCCGTCGGTATAAAAATACCGACATATTCACCGACGGAAATAATCCGTCGGTATACAAATACCGACGAATTTATAGACGGATTTATTCGGTCGGTATGAAATATCACCGACACTTTTGCCGACGGAGGAGTCCGTCGGTATTTACATAACACCGACGGAATATATTCCGTCGGTATATTCCAAGCGGGAAACTTTTTTTTTTTGGCGCGCACGGGCCGTCGGTAAATGTGTTTTTTTTATTACCGACCGATATAGCGACGGAATGTGGAATCACCGACAAAAGGTATTCTGACGGGCGTATTCCGTCGGTAATAAAGTCGGTAAATACTTTACCGACAAACGTTCTGTCACACACCGACGGAATATTTCCGTCGGTAAAACTGTGAAATCTTGTAGTGTATTTTTTTTAACCAAAACAAGTTCATGAATGTAATTATTCTTATAAAATAAAAGTCATGGATCTATCCATTTTTCAAAAACATTAAGTCAAGTGATTACTCAAGAAAAAACATCTATAAAAAGAATATACTATATTTGGTAAAACTAAATACAATGGCTTCTCATCTTAAAATATAAATAAATCAATAATGATACATGAAATACATAAGAAACGGTGCGAGTACAAATAAAAAATCCAACTTCTACCCAAAACAATTACAAAAGTGGGCGTTGGAAAAATTTAACTTACAAGTGAGTCAGTCATATCAAATATAATGAAGGGGTTATCAAAGTAATTATACACCGATATTAAAAAAAAAATGATACCAAAAGACATAAAACTATGAAATTCCTAAAGTAAAGATTATATATGTGGTTTGTTTAATACCAAGAATGTATGAATATAGTTGGAAACCTAATCACTAAGAAGGTACATGAGTTTCTAAAACGAGATATATATATATATATATATATATATATATATATATATATATATATATATATATGTGTGTGTGTGTGTGTGTGTGTGTGTGTGTGTGTGTGTGTGTGTGTGTGTGTGTGTGTGTAAATTCTTCTTCTTCTTTTTTTAAGGTTGGCTTAAACACTTCAAATCAAAATATCGCATCAAGAAGTATCGTCGCTTTAAAGGAAGCATATCAATTGATATAGAGCTTGTGTAGAGTAATTTGTAGTCCATAAAAGAGAAACTAGATCAATTTTTCATGAAAAATATTTCAATATTTATGAAATAATACCATTTTAAGCTATAACTAGATCATACTTTTACAACAAAGTAACTTGAATGCAAGAAAATGGACATGAAAAGACTTATAATGGTTATTTGTTGTAATGATAGTGGTTTTAAGAATATTATTTTATGGTTCATTAAAAAGTATACTAGACCATGGTGTTTTAAAAATGTGAACTTAAGCGGTATAAATTATGAGTATCATGTTAACAAACAAGCATGTATGATGTAATTTTATTCTAGGAATATGTTTGATAAGTTAATAGAAAAATAAATGGTTGAACATTTATTATTTGCTGATAATTGTCTCACTTATCTAGAAACTATTGAAGGTTTGAAAAATATTAAATTGTTTTTCTTATCATCCAATACAACATAAAAAATACAGTATTACAATGCAGAGATCGTACAAACTTTCAAGATGCATTATCATTGTCAATTTTATACAAGTTTTTTGAAGGGTTATGAAATTAGGATCTTGAATTTAAAGAAGATAAATATTTTAGATGCAATGAATGTTGCAATCTCAGTTAATAATAGATGCTCAAGTAAGTATAATTATAAATTATTTTTTACATTGTAAAATTAGATTTATAAATGACATAGCTTTAAAGAATTTGAATCTATACTTGGATGATGGAGGCATTCAACAATTGTGTTTTCTAATCAAAGAGTTGAAGTATTTCAATATAATTGATGTTGAGTATTTTCTAAATTACCAAAGATGAAATGAGTGAACTTTAAAATTGTTGAGTGATGAGCAAATTATATAGATAATTTTATGGAAAATGATAAAGAAAATAAAATAAAAATTACCGCTCTCTTTTACCATGCAAAATAAACATATAAGTTGATTAACAGAGTAACCATGAATCGGTCCATATATATATATATATATATATATATATATGAAATGAGTGATTCATCAAGCACATCTACAATCTTATGTGACAAATCAGTGAGGGAGAGTGATGCAGTATTGCAGTTGTTGTTAATCTCTGACGTGGACGCACCCTAGTGGTCAATCTCTAAGGTTTTATTGTCGTTTATGGTTTCCAAGTGTCCCATTTTCCACCTTGGTGGTCAACTGACAAAGCAGACGACCCACGCGTCCGGTTAAAAACGTTCTGTTTAAAAAATGGAAGTGGTTGTTGTGTCGTTTGAAATATTCACATTCCCTGCATTCACTGTAGTGGTTGTGTCGTTGGCTATTTTTGCTTGTCGTTTTCTATAACCCTCTTTTGTTTTTTTTGGGTTTTAGAAGGATTCATTCGGTACTTTTGCTTTTTGGGTAAGAGACAAATGCAGTCGCATATCATCGGTGTAGATGGATCAAGTCTATGATCGGTGGGACATTGATGATGTGCGCAGGTGCAGATTATCAGAGACATGTCCAGCGAATTATGCACAGAAACTTTATCCTCCTCCCAATAACAGATTTTAAGAGGGGAATTATGCGTCACGAAGTAATTATTTGAGTAATCTTATTATTATTATTATTATTATTATTATTATTATTATCATCAGATTACATCTATCTTGACTAATCTTATAAATCTTAATGTTAATAACTATACAAAACTTTAATAATTTTAAAATTTATAGGACTCAAAACTAATTATTTTTAAAAATTAAATTTAAAATTTAATTAATTAAATTACATATCTTAAAATTAATTATTTGAGTAATCTTGATATTTATTGAGAATGTAGGTAGCAGGTACCTAGACTTAATTGAAGGGGATGATGGTAGTTTCCCATGCTTCATTGTTGTGAGTTGGATTTTTAAACGTAAAACAAAAAAATATTAAAACCATAATTTTTTTTTTTTATTGTAATTAAACTTGTCTTGTGAAAACTTATAATGATTTATTTTTTATGGGTTAATGTTGTGTCTTGTTATTCCACCTTTATATAGATTTTTTTATGAATTTTATAAATAAAAAACAATCTTTATCAAAATTTATATTCTTCTATCTATCTTTTTTAGTCAAGAGACCATGTATCAATCATTTACTTATTTAACCAATATAAATGAATTAATGGCATGTTTGTCTTTGTAAACAATCTTATGTGGATTTTATTTATCTAATTCTCTTAAATTCCAGGTTATGCATATTTGTTATTTATATTTACTTTTTAAAAATATTTTTTGTTTAAAAATATATTAATATAATTTATTTTTTTATTTTTGATACTAGCACATTAAAATAATTGAAAGTACTAAAAAAATCAATTTAATATTTTTCTATTTGAATATATATTTTTATATTTGAAAAAAGTTATAGAAAGATAAAAAGTAGATAATTTTTTTAAAAAAAAAAAACTTTAAAAATCATATATAAAAATAAGAAAAACAAATAAATATAATTAATAAAACTCCCACCATTTTTATCTTGTCAATTTAATTGAAAAAATTATAAAACAACAAGAAATTGTGAAATTAAGTGAAATAATAATAAAAAGAAACCTCATTTAAATAATAATAAAAAATCCTTGTTACTACCACATTCTTCATTATCACACATCCATCTCCATAAACAAAATGTTTGAAAAAAGAGAGGAAAGAACATAAGAAATTGAATTACATCTCAAACAACATTTCAGCCGCCAACATAAACCATAAATTTCCATCCCTATCTTACATTCAAATCTGGTCTTTTACATAAGAATGGAAGGATTTTTTTTTTATTCTGTTGGCCTTATTGTGGAATTTCAATCATGTAATTAATTCATACAACATCCCTTAATTAATTTCCAGACTCAATAAAAAATTCGGCAACGTTCCCTAAAAAAAGACCTAGTGAAATCTTATTCCTAGCCTAGAGAAATACTGGAAAAGATGAACTTGAAATACAATATACATTTTTAGAAAATAAATCTTTAAAATATATGCTTACATGTCAAGTTAAAAGAAAATCATACAACACAATTTTAAAAAATATAATTTAATTAATCAGATTTTAAATTTATTTTTTAAAAATAATTAGTTCGAGTTTTATAAATTTTAAAACTATTAAAAACTTACATAATTTTAATTTTAAAACTTATAAAATTAATCTAGTTATAAGTAAGATGATTTGAAATTTATAATAATAATAATAAAAAAAAATACAAAACACGACAATTTTACATCATGTTCATCAAAGACAATGGTACTTCTTTCCTTGTCTTAATCCCGGCAAAAACACATGTTTTCCCTTCCAACCTCAAGGTCCTCCTCTTCATTTTTATTTTGTCTTTATCAGTTTTTAATCCATCATTCTTGGAACCCATACGAGATTCTTATCATCTTTTTTTTTTTTTATTGAAACTAGCCTCTATTATTACGAAAGATTATATTTCATGATTATAATAATCCTATTTATGTGACCAACTATATATTTTAATATCGGATGATCCTTATTCATGGGCTAACTATATCATACCTTGGTAATTGTTTCCACTCATGTGCTCGACTATATTATCCCCACAATTCTTTTTATTTATTTTTATCTTTTCTTTGCAAGCAATTAAAATAAATTAATCTTTTTACTAAAATAAATAGATTTAAGAATTAATAATTAAAAATTAAAAAATTAAAACTCAACTAGTCAACTTTTAAATTTGTTATTTAAAAATCACTAGTTTAAATGTTATAAATTTTAAAACTACTAAAAATTTATATAATTGTTAATTTTAGAATAACAAAGAATTAATTAATATATAAGTAAACTAGTTGGGATATATATATATATATATATATATATATATATATATATATATATATATGATAAAATGTCGAGCACCTAATTGCTGCTATCGAGAATCCTGCTCCTCCTATTTATGTTCTCGTTTCTTAAAACACATTTATGTTTTGAAAGCATGCATTATCATTCATTCATCCCTTCCAAGACAGGTTACACTAAAATCATAGTGTTCTTCATTTATATGTGCGCATCAAGCCACAATCAATCCCATTATGGCTACCTTTTTCTTGAATCCTTCTTACATTCCTACACATTTCTTGATCTTTATTTCCTATAATTAACCAGAATTATATTTTTAGATTCCAAATCAATTTCCTGCACATTTCTTTTTATTTATTTTTTCTCTTCTTTGCTAGCAATTAAAATAAATTGATCAATTTATTGAAATAAATAGATTTAAAAATTAATTATTAAAAATTTAGAAGGTATAATTTAACTAGTCAAGATTATTTTTTTTTAATACCTTTTAGCTGAACTTGAAGGAAATAAATTTCATAGAATTCTTTTTCAATCTTCATCGTAAATTCATCCCATACGAGTTTCTTTCATCATAGAGAACTAAGTCATGCATTAAAACACATTGACCATCAACACAATTCCAAACCCAAATTCTTCTCATTTGGAAGAATAGCTTAATGCCCCATTCATGTATTCCTTTTCTCTTTTTTTTTTTTTTTTTTCCCTTTAGTTTCTTGTTTTTTTCAAGTCAAATCAACATTTTAGACCGTTGTTGTTACTCAAAACACATTAGTTTCTCATTTTCATCCAAACTCTTTTCATTTTCACCCTTGACCTAAACACTAAAACAACCAATTTATGTTTTCCTTCAATTTTTCTTATGATTTCTACTTAACCCAATCATAAAACATGCTTAAATAACATATTCCAATCAAAACAAAATATATAGCAATCAAAAATTTGAGGATCAAATTTAATATAATCATCAAATAATATGGTATTTTTAAATTTTTCACAACTTCTAAAAAGTGTTTTCCATTTAAAATAAAAGAAAAATATTTTTTTGAAAACCAAGTTAAATTTTTATTTGACTAAAAATATTTTTCGTTGACTAGTTTTTTTTAATCACAAATAAATAAAAATAATTTTTAAAAAACTATTTTTCATATCAGGACCTTAGCGACAAAACCTATTTTACCATCGCATTCCATCAAAACCCCAACATCGTCACTTACCCATTTCAATCAAAAACTCAAATCAAATTAAAACTTCAAAGGAGCAAGAAAATGAATTTCTTTATTACCTCTTGTTCACACCAAACCAATACAAGTTTTTCAAGATTTTCCAAGCCCTTCATCTTCTTTAATAAGAAAATGGGTGGGAAAACTAGGATATATCTTTTTTATTTATTTTTTAAAAAGGAAATGGTGATATTAATAATTTTATGTTTTTATTAAAATTTAATTCATTTTTCTCTTCTAAAATGATTAATTCTAAATGAGGTGAAAATTTTTATTTACTTAAAATTAATAGTTTTTTTATGTTTTTATATTATTTTGATGCGCTAGTTTTAAAAATAAAAAAATATTATTTTAATATATTTTTAAATAAAAAACATTTTGTAAAGTAATTACAACCATATTCCTGAATAGCATTTCGAAAAACCTTTGAATATTAATTGAAATTTTCACTTGCGCATTTAATAAAATTAATTAATAATCATGTACAAGCTAAATGCTAAAATATGACATTAATAAACAAAGACTAAAATGAAAGTATAAAAAATAGATTTAGATAAAGAATCATTATATTATATCGTGTTATCCTATTCAATTTTTTTATTTAATTATTTATTTAGAAAAAATAAAAATAAAAACTCAATGAAACCAAATAATATGCCATCATAGTTTTTTTATTATTATTAACTTGATTTGGCCTTACAATATAGCCGCATCTAGTTTTAAATTAAATTATATTGAAACTGGTCTAAAATAACCATTTCCACTTAGCATATTCATACACGACAGATTATGCCGTTGAAAACCTCATGTGATGGGGAAAAAAATATCAAGCCGGCATCGTTTTAATTTCTCAATATATATACATATATATAAGTTTTTGAGACGACCGTGTTTTTAATCCACCCGGGTTATCTATCTGTCGTTTCATGTGTCTAGGGATGTCAAACGCCACTTCGCCAACTGGCATTACCTGCGCTTTCGTGTCTCTCAATGTGTTTCCGAGCATCGAGGCTTATATTACACCCCTTCGTATTCACCGTTAGATGCCTCAATTATTCAGTCAACTGAGCATCTTAGAGGTGTGCGAAGAGAAGCGAAGCGGGAAGGACATGTTTTAGAATCTTAGTGGTTGATGAATGGAATCATTAGCTGTGACGTTATCTTTCTTTAGTAAAAAATTAATATACTTTTAGTAAATAATATCCCAAATACATTTTTAATTTATTTATTTATGAATTTCAATTAAAAAACTTCAATACGTAGTTAAACTAAAATGAAAAAAAAAAAACAGAAGAAAGGACTCTTATATAAAAAAAAAAACTTCATTTTATAGAATTAGAATTGGAACCCAGCGAGGTTTTTTTTATTTTTTTATTTTTTATTTTTTATTTTTTTATTTTGAGTTTAGTAAGGTTCTTTTAATTTTCTTCCTGTGATTTATCCTCAAAGTGTTCTTGTCAATATTTTTAGTATCAAAAGACTCCAACAATTTCTTATGTGAATGAGTCTAAAAGGACTCTTACAAATCTCTTATTATTTTGTAGTCTTAAAAGACTTTTACATTATTTTTTTATGCTTTTATTTTAGAGGACTCCCATAAATATTTTTTTATGTTTTATTTTTAAAGGATTCTTACAAAGTTGAGCCAAACCCTGCCAATATAAAACTTCTATATTAAATCTCAAAGGACTCTCGTAAAATCACTTTAAGTTCAAAAACACTTTGAGTTCGTCATTATATAAAATAATTATTTTGAAAAGCTTTTCAAGTTTATCACACTATAAAATAACCTGTTAAAAATAACTTTGAATTCATCACTTTAGAAAATGATAATTTTCTAAAATTAAAAAAACAAAAAAAAAAAGTCCAAAATGATTTCTTTCTTAATTTTAAGTAACAGAGTGTTCTCCTAATTTTGTTTTGCTTATGAGTCTCAGAGGACTCTTGAAAATCTTTTTACAATTTCAAGTCTTAAAAGACTCTCACAAATCTTTCTTTTTATGGCTTAGATGTTTTTCGCAAATTTAAATCCAAAGCATAGCTCCTGAGAATTTGAGTTCCAGGTGATTCTCTTAAATTCTAATTCTTAAAGTTCGTCACCTCCTAATTTAACTACTTTTCAAAAATTTTAATGTCTGTTTTTTTTTTTTACAAGCTTATTAAACAAGGTTTTTAAAAAATACTTTTTGTAAACTTTTGTATTGTAATTGTTGTAAAGAGAGGTAGGTTGTCATCATTTGTTTTTTAAAACATTGTTTTTTAAAAAAATATAAAAATTTTCAAAAAATGTATTCTCAACTCAATTAAGCCAATTTCCAGTTATTTTATAATTTTTGACCTTTTACTTATCATTTTCATATCAATGAATTTTTAAAAATTAAAAATTAAAAACAAATCCAAAAAAAAAAAAGAGAATCAAAGAAAAAATAAAAAACAAAAAAAATGAGTGGAATGATAATCAAGTAAGAAATGGACAAAAAAATAGAATGAAGGGATAAGAAAGAATAAGGAATAAAGAATAAAAATATTCTTAACTAGCGTAGTATAAAAGAGTGTGAATGATAGGAAAAAAATGGGGGAGGGGTAAAAAAAAAAAAAAACCCTAGCCATCATAAGGGGTGCAAAAAATATTTTGAGAGAAAAAATTATAGAGAGAGAAATTTAAAGAAAAATAGAGAGAATTGAAAGAGAAAATTTTGTTTAGAAAGAAAAATCCGTTAAAAAAGAGAAAATAAAATAAAAAGGATAAAAATCATAGAAAAAAACTTGCACAACTAGCTCTATCTATCCTCACCCCTCTCAATTGTTGTTCTCTCTCACCAAGCTCCATTACTCATAGCTAGCAGACCAACTCCTCTTCACAGCCACAATAAAATTCAACTGAAGCCTAATGTAACAACTTCTCCCCTTGTTTTTCACCATCTTTCCATGCATTTCTCCATCGTGCCACAACCATTTGAACTGCCACACTGTAAACTTTTTCCATATCAATCAACCTCCATATAATTGTACCATTGAAAGCAACATACAGTAGCAACAACAACAGCCAACAATGAAGAGAGAGAGGAAGAAAAATAAACAAAGAGAGAAACCAAGAAAAAGAAAAACATGAAGCTTTAGACGGCCTAATCTCTCTTTATGAGCGGTGGTGGATGAAACCACCCATACAGGAAGGAAGACCAAGAAATGATGCACCAATAACATTGATAGCCTACTAAACTTATTAATATGTGAAATGATGCACCAATAACATTGATAGCCTACTCGTGCGAGGCTTGCACATGCCTTCACTTCCTTTTACTATTCTAGTTGTTTTTGGTCCATCCTAACTATTTCATAAGGTTGATTTCAAACCCTAAATTATTTTTAATGATTTTTTTATTTTTTTTATTGCTTTTGATGTATATTGTGATTATATTTTTAGGATTGAACAAATTTTAATACATTATTATTGATGCTATTGATGTCTTATCATAAATGATTATAAAATTACAAGTGTTAGGATGAGACCACACCAATGTATGGCAATCTTGGGGGTATTATACCTTTGGAGAGCCGTTTTTAAAGTGGAATAAGTCTAGAATTAATACCTTACGAAGGGTTGGGAGTATGGGTTATAACAGATTTATCCAAGGCTTAATGGTTTGTTTTTGTATAAAATTATATGTGTTGATGTTGTTGTTGACTTGTTACTATAGATAAATATTTATTTTTGAATTGGAAAAAAAATAATGTCAACATGTTTTTATCATGTCGCGACTAAATTTAGATTCTAATAATTAGGTCAATGTATCTTCTAATTTTAAGGACAAACTTAGACTTCACACAATGTTTTTTAATCTTAAAATGAGTTGAAAAATGTGTTCATGGGTTTTCCTCCGGTTTACATCAAGTTGGCAACATTTTGGTTTAAGCTTGGTTTTGAAAAACTAGATTAATGAGTCTCTTAGTTTTATAAATTAACATAAACCTAACATGATTTGTTTTATTGAAAATAAAACAAAAATAAAAAATATCAAGTTGCGAGGCTTGTGATTCAAGATCCGATACTAACTTAAATGAACTTCAATCAATAACAAATGACTTATATTATATATGAGGGTTATTTTAACATTTCATCTAATATAAATTTTTGGATCAATGTAAGATATAAAATGTAATTTATTATCACTTATATTTAATAATGCATCTATTGATTTTATATCCATGTACAGGTCTGGCCCAATATCAAGGCTAATTTTGGGAATAACAAAATCGAGCTTCAATTAGAATATTCTCATATCAGAATATTCTCACTGTTAACGCGTGCCAAGAGATCGAGTCATTATAGGACACAAGAACAAGAACCAGTTTGGAAATCCTTGTTAGACGAGACGATCCTCCGATGGGAGAGTGTTATAAAGCTTTGTATTATAGTCCCAAAACAAATTGAAAAAAAAAAACAAATAGATTATAATTTCCCTCTTCCCTCTTTGTTTAGATAGTCTGAGAATGAAGAGAAGAAAATGATGCTAAACAATTACAGGCAAAGGGGGCAAGAGATTTTACTGATAAAACTATGCATTTGCCCTCGTGTCTTTTCACACCTTGGATTTTTTATTTTTTATTTTTAAGAAAACAAAAGAAGTAAAGGGAACTTGATGCCTTGTTTGTTTCAAGGAAAATGAATTCCTGGAATTCGTTTTCCTGACTTTCCCATGTTTGGGAACAAAATGGAAAAGTAAGTCAATGGAAACTTAATTCCGGTCAACATAAGAAAGCTGTTTTATCAACGGAAAGTGTTTTCCTTCTGATAAAGTAAGGAAAACACTTTCCTTTTTTTTATTACGCCCATTTTCACAAATCACGGTCTCTTTCTCTCTTAAAAAACGATTGAAAGCAGGAACAATTGCAGAAGCATTTCTTTGGACAAAATTCATAACACAGCTAAAATTCATCAAGCAAGCCACAAAAAACACAACTTTTCCATGACAGTTTTCTTCTTTAGGCATGTATTACTCACATTCGGCAGTTTATTCTAAACCAAACAAACCAAATCCCCAAACTGTGTTAATCAATCTTCCCCGGCAACAAGCATCCCCTCCCTGTTACCCCATCCCCGGATCCAGCCACCATATCCCAGGTGGAAGCGTTGAAAATCAACCCTTGCTCTCTCTCTCTCTCTCTTTTTTTAATAGTAGCCGGGGGAGAGAGGGAGGAGAACTGGGAAAGAGGAGCCATGTTGCCCCTTGAATCTTTGAACTTTGTCCTGCTTGTTTGTCTTCAATATTTGCTTCTTTGTGCACAAATGGTGAGAGAAACAGAGAGGGAACAAGGGAAGGGAAATGAGAGAAACCGAGAGGGGAATCGACCGAGAGGGAGAGGGTGAGGGAACAGGGAACAGGGGAATGGGAGAGGGGAATCGACCGAGAGGGAAAGGGAGAGGGAATAGGGAACAGGTAACAGGGGAATGGGAGAGGAGAATAGACCGGTCGACCGTGAGGGAGGGGGAATGGGAGAGGGGAATCGACCGTGAGGGAGGGAATGAAATTATAAGCTTAATTTTATACTTGTGAAGTCAGGAGAAGGAAACTTTGAATGCTGCGTGTTTGTGAGGGAAATGCAAGAGATGATGAGAGTTTTAACTAGAAAATGTTAGCTCCTATTTTTTTCTATGTGTTTGTGCGAGAGTTAATGAGCTTACAGGGTTTTAATAAGCTTAAAGCTTGTTGTTTTATTTATTTATTTATTATTATTACTTTGTGATTTATATATCTCTATATTCATATGAATGACATAAATCTGCTTCTGCTTGTTGTTATGTAATCTTGTGAAATGACTATCCTAATTATATATGATCATATTATCATTATGAATAATTACACCACCATTATCGTGTGAAGTAGGATGTTTAAATACATGTTACATTAATAAAGGAAATCATAACAGAACAAAAATATATTAATAGGTTTTACATAAAAAATATTTCACAAGTTTATTTCTCTATAATATAATATGACATATATAGTTATATTTTATAAAATAAACTATGTATGAATACATGATTTAATAAAAAAAATTCATTATTATACTTTTTAGATTTCATTTTTTTTTTATTGTAAGTGATTAAATATTTTATATATATTAGATAAACTTGAAAAAAAAATTAATTTATTAATAAATTATTTTCCAGTTTATTCTCCATAACACAACCAAACACTGGAAAGTGTTTTCCAGTTTATTTTTCATAACACTATCAAACATTGAAAAATACTTTCCCGGAATTCACTTTCTAGAAATTCACTTTTCCCGGAATTCACTTTCTAAAAAAAAACAACTTTCCTACAAACAGACAGAGCCTAATCTTCTCATCTTCCTAAGAAGATATGGTCAATAATGACCTCAACGCAGCATTTTATATCCTTCCCACTCTCTCTCCTCTTTTCAAACTAAAGAAAATTTTCAGTCCTTTACAAGTAGAAATGGCATGGAGAAGATTACAGCAATGACGATAATAATAATGGGAAAAAAGAAAAGAAAAAAAAAAGATATCCATCTACTTATTATT
This sequence comes from Populus tomentosa, assembly GCA_018804465.1. Taxonomy (NCBI): domain Eukaryota; kingdom Viridiplantae; phylum Streptophyta; class Magnoliopsida; order Malpighiales; family Salicaceae; genus Populus; species Populus tomentosa. The sequence continues at coordinate 4,895,710 of CM031991.1, read as the reverse complement.
GACAAATACATCATTTCAATCTCAATTTGTTGCTTCTACCCACAAAACAAAAAAGAGTGAAGGCCCTTATTGCAAGGAAATCATACATTTAAGATGCTGCTAGAATAGAGTTGGATGGCATCGTGCTTCTATAATCTACTCGCCAGGGGCTTCATTGGATTCGAAGATGCAGAACTTTTCCCAGGAAAGCTACCCGGTGGCTTCATCATGGAAGACGAGCTGAAAATGGCAACAGTAGTTGTTAGTGCTGGGAGTACAAGGTTGCCATATTGAAATGTGCACCGCAGTTAACATTACCTGCTATTCCTTTGCAGAGCATTTTTCTTCATGGCTGCAACATTTTGCATGCTATTCCTCTGCAGAGCATTTTTCTTCATGGCTGCAATATTTTGCATGCTATTCCTCTGCAGAGCATTTTTCTTCATGGCTGCAATATTTTGCACCTCGCGACTGCTCAAAAGTCATCAAGGATGAAGACAAATGAAATCATTTCCTGACAGACTCATCTCAAAATAGCAAAATCTTGAGCACAGTTATCTAAGGCGTAGGCAAGAAATTCAATTTTTCGTGCAGTAGACTTCAAAATTAAATATCAAGATCCAGCAATAAATGGACGCAACAAGACATTTTAAACTTAACCTGATCCAAAAGATATTTGCTGTCTTTTTTGTTTTCACAAGTATGAAGCGCTCTGTTCAAATATGTTATTCTTTTGATCTAGAATTGGTGTTTCTGTGGTAGTCTCGTGAAACCTTAATGCCCTAACCACAATTTTGTAGGGCATGTATAATGCAGATCTACGGTTGTGGGTGAGGGAACTATTGTAAAAATCAGAAAGAAAAGCTAATGAATTCTTTCAAATGAGCATAATTGCACAAAATAATATTACCTCTTCAGAAAATCCATTTTTGCCTTCTTCATCAAATTGCTCTTCCCGTTGGAAAGATTGTAGCCAGGTCCACTTCCTAACAAAATATTATATTGAATAAAACAACATGAAAATTTTAAATGCATCATCTTCCCCTTCCCAGCCACTGAAAGGGGAAATTGCAGGAACCCCAACTTCTAATGATAAGTCATTCAACTACAAAAGAACCAGGTACAGGGGAAATAAGTATAGCTACCTCCGCAAAAGCTTCTTTTATTGCTTGAAGGTGGAACCTTTGAGCAAAGACGAACTTGTCGACTTTGTTTTCCTACAGAAATGAAACACTCAGTAAGAATTTCATTTGTACAAAAAGTAAAGCATACAATACAAAACATACTGCCTTGGAGTTGCAAAAATACGAACTCAGAGAATAGTGCTCAGATTACTTGTTAGACTTGTTAATTTAACAAATCATTACTTGTTAGACTTGTTAATTTAACAAATCAAACACCCCCAGCCACCCCCCTCTCCCAACTTTAAGAAAAAACAAAGAAGAAAAAATTGAACTCAGCCATAAAAAGAAAAAAACTCCATTAGATCAGGTCCTACAACAATGCTAGATTTGATGTGACAAAATGAAGGACAAAAAAAAATCTTCCATAATGGATGAGTTATTTTAAAAAAACTCAGCAGCATAAAACCTTCAAATAGTTTCCGTTGATTACAGTGAAAGAACCCCAGTCCAAAGGGCCTCCTTCAAAATGGCTTTTGTTGAAAATGGTTTGTTTTTGAAAAATGAGAGTGGCCACTTATTATTTCAAAAGAAAGAAAGAAAAGATAGCGAGTATAAGAAATGACTCCACACTTGTCAAAAAAAAAAAAAAACAAAACAAAAAACAGCACTAGCTTTTAGGCAAAAATAAAAGGTAGACTCCGGAATTTGTACCAAAAGGGGAGTTATGTATCCTCTTCATTTTGGTGAAAAATCTTTCATTCCATTACCTCAAAATTAATTCTTACCGTAAAAAATCAACCAATTCTAAAGATGTTAATGTGGACAAGCTAGCACAAATGTGGAGTATCATTTCAGTGCCAAGAAACCACTTTATTCAGCATTTGGAGCACACAAACAATTACAATTTGATTCAAATCCAAACAAGTGTGTTGTAGTGCAAGTATGAAAATCAACCTAAAGGTGCATGCTTGTGCTAGTGAAAATCAAACTAGATGTGTCTGCATCAGCTAGTGTTACTTTAAGAAGAGAACTGGGGATATTGGGAGCTTTCAGATTTGAACATAAGGAAGGTGGTCCTGAGTGTCCTACACATCCAGTGAAGTGAAAGGAATCAAAACACATAGTTTTGCGGGTTTGGACACTTATGAAAAAGATTTGATACAATTCTAACCTTTTTTGCAATGCCAGGTTTTATTTTTGAAATGGGTAAGATAAAATTTTATCACAAGAGTACATAAAATTATTAAGGATTTGATTTTACACTTGGCATTCTAGAAAAAGCCTTGTGAGAAGATGAAAAGAAATGATAGGACACTAGGAACAAGCTCAAATCACAATATGACCAATCAAGTAAATGGGTACCTTGTTCACTCAGGAAGTAACTTTTCCAAAACCTACCTCCAAACCCTAAGAATTTCACTCTTGATAAGAAAAATCCATATTAAGAATTTCTAATTCAATGAAAAACTTCATTACATAATAGAATTATCCATTTTTAAGCTTCTACCACAAACTCAATCATTCAAGAAACTACATGTGATTTTTCCAGTAATAGTCTTTAGCACATTAAGCTTCTAAAAGGTCACCAACATTAAAGGCTGCAAATATATGAGAGGAGAGGGAGAGAAAAAAAGTTTCATCAAATATTTTTCTTGACTTCAGTAACGAAAAATTGTGACGGCATCTCCTAAAACCACCATCTAAATTATTCCTCTTTCCCCTCTTTCCAAACACATACATTTGCTTAAAACTGTGCACAGAGATATGAGAGATCTCAATAAAAGAACAAAGAAGTTCTCAGGGAACAAAAGGAAGTGTGTTTTGTTATATATTAAGCTTGATTTGAATACAAACATATAAACTAATAGGATGTTTGACCAAACCTTATCATCCCAGCGTTCAACATCTTGATACAGTAGAGCAAATTCAACACCAAGAAAGGGAAAAAAAAACAAAGTTGAAAGCAGAATAAGCATGTGCTGCTCAGAACTAAAGACCAACAATTGGTTTTTAGTCTGGGTAAAGTACAGCCTCACACGATTGATTAAGATGCATTTCTAAGCTTTCAGCGGTACTTGCATGAGACTGCTCTCAGAACTCACACCCACAGTTTAGTAAAAGTGGCCTTTAAGTGATCCTAAATGCAAAATGCATACAACAAAATACACCATAGCAAGAAACAGCGTGAAGTACAAACAACTCACTAATACACCATATGACATACAACTAATAAACACAAATCCCTTATAGAAAAAAAATAAAAAAATCGACAAGTGAAGCTTTTTTATGTACTTTGAAAAAAAAAAGAAAAAACATACTGTCATCTTCTTTTTTGTATAGTTGCCTGATTCGAGCAGCTAATTTGTTCTCTGCCTCCGCAATTTCCTTCAGCTTTGCCTAGAAAGAAGTCATTCCACATACTTTTATAAGGGAAAGATGTTTCTTATGAGGAATTTTAATTTTCCAGATGGAAAGTACCTCATATAATTGTAACCATCGAAATGAAACTTTCTTCTGCCTCATCCTCTGAATCACAAGATCAGTACTCCTCTCACCGAACTGTTTCTCATAAAATGTTTTCCACAGCTTATCAGTTACTGAACTAAGATCGCGTCCCTGAATGAATGAAACAAAACAATAAAAAAAAAAAAAGGGAAAACTTGGATTAAAATTAAAGAAGTTAGGAGAAATAAAGATGGTAGTAAATTCTTACAACAGTACTCTTCTCGATGTGCATCAGCTGATCCAATGTACAATGAGGTAAGATGCGGTCAAGAAGATGTAAATCAGTTTCTCCAACATCTCCTAGGTACTTGACATTCTCTACTGCTAAACTAACACAAAGATCCACCAATGAAGGCACTTTCCTCTTAGTCCTTAACATACCTTTTTTTTCTCAGATAAACACTGTCTACCTGTTGCAAAACAACACAGTTTATTTATTATTCAATCATAATCAACACCCCCCCACCCCCAAAAAAAAAAAAAAGGCAATTCACCTTATAATCTATGATTTTTAAAAAAATTTAAGAACAATCAAAACAATTTATCTGAAACTCACTACAAGATTCTAACAAACACAGCAATCCATCGAATCTAATCTGATCTGATTACCTCAAAAAAAAATTGGGAGATCAAAAGGCAAACAACAGATCGAAAACAAATATGCTTGCTTATTTACCAATTAATTAATCGCAGACGACAATCTTTCGATTTAGGCTTCTCTGATCACGCATGCGCAGGCGGGTATTTCATTAGAGCCTCTGCCCGGTGTGTGCTCGGGTAGGGCAAGGTCGGGTCGAATAATTTGTTGAAGATTGACCAATAAATTTCCTTTTAGGAATGGACGAACCGGAAACCAAACAAAATTTCAGTAGCTACCAAGACAATCCATCCGTTTCTGCCAACACAAGTAGTACGGCTCAGATACGGAAGGCCAAAAAGCAACAGATAAAAGAAAAAAGAAAACGGCACCGTTTGCACGATATGATTTATAATTACCACGATGCATGCGGGCCCGGTTAGCCAATTGAAAAACTCCGACCCGCCAGATGACTGCAGATATTGGTTTAAACTAGTTTAAAAGCCTACATTATACTTTGATTCGGATCCAAATTTTTAAAACATGAAAAAAAAAAAAAGTCAAATCTTAAAATCAAATCATATAAAAATTGTTCGGGCCAACTATTTTAAATGATTCAAAAACAACTTAACTAAAAATATATATATATATAATTTAGCTTTAAAAGAAATTTTTAAATGACATAATTATTTTTTTAATATTAAGATAATAATTTATTAGATCAACTTGGGGTTCATAATTTTTCTTATTTAACTCACAATTTAGATTATAGAATCTATTTGATAACTTTGTTTTTCTAAAATTATTTTTTATTTAATTACATAATAACAAAAAAATATACTCTTATTAAATCAAATATATATCAAATGTTTAGATATTTGTTTGAAACTTTGGTAACCTTATAAGAAGTAAAATGAAATAAATTATGAAGATTAATTTAAAATTAATTAAATATTAAGGGGTTAAATTGAAAATAAAACACCAATACAAAAACTTAATATAAAATTAATATTAAATGATTAAATTAAAAAAAATAATAAAATTAAAAGGATAAAGGATGATTGAAAAAAAAACTATGGAGGTTTCAAACAATGAAGCATGATATAAACTTTTATAGTTGTCTTACAAGAGAGTATAATAATTACGTCAATTTTAAAATAAATATTTTGTTTATTATTATTATTATTATATCATACAAAAATAGGTGGGATCTTTTAATGCTGGATTTTATTTTTTTTGTTTTATAGAAAAAAAATGAAGAAATTGGACCGAGTGGGGTAGGATAAACAAATTAGATATTTTGGACTAGGTGCTCCCACTAGGTGGCGGGTTTGCTTTGCTTAAAATCACTTTATTTTTAGTTGTAACTAGATTTATGCTAAGTTTTGGGTTATATCAATTTTTTTTAATAAAAAATAAATTAGGTGCTACTAACATAATTTCTAATAAATAAAAAAACTTAAGTAATGTAGAGGTTAATCCGATATGATCTAATAAATTTGATGAGTTCAAAGTTTAATTTGGATGATAAAAACAAATGATAATAAAAAAAAATATATAAAATCAAGTATTAATAAAATAACAAGATGTTTATTTGAGATTGTGATAATTTTATAAAAAATAAAACAAAATAATTTATTAAAATCAATTAAAAATAAAACAAATATAGAAGGAGAAAATTGAAAAAGAAATCCAAAAGAAAACTTGACAATGGAGAATGAAAATGAGAAAAATCAAAGTACCTAAAAAAATGGCCTAGGCATGGCATGCTTGGGACCTTAAAAAAAATATATATGAGCGCGGGTCTGCCAACCCAAAGCTTGCGTGCATAGCTTTTGTTATTATTTTTTTTATTTTTTACAGTTCACTTGCCCTCTTTTTTGAAAAAAAAAATCGTCACTTGTTATGCCTAGATTTTAACAACTTGATGGTCAGTGAAAACTCAGGGAAGGGGTGTTTTACACCAAAAACTCCATTTTTTTATCATTGTTTTGACCAAAAAAATATCTAAAACAACACCTTAGAAATTGAAGTAAAATCGTTTATGCTTTCAAATAAACCAAAATACATCCAAAAATTAAAAATTAATTTGAAACCTAAAATCTTGTTGCATACAAATCTATTATTTCATACAACTTGAAGTTAAAGGAAAAACTTAATAGAACTCTTTTTATTAAATAAAATTTGTTGACACTAAAATCGATTATTTTAGTAGTTAAAATCAATCTCAACCAATAAAGTTTTTTTCTACAACTAGAATCCGATGACTTTCTTACTTTTACCTCAAAATAAGGATAAAAAAATAAGATAAAATAAGTTGGACACAAAGAAAATTTTAAAAAAACTAAAGGGGCCAAAAAAATGAATAATTTACAAAGTAAAAGGACTAAAGTCAACTTTTTATATTAATTTTGATACAACTATCTAGTTTCTCCATGGTTTTTTAGTTTGGTTTTATATATTTTAATTTTATCATTTCTTAATAAATTAGAAAGTAATTATTTCATTATATGCACCCTTGATGTTCAAAGGTTTTAAATTTAGGATGTCAAATCCTCCATCCTCCATAATTCTTTTTAACAACTAAGATACCAACATATATATATTATCAACTAGAAATCCTACATCTTGTACTTATAAAAGGTTAAATTTATTGTTGATCAAGTCTTACAACATTGATTTCGTACATTAAACTTAATTTTATTATCATTTAAGTTTAAGATAAAATTTGATAAGGTAATCCCTTCATTTCCAAACATCTTCATGATAATAAATTAATAATACACATCAATTTCATTCAATTATAAGCATTTAAACTAAATAAAACAATTCTCTTTTTACTCTTAACTTGGCCAGCCCCTTAGGCCCTCAAAACACCAAGTTTTCTTCATCAATTCTTTGAAATTATGTGCCCTTTCCAACTTATTTCATCCCAATTAAATTAATTAACATCAATTTTATGTTTTCTTTAATTTTCATCCAAGAACTTTAAATCAAAATTTGGGTGTTTTTTTTTTAATCAAAATTCATTTAATTTCATTAGAACTTGGATAAAGGAATGTAGAAAACTTTACCAGTTGATTTTGTATGCTCTAAATGCTTCCCTGATGAATTTCTACCATAATTTTCTTCTTCATCCTTCTATTTTCCTAGTTTTTCTCTTTAAACCCCACTTTTCTCACTTGATTTTTCTCACTTGTTTCTTGTATTTAGATGTTTACACTCTTTTAACCTCTCTTATCACACCCTAAGGTTTGATTTCATGGGGAAATTTTGAAAAAACAAGGAGAGAAGAAGAAGGAAGCTCTCCTTTTGGTTTCCATGGTTATCAGCGTGTTATAAGGAGAAACAGATGGAATTTTCAACTTATTTACAATTTTTCCACTCCTTTTGGTCTCTCCAATATTTTTAGGTATTTCTCTTGGTTCCTAATATAATCTAAAAATTGATCTAATTTATTCGTGATTAACCTTCAAGAAACTTCTCATTTCCGCCATACATATTATTTATTTATTTATTTTGCCCAAATTCCTACTATAATTGGAAATTCACACTTAATTATTTTATTTTTAACTATTAGGGTCCACTCCTATTATAGACAATCATATACTCATTTAAACTTACTTAAAATATACTCCACTTTAATATTTTTAAAAAATATTAACTCAGGGTTTATATTATTGGGTTCATGTGCTCCTTGTTGTTACCCATATTTGGAATTCAACATAAAAAATATAAAAATTTATTAGTGAAAAGAGTATATTAGAACACTTAAATTTTTTTGAAAGACTGATTAAGAAAAATTAAATATACAAGAAAAAAATTTTAATAGTGTATTTTCAAGATGAAGGCCCCATTTGCAAAAAAAATTCAATTTAAAAAGAAAAATTCAAAATTAAATATTCAAGGACTTAATTAGATTTTTTCAAAATTTATTTGAATTTATTAAGGGTGTAGTTGCAAGAAAAATTAATTTTTAAAAGTTAATATAGACTTTAATTGAAAGAAATTAGAATCTAGAGGTTAAATTATGATTTTTAAAAATTAATTTAATTAAATCAAAAATTTAATTACATAAATATTTAAATTTAATGTTCACATAAAAAGAATGAAAAAAATCTAAAATTCAAAACCACGCGTCTCACAAAAAAAAGTTAATTAATTACAGAGGAAAAAAAAAATCAACTTCTTCCTCCTAATACTAAAAGAAAAAAAAAAAAAAAAACAGATCACAAGCCACGCATCTCACGACTGAAGTTAATTAATTACAGGAAAAATAAAATCAACTTCTTCCTCCTTACGGAACGCATTAATAAATACTCCTTTCAAATCCGTGACACCGCAACAAATCCGTGAAAAAGGAAATCCTTTACACACAATTCTCTCTCATCGAACCCCAGAGTCCAGACCCAAACCCAAACCCAAACCGTACCCGATGGGACTCACCACCACAGAACCCGACACTGAATCCTCTCTCCTCCTCCCCTCCACCACCACCACCACCACCACCACAAACAGCACCATCTCCCAACAAAAAATCCCGAAAGACACATTCCACTTAGCCTACATAATCTACTTCACTCTAGGCCTCGGCTTTCTCCTTCCATGGAACGCATTCATCACAGCCGTTGATTACTTCTCCTACATCTACCCAGATGTCTCAGTTGATCGCATCTTCTCCGTTGCTTACATGCTCGTGGGCCTGGCGTGTCTTGTAGTAATCATCCTTTTTTATGCACATAAATCTGATGCGTATTTGAGAATTAATCTGGGTTTGGGTCTTTTTATTGTGGCTCTTTTTGTTGTTCCTATTATGGATGCTGTTTATATTAAGGGTCGGGTCGGGTTGTATGATGGGTTTTATGTTACTGTTGGGGCTTTGGCACTTTCGGGTATGGCGGATGCTTTAGTCCAAGGTGGACTTATTGGTGCTGCTGGTGAATTGCCTGAGAGGTATATGCAAGCCGTTGTTGCTGGCACTGCTGCCTCTGGTACTATTTCTTGAATTGTTTTCTAAATCTTTCTTGATTTATTGTAGATATAGTTTATCAGGATCATAATAATTAATTGCTGGGTTTCGTTTTTGCATTACTGCCGAATTAAATAATTGATAAAGATATGAACTTGGAATTTTGTTTTTGTTTCTATTAAGATTGGTTAAGATTGTAGTTAAATTTAGTGTGATGATTTACCATGTAATGGTAGTTGCCTGTGCAAATTGTGAGCTGAAATGTTGTATGCAAATTTAATAGGCAGTTCCTTTAAGCAAACACTAATGCAAATCTTAGGATGTAATCGTTTTTCATTGGACTTGTGACCTTAAATAGCAAGAAAACTGGATGGTTTGGTTGCCTAACCAATCTACCCTATGATAAGCGTTAGAAGCAAACAAAAAGGGCATTTTCAACTTCATCATTTCTCCTTTGAAGAAACTTGGAATTATGTTCGGAAAGTTTGTCTCATGCTGGAACAGTTGAGCATGTTTTTAATTAAGAGTTACCTAGTATCTACTGCAATCATTAGTGTGTTTCCTATGTATGCTAGATCTTAATTATGTGCTACTAGGATAGAATGTAATGATTATCTTTGTGTTGTAGACTAATCATGCAATGAAACTACAGTTTTTCAAAGTACAATTTTAACTGTGTAAGTGTTAAATGCAGGGGTCCTTGTTTCAATTCTAAGAATTTTAACCAAAGCTGTATATACACAAGATTCCCATGGTTTGCGAAAAAGTGCGAACCTCTACTTTGCTGTTGGAATTGTAGTTATGGCCATCTGCCTTGTCTTTTACAACATGGCACATAGACTGCCAATTATGAAGTACTATGCTGACTTGAAAATTCAGGCAGTGAATGAGGACGAAGAGGAGAAAGGTTCCTTGACTGGAGCTCGTTGGCGGTCAACCCTGTGGGAGATTGTTTGCAGTGTCCAATGGTATGGGATTGGAATTGTCATCATCTATGTTGTAACTTTATCGATATTCCCAGGATATATAACGGAGGATGTGCACTCTGAGATTCTCAAGGACTGGTACTCGATCATCCTCATTGCTGGCTACAATGTGTTTGACCTGGTTGGCAAGTCTTTGACTGCTGTCTATCTCTTAAAGAATGCAAAGATTGCCATTGGTGGTTGTTTTGTAAGATTGCTGTTTTATCCTCTCTTCTTTGGTTGCTTGCACGGTCCTAAATTCTTTCGAACAGAGATCCCAGTAACAATACTCACATGTCTTTTAGGGCTTACAAATGGCTATTTGACTAGTGTTCTGATGATTCTTGCTCCCA
>CM031991.1:4785009-4884738 GCA_018804465.1 Populus tomentosa | reverse complement strand
TATTAACATTTAACAAACCTATAGGTTTATGGTGAATGTGCAGTTGGGCCCAAGAGGAAATATGAAAGATCTCTTCCAATGTGCCCAGACCACCTGGTAAGGCAATGAAGGCATCAGCATGGTTTAAACATTGCATTCAGTCGATCAGACATGTGGGCACCTGTAATTCCTCTCCAATTGTTTTTCCAATGATGTCCCCTTGTGCTAAAGCTTTGGGGACAACCCCCAAAACTTGACTATCTCCTAAAGATGCAGCTATAGACACTCCTCCCATTAACCCAAGGCCAGCCTCCTCCATACACTAAATGAATCTTTCGCTCAGCTAGTACCTGACCAAGATGATTGCTGATTCTAAAAACTCTTTTTCTTTCCCGGGACTGGATCCACCAAAAACACAAATTTTGTTTATGTGATTATTTGAGGAACCTGCCATTTCTACACACGTCTGTATTTGATGAATGTATGGGTTGAGTAGAAATAAAAGGAAGGAAGAGAAGAATTTATAGATGAGAAATTGAAAATGCAATCATACCACCTATATGTAGGCCAGCTGTAGTCTCACACACACACAGACACACACACACACACACACACACACTCTCTCTCTCTCTCTCTTTATTAATTATTTATTCTGAAAAAGCATATATATGTACAGGTAGTTGTGATTATGGCTCACATCTTCCCTTGGTTTTACGTCCAAGAACGGCTTAAACGCCCTCTATGGGTCGGGGATAGGCTTCCCATCCAGTTTTCTTAAAAACTGGCAAACAGGGTCTTTTTTAGTCAGATTCCCAAGACTAAGTCGAGCATGTTCTTTATGGAATTGGGGCCATAAATCATAAATTGCACGATGCACATCTCCACTAGGGTGCGTCTCAAGAGTCAATAGAAGATTATCTAAAGACCCCTTACTCAGGCCATCCTTAATGAATTGTATTTTATCTTCACGGTTTACAGATACCATTCCTAAAGAACGACATGTCACATTACAAGTCCATCTGGCACATCGGTGACAGACTTTCAGTCGTTTTGCACGACGTTTCTTTGCAAAAGTGCTTTTACCTGTTCCAGGCATGTATGAAATGAAAGAATTGGAGGACTCACCTGATAATCGGACCTTTGCTTCAATCAGCCAGCGAATTTCTTCAGGAATTCCATGGTTCATTAACAACCTCAATCTTGCACATCTAGCACGGTAAATTTTTGTAATCGCATTCTGAGGCAGAGCGGGAAAATACTTTTCAATTTTTCAAGAGTGGTGTCCATTTTCAATTGAGAATTGGGGGAGAGATTCAAAGAAAGAAGAAAGAGCAGAGAATTGCACAATTATATACACAGATATCAGTTATCATGGGAAACTGAAAGAACCGACTTAAAAGTCACGGAGTACCGTTATCCGCCATTTGACCGGGGTGAGAAAAACTAGCAAAACAAAAGATATACCAAAACAAACACAAAACAATGTGAGAAAAAGAATCAATCTTTATATACAGGATCACTCAATTCAATAGAGTCATTTTCAACTGAAAAATTGTCAAAATAAACTTTCAACCGATGCCCATTTACCTTGAAAACATTGCCATTCTTTGGATTTTCGATATCACAGGCCCCATATGGATACACATATTTCACAATAAAAGGACCACTCCATCTTGATCTTAGTTTTCCAGGAAATAAATGGAGTCGAGAATTATAAAGCAAGACTTTTTGACCAACATTGAACGTTTTTCGCAGTATTTTCTTGTCATGAAACTCTTTGATTCTTGCTTTATGAATTCTTGAATTGTCATATGCATCATTTCTTATTTTCTCAAGCTCATTTATTTGCAATTTTCTCAGCTGACTAGCATCATCAATGTTTGAATTGAAAGCTTTAATAGCCCAATAAGCTTTATGTTCAATTTCCACAGGCAAGTGACAAGGTTTTCCATAAACTAGTCTATAAGGTGACATACCTAATGATGTTTTATATGCAGTTCGATAAGCCTAAAGTGCATCATTAAGTCTTAAAGACCAGTCTTTCCGATTAGGGTTCACCGTTTTCTCCAAGATTTGTTTGATCTCCCTATTAGCAAGTTCTACCTGTCCACTCGTCTGAGGGTGATAAGGGGTGGCAACTTTGTGTGTGATTCCATATTTCTTCATTAAAGATTCAAATGGCTTGTTGCAGAAATGTGTTCCACCATCACTTATCATGGCTCGAGGGATTCCGAATCGACTTAAAATGTTTTCTTTCAAAAATTTTATCACTGTTTTATGATCATTGGTTCTACTTGGAATTGCCTCTATCCATTTTGAAACATAATCTACTGCGACCAATATATACAAGAAACCAAATGATGGAGGAAATGGACCCATAAAATCTATACCCCAACAATCAAAGATCTCAATGACAAGAATAGGATTTAAAGGCATCATGTGACGTTTTGAAATAGATCCCAACTTTTGACAATTTTCACAAGTCTTGCAGAATGCATGTGAGTCTTTGAACATGGTGGGCCAGTAAAATCCACTTTGTAAGATTTTTGCAGTTGTCTTTCTTGATGAGAAATGACCCCCACATGCCTCAGAATGACAAAATTTAATGACATTACTTACCTCATTGTCAGGAATGCATCTTCGAAATATTTGATCAGGACAATATTTGAACAAATAAGGGTCATCCCAATAAAAGTTCTTCACTTCGTTCAAGAACTTTCTTTTGTCTTGGGTACTCCAATGAGCTGGCAATTGTCCTGAAACAAGAAAATTAACAATATTAGCAAACCAAGGCATCGTAGAGACAGAAAATAAAGATTCATCAGGAAAGTAGTCATCGATTGGTGTGATGTCAGATCTCGAATCGGTTGTCAATCTTGACAAATGATCCGCGACAACATTTTCAGTGCCTTTCTTGTCTTTGATTGTGATATCGAATTCTTGAAGTAACAAAATCCACCGCACCAATCTAGCCTTAGAATCTTTCTTAGAGAGAAGATATTTCAATGCTGCATGATCACTAAAAACAACAACAGGTGAGCCAACAAGATAAGATCTGAACTTGTCACATGCAAATACTACTGCAAGTAATTCTTTTTCAGTGGTAGTGTAATTCATTTGAGCACTATTTAAAGTTTTACTTGCATAGTAAATCACATAAGGTTTCTTATCTTTTCTTTGTCCCAAGACAGCACCCACGGCATAATCACTAGCGTCACATATTATTTCAAAAGGTAATGACCAATCAGGAGGTTGAATGACAGGAGCAGAAGTAAGCAAACTTTTAAGTTTAACAAAGGCTTTTTCACATTGTTCAGTCCATTCAAAAACAGTTTCCTTTGATAGAAGGTTACACAATGGTTTAGATATTACACTAAAATCTTTGATGAACCTTCTGTAAAAACCAGCATGTCCTAAGAATGATCTAACATCTTTAACAGATTTTGGTGTTGGTAAGTTGGCAATTAACTCGATTTTAGATTTGTCAACCTCAATTCCTGTCGATGAAACAATGTGACCAAGTACAATGCCGTTTGTTACCATAAAGTGACATTTTTCCCAATTCAATACAAGATTCTTCTCTTCACACCTGTTCAAAACCTTTTCCAAGTTAGTTAAGCAATCATCAAATGAATCACCAAAAACAGAAAAATCATCCATAAAAATCTCAAGAAAACGTTCAACCATATCACTGAATATGCTAAGCATGCATCTTTGAAACGTGGCTGGTGCATTACATAACCCAAAAGGCATTCTTCGATATGCAAAAGTACCAAATGGACAAGTGAAAGTAGTCTTCTCTTGATCTTCCAATGCAATTTCAATTTGATTGTAACCTGAATAGCCATCTAGGAAACAATAAAATTCATGACCTGCAACTCTTTCTAGGATTTGATCCATGAAAGGTAAAGGAAAATGATCTTTTCTAGTCATTAAATTAAGTTTCCTATAGTCAATGCACATGCGCCAACCAGTAATAGTCCGAGTTGGAATTAACTCATTTTTCTCATTTGTTATCACAGTGACTCCAGACTTTTTGGGTACAACTTGGGTAGGACTTACCCATTTGCTGTCAGAAATAGGATAAATGATTCCATTATCTAGAAGTTTAATGACTTCATTTTTCACTACTTCTTTCATATTAGGATTAAGTCTTCGTTGCATTTCTCTAGATGGTTTAGCATTTTCCTCCAAATAAATCCTGTGTGTGCAAATCAAAGGACTAATTCCTTTTATGTCAGCTATGGTCCATCCTAATGCATTTTTGTGCATTTTCAGAGTCTGTAGTAACTTACCTTCTTGATGTGCATTAAGTTTGGAAGAGATTATTACCGGAAAAGTTTTATTTTCTCCCAAAAATGAGTATTTGAGGTTGACTGGTAACGGCTTCAAATCAAGTTTTGGTGGTTGAACACTTGAAGGTATGGACTCAATTGATTGTGGTGGCAATTCTTCAATTTGTGGTCTCCAATTACATGCCTTTACTTCGTCCTGAAAATAAACCATTTGCAACTCGTCAGGTTCATCAATCTCAGTTTCATTAGAAGTGGTTTGAAATTGATCATGAACTAATTTTTCAATAAAGTCCACTTCCTGTAAATCATTATCATCTCCAGGTTGCTTGCAAATGTTGAAAATATTCATCTCCAATGTCATGTTTCCAAATGATAGCTTCATCAGTCCATTCCTACAATTAATCAATGCATTAGAAGTTGCAAGAAATGGACGTCCTAAAATAACAGGAATTGAATTACATGCTTCAACAGGTTGTGTATCCAAGACAATAAAATCTACAGGGTAAATGAATTTATCAACTTGTACTAACACATCTTCAACTATTCCTCTAGGCACTTTTACAGATCTATCAGCAAGTAAAAGAGTTACAGAAGTTGGTTTTAACTCACCTAGATTGAGACTTTGAAAAACCGAATATGGAAGTAAATTCACACTAGCTCCAAGATCAAGTAAAGCTCTTTCAATTTTATGTTCTCCAATAAAGCAAGAAATTGTAGGACAACCAGGGTCTTTATATTTCAAAGCATTACTGTTCTGAATAATAGCACTTACTTGTTCGGCTAAAAATGCTTTCTTTTTCACATTCAGTTTTCTCTTCACAGTGCATAGATCTTTCAAAAATTTAGCATAGAAAGGTACATGTTTAATAGCATCCAACAAAGGTATATTGATCCTTACCTGTTTGAAAATTTCAAGGATTTCAGAATTGTG
The DNA here is from genome assembly GCA_018804465.1 of Populus tomentosa. Classification (NCBI taxonomy): domain Eukaryota; kingdom Viridiplantae; phylum Streptophyta; class Magnoliopsida; order Malpighiales; family Salicaceae; genus Populus; species Populus tomentosa. The sequence continues at coordinate 4,879,533 of CM031991.1, read as the reverse complement.
ATTGACTTTCCTTTGTTTGGTCATGGCATGAGGAAATGGAAGTGCTGGCGGAGAATCAGTCTTTTCTTCACAATGTTCAAATTCAACCCCTTCCTTACCCTCAGAGATTGACTCATCATCTTTCTCACAAGGTTCAAGAGTGGGTTTTTCAATAACCTTACCACTGCGAAGAGTGATGACTGATTTGACTTGATCCATGTGTTGGCTTTAGGAACTACTTGCATTTGTATTGTATTGCCCCTTTGGATTTTGCTGTGGTTGAGATGGAAACTTACCTTTCTCTTGAAAACTGAGAGCAGATGTGAATTTTGCAAGAGCATCTTTAAAATTTGTCATGCTTTGAGTAAGTTGAGTGTTGATTGTCTCTTGCTTTTCAATGAATGCATGCAATGTTTCCTCAAGATTTCTTCTAGGAGGTGGAGCATAAGGAGGTGCATATCCATGAGAATTTTGGAAATTATGGTGTGCTTGAAACGGTGGCTGTGAAGTTTGTGCATTATTGTTATCACTCTTCCAACTGAAATTTGGGTGATTTCTCCAACCAGGATTGTATGTTTGCGAGTATGGGTTATGATTGGGCCTTTGGAAACTGTTTAAAGCATGGGCTTGTTCATGGAGGCATTCCTTGAAAGAAGGCAAAGTTGGACAGTCATTGGTTATATGTTCATTTGTTTCACAGATTTGACACACAATGTCTTGAACAGATTTTAATTGACCACTCTTTTTCAATTCTAGTGCCTCGATTTTTCTAGCTAAAGATGTAAACTTGGCTTGGAGGTCATGATCTTCCCTAAGGTTATACATACCTCCATTAGATGTATGAGGTTGGGTTTTACTTGGTGCCTCATAAGTGCCCTTAGTGTCCTAATTTTACGCATTTTCAGCTAGTAAGTCTAGGTACTCCATTGCTTCATTAGGGTCTTTATCTTCAAAAGTTCCATTGCACATCAATTCAACCATTTGCCTATCTTTAGGTGTTAATCCTTCATAAAATTGTGAAACCAATCTCCATGTTTCAAAACCATGATGAGGGCAAGTATTAAGCAAGTCTCGATACCTATCCCAACATTGGTAAAATGTTTCACTTGGTTTTTGAGTGAAAGTGGTGATTTGTCTTTTGAAAGAGTTGGTTCTGTGAGATGGAAAAAACTTCTTTAAAAATTGTTGTTGCATTTCATCCCAAGCACAAATGGATCCTGACCTAAGATTTTGTAGCCATGTTTTAGCTTTATCTTTTAATGAAAAAGGAAAAAGCTTTAATCGAATGGTGTTCATGCTACAATTTAAGTCATTATAGGTATTACAAACTTCTTCAAATTCTCTCAAATGCAAGTATGGATTTTCTAGATCTAAGCCATGAAAAGAAGGTAAAAGTTGAATAATGCCTGGCTTAAAATTAAAATGGGATGCATCAGGAGGGAAAACTATGCATGAGGGTGCACTTGTTCTTGTAGGATTCATGTGGTCTCTAAGTGTCCTAACACGGTTATTCTCATTATTCTCATTATTCTCATTATGAAGTGACTGGTTATCTTCTTCGGCCATATTTTCTGAAAATGACGAGGATACCCTAGAAAGTCTACCACTTAATGTACGTGACCAAACACTCATGCACGTGTAGAAAGAGAATAAAAGGAAGAAGAAAACAAAAGAAAAAGAAACATAAAAAAAAAAAAAACAAAGTTAGATACAAGAAAAGTGAAAAGAGAAAACAAAATAAATACTATGATTTGTACAAGAAATTACCTCCCCGGCAACGGCGCCAAAAACTTGACACGACCAAAAGATTGATGTCTTCTCCCAAGTGCAGGAGTGTCGAAGTAATAAATAACCCGGCAAGACCGGGGTCGAACCACAGAGAGGTTAATTGTATAAATTATAAATAACAACACAACAATAACAATAATAGCAACAATAACAACAATAATAATAACAATAACAGTAATAGTAATAGTAATAATAATAATAATATTAATAATAATAATAATAATAATACTCAGTACGTGGCGTTGTTATACCTGAGAATGATCTAAAAGATCGGGTCACAGGTTTCCAGCCTATATACTGAGTTTATGGAAAGATCAAAGAGATATATTATATAATATAAACAGATTTCTGATGCGAATGAACAAGGCAAGACCAACAATGTCAGGATCCTTGATCAAACACAGAGCATACTTAACATACATAAAATATAACAAGAATGTAAATAATAATAATAATAATAATAGTAATAGTAATAGTAATAATATTAGTAGTAGTAATAATAATAACAATAAAAAGAAGAGGATGAAGAAATTAATGAGAACTTTGAGATGGAAGATTAATGTAAGGATTAAACAATGATAAAAATAAATGTCAAGGTTAGAGGATCCACCAATGGTATTTCAAACAAGTATAGTATAAACTCTTATTACTCAATTTGGAAACCACACACGAAGGAGGTTCCATTCGGATGATTTGTCATTAATAGCTCATTATAAATTATCAACATGATCATATTAATTATCTCATTTACATAACACCAAACTTTTAAATATTATCAGGAATTCATGATGTTAATTGATGTTAACAACAAATCAAGTACCTTTCATAGCCCAGGTGTAGGTAATACCATACGGTTGGGCTATGAGAGTGCCAAGCATTTGTTGTACCAAGTATTATACAACACAAATTTAGATTAACCATTTAACAAGCAAGGTATTAAGAATTAGTAAGATAAAAAGATAAGACATGTTAATATTAAACATTAAGGTTCATATTGAGTTTATACCATACTTGTTCTTACACCATTAGTGTAACCTTTTCACCTTGACATAATAAACTTAGCCAAACATAAAGAAGAAGAGAAACATAAATAAACAAAACAAGAACATAAATAAAATACAAGTTAACTAAGGAAAGGAAAGGAAATGAAAAGCATAAACAAGAAATTAATGAAAGCAAAACTTAAAAATTACAAAAATATAAAGAGAGAAAATAAAGAGCATGAACTTGATCTGAACAACCAAGCCCCTAAATACATGGCAAATGCCTCCTTTTATAGGCCAAAATTCGGAATTATTGCTTTGATGACTCATTGTTGAGTGGGTGGCCAACTTTTGACTTAGTGAAAATCCTTATCATCTTGTCTAAATAAAACGAAAATGCTAGCATCAGAACTGGGTCCACTTGAAAGCATGAAAGTTGTAGGAAATTGACTCAGCTTTCCAGGAAAAAAACGTGGAGGTGATTTGGACTTCTAGAACTTCAGATATGGGCCAAACACTGAACAGTGTTTGGGCTGCAGGACAGATTCGGACTTCTCCGTTGTTGCTATAATTTGGACTTGAAAACGGCCTTCTTAGATCTTGATGTTCAAATGAAAGTTGTAGGCCTATGTCTTATCAAATCTCTGTAAAAATTTCAGATCATTTGGATATCTAGAACTCAAGATATGACCCAATTACCGAACAGTGTTCCGGTTTGGACTGCACCAACGTCTCTTTTCTAAGCTTCACCCTTCTTTATCTTCAAAATTTCAGTAGTTGAATTCATCAATCAATCCTTTAATTTATGTGATATGCCTGCATTTAAGATGAACATTTACCATATATTAGGGTATTTTATAATATTAGACTTGTTATTATAAAACATGCTTTAGTTAAGGAGTTATTAATACTTTAAGTGCAAAATGATGATATAAACCCTTGATAAACATGCACTTTTAAGTACTAATCAACTAATATAGAAGTTTTTTTTTTTTAAAAATGGTTTTTCTTATTTAATTTAATTTAAATCCTTTTCTTTTCTTCATTTGTATTATTATGCTTGTTTATTTTATTTTATTTTTTCTATTTGAAGGGAATGATTTTCCTAATTTATTTTTTTTTCTATTCAACAATACTAGGATTTTCTAGTTTTTTTTTTTTTGTATATAAAAAGTTGCAATAACTTTTTAATAAATGAGATAAGAGTGAATAAAAATTAAATATTTTAGAGATTTTTCTATAATTATGATGTTTTTGATATTTAGAGTTTTGAATTATAACAATTGTCATCGTTTTTGCTCTTGATTGCATCACAAAACCATAAAACTCCCCTACTCTATTCCAAGAGGGAGATTTTATCTGCCCTTTGCACGATCTCTCGTTTGATAATGAGTGAGTTGAGCGGACTAATTCATCTAGTGGATTTAACATTAAATCAGAATAAACGTCTTTAAAAATCCCTTCAAGATTTTCTTAAAAAGAAAAAACCTAAGCTAAGGACACATAAATTTAAAACAAATTACAATATAAATCCAACATAATATTTTGAAGAAGCATAAAACAAGGTATAAGAAAAGCAACCTTGTGTTCTCTCCATTTAGAATGGCTCTTCTCAATACGATGAGAATATAGTGGATCAACTTTCAGTGGAAGGACACACCAAAATTTCCTTGTGGTGAATTCATTCGCTCATAAACTGTATTTGTTTTTTAAAAAGTAATTTTTAAAAAATTATTTTTTAAATTTTTTTGTATTTATTTATCATTAGAAAATATGATTAATAGAAAACATTATCCGGTCAACAAAAAACACTTTCCAGTTAAAGAAAAATTTTACTTAGTTTTCAGGAAAGTGTTTTCCTTTTATTTTAGGTAAAAAATACTTTCTACAAGTTGTGAAAAATTTAGAAATGCCATAATATTTGCTGATTATATTAAATTTAGGCCTCAAACTTTTGATTGCTATATATATTTTGTTTTGAATATTTATTTTTTAATTTTATCCTTTAGAATTTAATTTTTATATTAACTTTGATCCTCATTTTTATAATTGTTATTTGTTTTTTTCTTATTATTTTTTAATTAAAATTTTTTATCTATCAAATTTTATCCTAATTCTTTTGATTGTTACTTATTTTATTTGAAATAATTTATGAAATGTTAATTATTATTATTTTATTTTCTTCATCTTTCAATTATTGTATTTTTTAGATTTAATCTCTATTATTTTGATTATTATTTATTTTATTTGAGATAATTTATGAAATTATATATATTTTTTCAATTTCATTCTCATTTAATTTTTTAATTTGTAAGATTTGTTCCTTATTATTTTAATAAACTTGAAAAAAAATAAACATAATTAAGTTATTTTTTGCTTATTTTTCAAGACATAATCAAACACTAGAAAATATTTTCCAACTTATTTTTCACTACACTACCAAACATAAAAAAATAATTCACTTTTCTGAAATTCACTTTTGAAAACAAAATTGTTTTCTAACAAATAAACAGAACCTTAATCATACTTGATGATACAAAAAAAAAAAAAAAAAAACACAACTACAAGCCAGTCTAGTTTCCAGTTTAAGCACCTGCTTGGAACTGGGACTCATCCTAAAAACTAAATAATCCTGTGAAAATTCTTTGAAAGCTCAATGATTAGCCCAAGTTAGGAATTCAAAGAAAGTTATTACGACGCTGGTTTTTTTTATATGCTTAAGCATGAATTGTTAGCATGGCAATTATTTTTTTCACCAATGATTATTTTTCATCAATTCATCAACTTATCTTCATAGTAAATGCTTATCTTCTCACAAATAATTTGTGAGTAATTATCTTTTTCATCAATGACACAATAAAACACAAAACTAACAATTTATTTTCTTAACAATACAAAAAATCAATTATTTTTAATTATTATTTCACTCTCTACAAGGTAAACCCAGATAATTAATTATATAAATATATCATCTCACTAAGTCCACAAAGAAATCATTATAAAAAAATTTCAACATCTTTTAAAAAAAATTTAAAATTTAAAATTTATTATTAACACGTTCAACTATTAATATACACAATTCAAAATTATTGATTAATTCTTCTTCTTGAGTCATCATTAATGTTTCATTTTTCAAAAAATTACAATATAAAAAATAAAAAATAAAAATATATGGACAAGGAGATAAAAAAATCTAAGAAAAAAAAAGGCCTAAGTTAATTTGATTTTCTTGATCACTGAGTAATTGAAAAGAAAAAAAAAACAAAATAATCTACCTATAAAACCTATAAAATGGTGACGGAATCTCACACGAGGGGAGGCCAAAGAAAAAAAGAAAAAAAAAAAATCTTCCCCATATTCTCTCCCTCAACATACAAAAACCCTAACCTATTATTCCTAACCTAGCCACCACCTACATTGCCACCGTGACCCATATCACTAGCCACCATCACATTCAAAATGATAAAAATACAAAAAAAAAATATTAATTTTAAATAATTTATTTTTCAAAAAAAAAAAAAAAAAAAAACAGTTTGGAATACAGTTACAAACAATCCCTAAATTGCAGAGATACCAGATGCTGTTCTGAGGAGGCACGACCCAAATCTTAAATAAGAGCTTATTGCAAAAGTTGTGAAAAAATGCCAGAACAGTAGCCACATGAGCCACACCATCATACCTTGAATCTGCTAGCAGTTCACATCAATTGCCAGATAAAAATAAAAAATTGTTAATTCCCAGACCTCCCATGCTACCGTCACGCAATGTTATAGAAATTTCACATTTGTTCTACCTCTATTAACCTTGAAACAAACTGAGAAAATAACTACAAATGTGAAAGCCAGTCTTGTGTTAATACTTGAGCAGTTCTAGCTACGCTTCTAGTAATAGCCAAGACCTTTCAACTCCGATGAACTGGCTTGCTGATCATTGGCACCTTTTCCCAGAAAGACAAGCCGACCTGCAAAGTCCAAAAATAAAGTTAATCTCACAGATTCTAATCTGGTCGAAAGAGGTTGACTACAGAGAGAATACCTCTTTAGATCCAACAAGATTAAAGGAAATCAGTTAGTCTTTTTTTCTAAAAAAAAAAACCTCACAGAACTGTACTCGACCAAAAAAGGCAATGTATAATAATTACCACTGCTTCAAAAGATAAAAGAATTATTAATTGCTTTGTAGGTTTATTTTTATAATTCATCATCAATCTAAGAAATCAATAGAAGAGTAAAAGAAAGATGCCTCGACAAGAATTTGCCACCTGATGCAGCAGATCCCATTGAATTATCAGACAGCAGTTTTGCTGTCATGCACGTTTTTATCAGGAGGAGTCTGTATGTAAGATATGCATATTGACAGAAAGTAGCATATCCATCTTAATGATTAACAAATTTTCATCTTTGTAAAAGAAATTCATCAATTGCATCCTAATCCCAAACACAAAATTGGGAAAGAATAGAAATAACAACAGCAGCAACAACAACAAGATCATAGTGTCTGCTACTCATTTTTAGTCAAGGGACTACAGATATGAACATACCATTTTGACGAACTGCAATTTCTCTTATACATCGTACAAGACCAGTTATTGGATCAGTGAAGACTTTCGTCTCCAGATTCCCCTCCACATATAGAATTGAACTACAATAAACAGGAGTTAAGAAAAAAAAACTAGTCAGATAGCAACAAAGATGTCCATAGCAAAAGTTAGCAGTAAACAAAAGGTAAAGTCAAATGTCTAGAAAATTCAAGAAGCACAGGTACAAAAGATGATTTCACAACATAAAAAAATCCAGAGACATGTATCACAAGAAGAGAAGGCTGGACCTTTAGGTTGATAAAGGCCAACCTCAAGAAATAAATAACAAAATGATACCCATCTAGAGTTAATAAGCTAGAGACACTAGATAGGGAAGAGATTCATCACTAACTGATCCCTAACAGGCACCTAAACAGTTCATACATCGGTCAACCACTGCTACAAGTCCACAAGAGGTCCCCAGAACAGAACAAAAGCTAGGGCTTCTGCATTTTCACCAATTCAAGTAGCTAATAGAAATACCCAATTGGGAAGGTTTTTACAAAGCACAGAAACTGTTCTCATATTCTGCATTTTCACCTAGTGAAATTTTGAGATCAAACTTTTACTATAGATCACATATTGACTGTTGATGGTATAAAGAGTACTGAATAGGGCTTCACCGCATTTTAGAAATTCTATTTGCAGAGTTCTGAAAACATCAAGTTAACATCTCTGCTTTTTTCTTAACATTTCAAGTAAGCAAATTCACAGCTACTATCTACAGTTATCTTAAAAAGCTAGTAGAATTTACTCATAATTTTTAAATTAATATAACTCCAGCATTCTTCACAGGCATCCAGACCTCCTGATTAGACATCTATTGCTTTACAGCTAAATAACATACATCCACCAGTTCAAAGAAAGCGTATCCATATATAAGGAAAATAGATTTCCTTATGTATGAGCCAAATGATTAAAGCATCATCACAGCCTAAATGCTAGAATATTAAACCCATGAAAATAAGATATACAAACTCCTCATTTAAAATGATTTTGTTGCTATAAAGACAAATGAACATAGTTTCTTCTTGCTTTGAGAAACTGGTGGGGGCACCAGATCTAAGACATGGTTTAATATATAACAAAATTAGATTTCCTTATGTATGAGCCAAATGATTAAGGCATCATCACAGCCTAAATACTAGAATATTAAACCCATGAAAATAAGATATACAAACTCCTCATTTAAAATGATTTTGTTGCTACAAAGACAAATGAACATAGTTTCTTCTTGCTTTGAGAAACTGGTGGGGGCACAAGATCTAAGACATGATTTAATATATAACGAAATTAGATTTCCTTATGTATGAGCCAAATGATTAAAGCATTGTCACAGCCTAAATGCTAGAATATTAAACCCATGAAAATAAGATATGCAAACTCCTCATTTAAATGATTTTGTTGCTATAAGGACAAATGAACATTGTTTCTTCTTGCTTTGAGAAACTAGTGGGGACACCGGTCACAAATGATCACAGATGATGGAGGGTAGCCCAACCCATTGTTCTTTGAATGGGAGATTGGGCTTTAGCCTATGTTATTGGGTTTAATTTATTTGGACTTTTATTTGAGTTTTATTATTAGATATGATGTTATTCTATTTTAGGCTTCAGGCCTTTAGTATAATTGTTGATTGTTTTGGGGTTTTACTCTTTAAATGTAATTTTTAACATTGTAGTTAGTTGATGATGAATAGATAAAAAAGTTACCAACTTTTAGTTTTCCTCCCCAAATTTTTCTCTCTTCCTCAGCTCCTTTTCTTCTCTTCTTGGCTTTATCTTTCTCCCCTCTCACTTCTTTTCAATTTTCTATTTGTCCTGCATCAGAAACATCATCTCTTAATGATGCTATGCATACAACCACATAAAATTCACACCCTCAAGAAATATGCACCATTGAACCTCAAACCACAAAGGTGAGAATATGATTCCATTCCAATTCATACAGCTTCCAAGGTTCAAAATTACCATCCCAAGATGAATTGTGCCCATCCTCCCTCCCAACACCTTAACTTCCAAGATCGTCTCATGTTTTGTTGCTAGAACCTAAACTCCAACGTAAAGTACAAGACACCTTCATTAATGTAAAATGCTAAATGATAACAAACTCAAAATACAACCATAACTAAATTGTTTGGCAATTGAAATTGAGATGGTATACCATGGTATGGATGGTTTCAAAATTCTACTGAAGTTTCATTGACATAAAAGATACTACCACTCACTGGCCACTATGATAACCTTTCCAGTAATAGGATCATCACTTGAAGCTGAATCTCAACATTCAAATAACTGAAACTAGCCATGTTTGTAAGTGTGTATCATCGAATCAAAATTCAACTGTTGAAACGGAAAGCCCATTTTGGGATTCTTTTATAAAATGGAATAGTGAATTGTTAGGTTTGGCAACAAACAAAATATGCATTACAAAAGATAAATAGCAATGCTACATGTTTACAATTCAAAAAAGCTCGAGGCATTTTTGGTACTTGATCATCCAAGTGACTTAATTAGCTTATAGTATATATAGTAATATCTAAAAGGCATCTTCTAACCTCTATCAAACTAACAGATCTCTGAGTCTTAATACGAAGTATTAATCCTCCGCAATAATGATATCACCATCACCATCTTTGTTGCCTTTGTTCATATCTACTGGTCTCTTTTCATCCCTTAGCAGAAATTTAATTTACAGACAGTTTCAAATCAAAATATTTATCAAAGAAAAGGGTTCACTTATATTGCCATTCGTGATATCTGGACTTATAGGATTCTTATTTTTAGTGCTTACCATCTATTTCAAAACTAGGCATTTGACCTATATGCTACTTGAGTCAAATCATATGATTAAAGTGCATCATACAGAACAAAATTCAACCATGACTGATTAGCATAATTCATGTCCATCTGTGATTTGCCACATGACTCAGCATCATTTGTAACCGAATCGAGTCAAATTGTAAGATTCTAACAACCAATTCATAACTATTGTAGCATTAAAACAAATATACTTTGCTTAAACCTTACCCAGGCACAACATTCTGCATTACAACACGACCTAATCTCTCTGGGTAGACCGAAACTCGATGCCACTGAACAGCACACCTATTTGCATACTCCCTTGGATCCTCATTCTGCAATGGCCTTCGATTATTGCGAATCCCACCTGTCCCCATTGAGAACATCGTTATCTCCCTCCCACTCCTCAACTTCTTCTGCAATGGATGCTGCCCCACCTGCCCCACCAATATCGCCTACAGACCGAAAAGAAATCTTTATAAAGCTTAAATCTTAGCTCATTTGACACGATAAAAAAATCAAAGCCAGGAGACATTTCTCATTTCTCTGCGATTCCTAAAAGAAAAGCAGCCAAAATCCAAATAAAATAAAAAATAAAAAAGACCCAGCAATTGAAACACTAAATATTAGAAAACAAAAAACAGGAATAAGTTAACATTTTTAAGTACAATGTAGCATTTACCTTGTAAACGCCAACATCAAGGCCATTTTCAAGGGGACGATCCTGGACCACTCGTGACCCGCTCGATCCATCAGATGTTGTTGTTGATGATGATGGTGAACTTGAGGTGGTTGAGTTGGGGACTGAGTGAGTGTCTGAGCCGTCCAATTCAGACTCTTCTTCACGAAAGGAGAGGTTGTTAGTGGTGGTGGTGGTGGAGGAGGTGCAAAAGGGCATTGAAAGCTGTGAAATATTTGGGTTTGATGAGAGAAGGGAACGGTAAAGTCTGCGTGAGAGAACAGCCATTGAATTTGCCATTTTGTGTGTGTGTGTGTGTGTTTTCGAAAAAGGGGGCCTTGCTTAAACCCTAGGGGGATGGCGTTAGTGCTTCATTGATATCTTGGGATTATTCTAAAACCCTGCAGGAGATCTTGGGCTACAGCTGGTCACTAATATATTTCTGCAAATTATAGTAATCTCCCTAATATTTCATTTAATTTAACTCTACTAAAAAATAATTCTTTTAATATTAATCCTACTCAAAAAATAATATCAACAAAACAAACAATAATATTTTTACTATTAATACTCTAAAAATTAATTATACTAAAAAATATATATTAAAAAAACTAAAAATAATATTTTTAATACCAATACTTATAATTATACTAAATATATAGGCAGCCCACACATTACATGGTGCTTCGACTGCACCCAAAAAGAAGCAGAGCAAGGGTCAGGTGGCGCTGTGCTGCCGGCCTGGGATAAAGATGTCCAAGTGCCACGCGACGTTTGGTTTGCCAGCGACCAACACACAATGCTATGTTGGGTCCTGCCCTGCCAAGCCCAAGCCAAAGCGCCACCTGCTTGAGCAGAGGAAGCATGTCAAGCGCCACGTGGTGCTTAAGCTGTCCATCCTTAGGAGGAAACCTAAGTGTCATGTGTCCCAACGTGGTTTTTTCATAGTAATAATAGTTTTTTAAAATTTATGAATGATAATAATAATATTTACACTGTTATAAATTTTAATGAAAATAATAATATTTATAACACAAATAATAATATTTTTTATAGCAATAATATAAATTATTTTAAAAATAATATTATTTATAACACCAAATATAATAATATCTTAGAAGCTAATACTATTAATTATACCAAAAAATAATATTAAGAAAACCAATAATAATAGTTTTGAGATCAACACTATTAATTAGACTAAAAAAATATTAATATTTTTAACACCAATACTATCAATTATACCAAAAAAATATATTAAGCAAAAATATAATAATTCTTTTAATATTAATTCTACTAAAAAAATAATATCAACAAAACAAACAATAATATTTTTACCATTAATACTCTACACATTAATTATACTAATATATATATAAAATACAATTATACTAAAAATATAGGCAACAAGCGCCAAGTTGATAAAATAACTGTTTGGACTAAGAATTTTTTTGTTTATTTGTTTTAAAAATATTTTTTTAAAAAAATTAATTAATTTTTTATATATATTAATATACTAATATTAAAAAAAATAATTTAAAATAAAAATTTATTTTAATATATTTTCAAATAAAAAATATTTTAAAAAATAATCACTACCATCATATCAAATAAACTCTAAATTTAACATAAAAGGAGATAATTTGATATGACCAATTAAAAATTATGGTTAATCCATAATTCAATTGATGTAATAAAAACATGTTAAATGTTATTTTTATATAAAATATTTCAAAACAAGATTAATTTAATTTTTTATAAAAAATAAAATTAATCTACCCAAAATATGGTCTAAGCCTTGTCCTCGGTGAGGTTTAATAATCATGAATGGGACTCGAAATATGGAGACCCCTAAGCAGTGTTTTGAAATTTAATTTAATCTGGTTAGTTGATGTAGAATTTAACTAATTTAAAACTGAAATTAAATTGAGTGGAAGAATAAAACAAAAATAAATTTTATATGATCCAGTAACCTAACCGCAAATCTATTAATTTTTTTTTTATTTTTTTATTAAAACAATATTATTTTAATTTTTATTTTAAAAATAACCCAAACAACTTAATAAACTGATTAAAACCAGAACTCGAGCTTTTATCTTACCGGATCTTAAAACTTTGCCCCGTAGAAATGACAGGATTTCCATTTTCCTTTCCTTTCCTTTTGAATTGAATTTTGCTATCTACTCTTTTGTACAACTGGAGGATGTCCCACAGGGTCTTGTTTCAGATAAATGGGGTGCGTTACATGCCATAAAAACCATCAATTTTAATTCCTGTAATCCTGTGGATGGATTGTGCTTCCATCTTCCTTATCCTAAACAAAAAAAACAGAAAAACAGTAGAAGAAACAGAGACTTCCTTGACACCAGAAAACAATCTTGAACAAGTTAAAGAACCAAGCCCAGGAGAAGCAGTGAAGAAAACAAAACCAAAAAAACCTCTTGAAAGGGAAATGTTGCGGAACCCAGAAGTATTTCAGTCCTCCATTAAACTCCATCTTCCAATACCACCAACACACCCTTCGCATATCCAAAACACACCCAGTTCTCCATCATCTACCGTAATCAAGCAACGCTGCAAGCTATCGCGACGAAAGCTTGCCATTTTTGGCAACTCTTCATTGCTTCTTCTTCTAAGCTCTCAAACCCTAGAGCCTTTCAATATGTCCAAAGCAAAAGCTGAAGAAGCTTTGCCAGATGCCAACGAAAATGATCCACGAGAAGAAAATAATACAAGCATTAGACCAGAGTGCAGCAATAAAACTACAGCGCGAGCATTTCTTGATATATCAATTGATGGAGAGCCAGTTGGGCGCATTGTTGTTGGACTATATGGAGAGGATGTCCCAGCTGGAGCTGCTAGGTTTAGCAGTCTTGTAAGAGGAGCTACTGGTGTTAGTTACAGAAGAAAAGAATTCATCAAAATCACGCCAAACTATGTGCAGCATGGTGGAGTAAGGTCATATGGTGTGGATGCTGAGCTTGCGCAGAGAACGGGAGGCAACTTGGCAGCGGAAAGTCTAGTGGATGAATGGGAGAGGGAGTATGAAACCTGTCCAGGTATAAAGAATCTGGCTGGAACTGTAAGCATTATTGTAAGGGATCCTTCTAAACCGCCTCCAAAGTTGAAGTTGGTCGCAAGGAAAGGAAAGCTTGAGATCGATCAAGAGGAAGTTGGGACTGACCCCAACGGTACCGAGTTTGTGATAGCCACTAAGGACTCACCAGAGCTCGATGCCTCGTCTCTGGTAGTTGGAAGAGTATTGGAAGGGATGGAGGTTGTAGAGAAGATTGGACAAGTGAAGACCGTGCAGGAGAATACCAAATCTCCTTATTTCAGGTCAGTTAACGAATCTGCAGGAGAAAGCAAAGATTATATACCTCAATCTAAGCTGATAATAACGTAGCATTGCATCAATCATTGACAGTAATATTTATTTTGTTTGATGAGCAGAGTTGCAAAGCTGATAGGGGACAAGAGAGCTGTGGTTGCAGAAAGAGGCTTTAACCGACCGTATTCTAAAGTGGTGGTCACTAATTGCGGCTTGGAGTGACACCAAATGTTAGTTGCATCCCTTTTTCTGTTGATTTATTTTTTAAATGACGGGATCACAGATTTTGTGAGAAAAAAAATTCTATTGCTATTCCTCACTACAATCTCATAATATCTCTGAGAGCACTTCCACACCCTGCAAAACTAATCAGCTGAACATGCTGCTTCAGCTTGATCCACTAGTAGGCTTCGTTCTTTTTATAGGAGACTTGAAAAGCTTTCTAACTGAAGCAATGGGATCATCCACCTTTTAAATAACAAATTTTGAGCAATCATCCATCAAAGATAAAAATTACAGAACAAGGCTGTTCAACCAAAACAAACCCCAGCTATTAGAGTCATTGATTCTGGCAACATCTACAAGATGGAGGGACCGCGACAGAATCATCACTTCCCTCCATATGCAGTCTTCATTACAAACATCAATATTCCTCAAGTATTTACCAGTATCTCACACACCACTCTAGTTGATTTCAATTGTCTAACACCTGACATTGGCTTTATGATGATGTCAATTTTAATTAAAAAGATATCACTGATTTGGTGGATGGCACAAAAGTTTGAAAAAGACCCTGAAAGGTCATTAAACATAGTTAGCACAATAGTGCGTCACCAAAGGGGATGTAAGGTTTCTCAATACCTTGATCAGGGGGGAAGACGGAGGAAAATTTGTAGAAGGAAGAGAGAACTCTTTCTGACGCTCTAAAGCAGATAGTGTTTGTTGCCAGCCAGGTGCCCTGCTGCTTGTTGATACAATCCAGGTGCAAAAATGTCTACGCTGTCTGATTGGATTAAATCCCAATGTTTTGTCTAATGCCAGTTGCTTAGGATCCTTTCCTGGAACATGAAGGCATCATGGTTAATTAACATCTTTCATGATTAAATGAAAATTAGAAAAGAATAGCACTTGAATGTTGACTGCAACCTCTGCAGATGCATAGTGGCAAAACGTATTCTTCAAATGACAAGCTACATATCATAAACTTCAATAAAAGATCTAGACAGAATTTTATATGCCAATATTCCATTCATTTGGAAAATGCTTCTATAGATCCAAGGTGTGATGAATTTTCGATCAACTTCAATATTAGAGTCAAAGAACAAGAAGGCTACCTGTACTGTAGGCCACAACTTCACTGTTCACTGGAACCTGCACGCCACCTGTGGTGCCTTTGGCCTTTTTCTTGAGCATCTATAGTGTTTTGGATATCAGAACAAGTTTGACTTTTCCTCATATCTATCTGACAGGCAACATTTTTACTGCCTGAGATAACTGCTCCTGGAATTTGTTGTCCATCATGATTGATGGATGAAATAATCATCTCTGAGGAGTTACTTTCACTTCTCTTTCCATTTCCAACAGGGACAATAGCATCTGACCAAAAAACTTGAGATGTGCTAACTTGGTTACCTCGTAAAGCCCCCACTACCGAACCAAGCAATTCAATATTGTTTTCATTTTACGGAAGCTGATCAGTTGTATCATAACCATGCACTGTGTTTCTTGGACTCTGTGTCGAACATTGCACGCAGAATCATGCCCAGCAGTTTCAGGAAAAGTTGGTTCTCTAGTGATATCTGTCCTTTCTGAAGAAATCTGGGAGTTATTCTCTTTTCTAAATGCAACACCTTCACTACTTTCAAAGTTCAAACAAGAAGATTGGTTGCCTCTTGCATAACTACACTGCCCCTGCCCTGATCATGATTATTGCTTTTCAACAGACCCACAGCTTCATGCTGACTTCACGAAAATTCTGTTCTGCAGATTCCCTTTCTTCTGAAGTTAGATTATTGTTTTCAGATCCAGATCGAGTAATTTCTTGGTTATCACATATACGATCCCTAAAATCAGAATCATAAGAAAGCCTGGCCATTAAATTCGGGCCAATAACAGGCAATGAGATTGTTGCTTTGAAGTTCTGTTTCGTGGGGAGTGGACCCCCAACAATCGTCACACTTAAATCTGATGGTCTATGCATGGAAGACAAAGCACCATTTGAGGCAGAGTCTCCAACGACTCCCCTGCTTCCCGCATGATTTTCGTTAGCTGAATCTTGTCCTGAATTACTGTCACTATGACTTCAGTATATCCGACCAATCTAAACAACTCTTATGGCTGTGGAACCATAGAAAAAGTCCGTAATCCCACACATGCCCCACAGAGCTTGCAATCTAAAACAACAACATTAGGATCAGCATGTTGCCCGCTAAAAGAGCCAGATTCTTCATTTGCCTCCACACTTTGCTCAGAAGCAACAGAACGGACTCGGATACTTGGATTCTGCCCTTTAATAACCATATGGTATGAATCCCTGACATCCGAATCCTTAACAAGCTGTGTAGATCTGTCCTTGCAGTCAACAACGCAAGGCAGTGCACGTGGTTCCCAGCCACATGAACTGACGAGTTTTTGTGCCTGCAAATGCTTGAGATTGTCATTACTCTTATCAAAATTCCAGAACAAGGAAAACTACCATCAACATATTGATCATGAACACGTGGCAAAGTAAATTATCACTTGTACTGGTCATTGTTTGGCACACATTGCATATTCTTGTGAGCATAGAACCTACAAACACAGTGCAATTAATATACTGAAAATAAAAGATAATATTAACAAAAAGGCTTATGGCCCTGCATATGCTTAAAGCTAAAATTATTCCTACACTTCACCAACAAATCTAGCACAAGGAAAACAGCCATTGACATATTGTGTGAATGTATAGCAACTATTTCATGCATCTAATCATTGTTTAGCTTTAAGCATATGTGAAAAAGATTATGCAAATATGAAAACCACACCCACACACACGCACACAATACATACATACATACATACATACATACATACATATATATATATATATATATATATATAGAGAGAGAGAGAGAGAGAGAGAGAGAGAGAGGTGATGCAGGAATACTATATTAATGTAAGCGCAGAGGCAGTGCAATAAATTTATAAAAACAAGCGAAAGCAGTGCACAGCAAAAGAGGTACATACAAATTCAGTAATATATAAGAAGAAAAAAAAAGTCCCTCACAGTAAATCAGAAGCACAAGGTTTCCTAGTTCAGGATGATGTTAAGAGCTTCTACTATCGGAGCTAGCTCTCATTATGTTTTAGGATGGTATAACAGGCTTGATTTTACTTGGCCTAATGTTAACGAATGTACCACCTACAGAACTGAGTGAGGGAGGAATATAAAATACACCGAAGAGGAAGCCCCATCGTTCAACAAAAAGTTGCTTTGGAGATTGGATTCCGCACATTGAAATAGTTAAATCATCTGGAGATGAAAACATTCCTCAAAAAACCCATCCATACAAATGCACAAAGTCAACTACTAGAAGAGAAATTGAAAGTAAACGAACCTTGGGCTTAGCGAACCAGGTCATAGACTTAAAAGTGGCAAGCCTCCTCACAAGATCTCCTCTGTCCCAGGGCCTCCACAGAGGAGGTTCAGGTGAAGAAACATGCCCAGCACGCACCCTTGTTTTACCAGTTGGTTCCACTAGTGATAAGGCAAACTCAGGAGGATGGCTTCGTTTTATTCCTCTCGATACTTGTAAAGCTCCAGATGAACTATCAAATCAATCCATCAATAAAAACCCACAACATCAAAAAAGAAAGAAAGAAATAAAACACTCTTGAAAACTTGGTGCAAAGGAAAAAAGCAAACTGTTTTCTCTTTGTTAATTTATTCATTTTGAACTATTATCTGTAATTTATTTGAGAGTTGTGAAATAAAATCTGTAGGAGGACATCGATTTTAAGAAAGTACAGAAAGGATCAATCAGATTGAGAGACGATGTGGCCTACTGGCCTCATCATGTTGTTGTCATCACAAGCCTTGTAGCATGCTATGATGTGAGTGGAATTTCAAGTTAATTTCAAACATAAAAGAAGAACACTGATACTATGAATCTGTTTTTTGATATCATGAAATTTGTTATCTTAGAAATGTAAAAATGACATTCATACTTAATATCATAAATTAAAAAAAAATATTAAAATAATAATATAAAAGTTAATTAAATACTAAAATGAGAAGATAATTTTTTCAACAAAAAGTAAAAGATAAATACAAATATAAATATCTTATCTCCACTTTCCTTTTTATTTTGCACATTTTCTTTTATTTATCTTGAAGATTTACTATGGTTGATAATTACATATTATTTTCATTCTTATAAATGTATAATACAAATAAAATTGTTCTATCTTAAATTTAACAAGAAAAAAGAATTAAAGATCAATTACAATAATCTTTTGGAGATATTATGAAACTATAATAATAAAAGATTTATTACTATTTAAAAAATAGTTAAACTAAACAAGTTAAAATAAATAAAAGACAAGATATTAATTAAAAATCAAATTTTTTAAAATTAAAACTAATGAAAAATTAGAAGAAAAAAGGGTTAAAAGTTACTAGTCCTAGAAAGTCAAGCCTACAAGCCTAGTCAAAAAAGAAAAATATCTAAATGCTTATGAATCTTTTTTGTTTTTTTAAAAAAGAAATGTGTGAATCACAAGTCATTTATCTATTTTTTCTAAAAAAATTGATCAGATAACTCGTCGTCTTTCTAGACAGATGATGTGTCATCAACTATCATGTTTTCTAGACACCTTTAATGATTAGAAAAATAAGAATCAAATCTTCAAACCTTAAAAACCTAACTCTTAGCTTGTTTTTCATTTGAAAAAATCCCAAAAACAATCTAAGAACCTCAGTAAAACTCATTTCCAACTTTAAAACACCATTTAATCACTCTAAAAATAAAAAATCCAACTAAATAAAAAATAATTTTAATGGTTTTGATCTATTTTTTCTGACATGTTTAAAGAGCAACACTATCTCCACTAAATTTCACTCTTTAAGAAGAATTCATTGGTAGGATTGATTTTTTTTTAAAATGGTTGGAATATGGTTGAACAAACTATTTCTCTTCTCTCTCTCTCTTGTAACTTTCTCCCTTCTTCAATAATAATTAAGGATTGAAGTGTAAACAAAATCAAGTTTAAGACTAAAATATAATTTTTTTTTTTAAGAAAAAGAGGATCAAATATAATACAAAGCATTAAGTTAATAAGCATAACTTTTAATTCAACTTTTAGATTAAATTGAAATTTAATTGAAGATTCTAGAATTCTTGTTTCCTTTCCGGTTATAATTTCATACCTATAAGAATTTGGGAAGGCTTAAAGTTACTGTTCAAGATTTGTTATATTTTTAAAGTTAATTTAGGATTTTTTTTTCTATTTGGCTTTATAACTCTTTTATTATTTTTTAGGAATGTCGTTCATAGCACTAAACATTTCTTAGCCTCTAAATTTGATATGAAAAATATAGGTGAAACTAGTGTAATATTGAGTATTAAAATTATAAGAAGGGACAATGTCATAGTGCTAACAAAAGAGCATTATGTAGATAAACTTGTCAAAAAGTTTGGTCACTTTGATGTGGCACTTGTGGGTACTCTTTATGATGCTAACACTCAATTAAGAAAAAATAAAGGTGAAGTTGTTACTTAGCTTGAGTATGCTTAGATTATTAAGAATCTGAAGCATTTGATATACTTCACTCGACTTGATATAGCATACCTTGTGTGTAAATTGAGTAAATATACACAAAATCTCAATTATGAGCATTGGGCAGCAATAGTCCGACTAATGAAATATTTAAGAATTACCATGGACTATGATATTCTATATAGTGGATTTCCCACTGTATTTTTCAATATTAATTGGATTTCATATTCACATGAGATTAAATCCACTAGTAGCTATATCTTTACTCTTGATGGTGATGTACTATCTTGGAAATCATCCAAGCAAAGTTTAATCGCTCAATCCACCATGGAGTTAGAATTTATAGCTTTAAAATTAATAGGAAATGAAGCTAATTGGTTGATGAATTTTTTAACTAAAATTCTATTAGAAATAAAACCAACATCTTCTATATCCATACATTGTGATTACTAAGTGGCAATAATCATTGCTAAGAATAAATCTTTCAATGATAAAAATCAACATATTCGATTAAGACATGATATTGTAAAGCAGCTGCTAAAAGATAAATTATTTCAATTGATTATATGAAGTCAGAAATGAATTTGATCGATCATGTGACTAAATCATTTAGTAAAAAATGATATTAGAAACATCAAGGGGAATAAGACTAATGTTTAAGTAAGAAATCAAAAAGATGGTAATCCATAACTGTTAGAAAATTATTCTTAAGGAGAGGCATGATGTTTTACCAAGCCTTCAATACTTTTAATTTAAGAGATTATCTTGGGTTCGACACAGCATAAAACACTATATTCTTTAAATCCAAGTGTTTTGGGTCTAACACCATTTCTGGACCCATGTTTGCTTTGGGTTAGGTTGATCGCTAAACCCAAGTATTTTGAATTTGACACATTCGCCAGACTCACATTTCCTTGGGTTTGATATGATTTTCAAACCTAAGTATTTTGATTCTAACACGTTCGCTGGACCCATAATTTTTTGGGTTTGGCATGATTGTCAAACCTAAGAGTCTTGGGTCTATCAAAGTCATCAAATCCATATCAAAGTTCACTATATAAACACTAGATAAAATCTTTTGAAATAGTTTTTATTATTTACAAAAGTCCCCCATATATTTCAAATTTTGATTCCAACATGTTCGCCAGACCCATAATTTCTTGGGTTTGGTATGATTGTCAAACCCAAGAGTCTTGTATCTATCAAGGTCATTAAACCCATATAAAAGTTCACTATATAAACATTAGATAAAATCTTTTAAAATTATTTTCATTATTTACAACAATTCCCCATATATTTCAAAAGAGTTTTGGAATAAAAAATATATACTTACTAGACTTCTATTTATTGAGTGTATGCATTTAACTTGATGATTTTTTAGACTATGAGCCAGATCATATAAAAAATGAGATTTAACTTATAAAATTATTGGTAAAATTTTTTATTTCTATGAATTGAAAATTCTTATTGTAAGTTAGATATCTCACCAATAACATTATACCCCCTATACTCTCTTTCTGTTTGACTTGATTTTGCACGTAATAGGTCATGCAAACATCTGGTTATTCATGAGTGCTCTAAAGATTTTGCTAGTATCTCATTAAAGCAGTCTCACTCCACACTCGAATAAATGATTCTATCAAGTATTCACTGCAATTTGAACACTATTTTTAAGAAATATAAAATCCATTAAGAACTTTGTAGTTCATTCTCTTTTTAATTGCGGACTAGTATTATTCTCACATTTTAGAAAATAATTTATTTTATAGTGCTATAAAATCACAAATGACTTTATTATTACTTATATGAGTTGGAATTGCTGCTTTTTTTATTTTATTTTATAGATTGAATTTTTTTTTTTTAATTTCTCATAAAAATTCAATGATTTTTTAGTTATATAATTATAGTGATTACTACCCTATCTTATATGCATTCTCCTCATATTTTAATCTACATTCTATAGCAGCTGCTCACACTAAAAATTAAAACTTGAAGAATTTTTTGCTCTCATATATACATATTTTCTTTCATATCTTTTTATCACTTATTTTGATGAAATGTCTCTCATTTCATTAAAAAAAAAACAATAATTCAAATACATTAAAGAAAAATAAAACCATTAGTACATTGACTTAATACTTTTATTCTATCGAGTATATAGACTTTAAAAAAGCCCCCAACACATAAAAAAATTTGAAAAACATAAAAATTGAAAAATCTAGAAAAATAACTTTGGTGAAACCAAAAAATGAAAAACCCATGTCCATCAAGTAAAAAGTAATTCATATATAATTTTAATAGTTCTCTTATATATATATATATATATATATGTATATGTATATGTATTCTTTCATATGTACTTTTATCACTATTTTAGATGAATATACATTACAACCACCAAAGAAAAATCATTTTTTTTTTTAAAAAGTTAATTTAAACAAAACATGAGAAGCCACATAACATCAAAAATAAAAAATTGAAAAGCCTAGAATAAGAACTTAAAAATAAAAATAAAAACCATGTCCACGAAGCATTATAAATAAAAATATATCTTAGCAATAAAATAATATTCGTAGGATATGGGATTCTCAAGATTTTCATTAATTACCAACGTGTTTATATATTCAATGGGTTAGTTCGATTTTTTTTTTTAGATGTTCCAACGATTTTACTTTCACGTGTTTTTCAATTTTTTTCATTTTTACAAGTTTTTGGGTTTTTCCACGTTGTTAAAATTTGGAAAATAATTTACCTTTTTATATGTTTTAAGAATTAAAATTTCTTTCAATTCCAGGGATGTTTTTATGTAATAAAAAGATTGAGAAAATGATGTATGGAATAAAATATGATAAATGGATATGATATTTCAAACTAAAAATTAATGAAAAAAACAATGGATGGTTTTCATTGTCTAATTGTATCAAGAGGTAGTATAATAATTTTTTTGTATTTTAATTTTTTTAAAAAAAAAATTAATTTTTTTAAATTAATATATTTTAATGTTTTTAAATTATTTTGATATATTTATATTAAAAATAATTTTTAAAAAATATTATTTTAATATATTTTTAAATAAAAAATATTAAAATAATAATAATTATAGTTTTAAATAGGCTTAAATATCATGATCATAGCTTGATTATAAATCACGAATGACGCTATCAACTTTATTAAAAATTTAAAAATTAAAATATCTATCGTTTCTTATGTTTAACCGAGAATAAAAAAGATTTTGAAAAAGATTTTGCTTTTAATTAGGACTAGGAGAAGTGTTTCCCAGATGGACCCCACATCTTCGAATAGCTAACCGTTTGGGCTGACAGTATTTTGACCGTTACAATCAATCGTTTTTTAAATCTTCATTTCAAAAATTTAACCCTAACACTCCCCCAATTATAACTCTTTCCACTCCACTTCCTGCTCCTATGTAGGGCACTACTTTGGATTCCAGCGGAGTGCAAGAAGCAAAAAGAGGGCTGACACTGGCACTAAACTTTGAAAGTCATCTTCCCCGCTTTACTACAAACCGTCCGATTGAAATCCAAATCAAAGGCTCGTATTTTCCACCAAATCAGTCAAACTTGTGACATTGATCTTCCCTCTCTTCCCTTTTCTTTTCTTTAGCTCCCATTCACTTGTCCAAACCCTTCTTTCCATCCATTTTTCATCAAGATCCAAACTTTCTTGCATTTTGATAAGTTTCACCAACTGGGTCACTGAAAAAACCATCAGGGCATGTTTGGATAGAGAGAGAATTTACAATGCCAGTGTCAACAAGGTCTAAAGCCATCAGCCAAGAACAAAATGGCCCAAACCCAAATCTAAAAACAAGACCACCCAGCTACTCAAATCAAGAAGACAGTAACATGGATGTTCTGTTGAGAAATCCACATCATGGCTTGAAAGAAAAGATGAAAGCTTTAACCCTCTTGTATGAGCAGCAGAAGAAATCTTCTTCAACTTTAAGGAACCTGTCTCCGAAACCTGAAGAGAAGCGATTCTCAACACATCCGAGTGTGGATCTTCTGAATGGTTGCAAGAGAGAAGAGAAAGATTCAAAAGAAACAAAAGATCCAAAACAAAACAATATAATGAGAGACAATGCATTGCCTACAATGCCTACATTGCCCAGTGCAAAGCCTGGTTCTACAGTAACAAGAACATTTGTGTTACCAGAACCGCCTGTTGATGATGCCAAGGAGAATCTTGTGATGGGTCCGGATCGGGTTATCAGGTTTTTAACATGTCCAAGAAAGACTAAAGACTCAAGTACGGTGGCGAGGAAGCTTTCAATGGAGAGCTCAGTGTCACAGACTGAGCCGAGAGGGCGTGTTGGGCCTATGAAAGTGCCAGAAAATGAAAGATTGGAGACTGTTTCCGGTAAAAATGATGCAAGTGGAAGCCGGATTTTGGTGTTTGTGAGGCTTAGGCCAATGGCCAAGAAGGAGAGAGAGGCTGGTTTGAGGTGTTGTGTGAGAATTGTGAATAGGAGAGATGTTTATCTGACTGAGTTTGCTAACGAGAATGATTATCTTAGGCTAAAGAGGCTCCGTGGACGGCATTTTGCATTTGACGCTGCATTTCCAGATTCAACATCTCAAAAGGAAGTTTACTCCACCACGTGAGTGCTTAAAAAAGAAAAAACAGCTTTAATAAGTTTTACATGGATTTGTTTCCTTTTCGTTCTGCAACATTTTTATGCTTCTTTGGTATTGTGCTTTTGAATTATTCCTTATATTGGTGTTTGTTTTGGTGATTAGTAGAGTTGGCCCATTTCCGGCACTAGTTTTTTGGTTGCTAGAGACAAAAATTGAGTTCTGAATTTTATGGTTCTCGTGTACAGTTTGGATTCTCCATAATTATAATGTTTGATTTGGTAATTTGGTAGTTAGCCCATTTTTTGAAATAAGTTTCGGATACTAGAAACACAACTTTGAGAGCTGAATTTTATGGTTCTCGCTGCAATCTCTCTGTTAATGTTGTCTAAGACATGTCATGGTCTTTGTACTCGGATATGGGATCACTTACCAAATCTCTGCTAAATATTTGAAGAGTGATAAAGTTAATGCGTCTAATGATTCAATGGAGTCGCTGTTTAGCGAATCACATTATGAACAACTTAGTGTTGTTGTTAGTTTCCTACCTCGAATTTTCTGAGCAACCAAACAGAATATAAGGTTTTCCTGTCGGAGAAACTGCAGCTCAATTATTTGTCCCAGCGTTTCATTTTCACAATATGAAACGTCAGGGGACAGTATGTGTGTATGTGATAGATTGCTTAACCAACAAGATGGGTATCCATTTGAATTGCATTTTCAGGACTGCAGATCTTGTAGAACAAGTATTGCAAGGAAGGAATGGATCAGTGTTCTGCTATGGTGCCACAGGAGCTGGTAAAACATATACAATGCTGGGGACAGTAGAGAATCCAGGAGTGATGGTTTTGGCAATTAAGGATCTTTTTACCAAAATTAGGCAAAGGAGCTGTGATGGAAACCATGTGGTTCACCTCTCATATCTTGAAGTTTATAATGAAACTGTCAGAGATTTGCTCTCTCCAGGAAGGCCTCTGGTACTTCGAGAAGATAAACAGGTCTTCCCTCTATTTTTCCCTGTAGAAAACAACTAAATTTTCTGTTACTCTAGTTGGAATGACCCTGTGCCACTTAGGATGTTTTATAGAGAAAGTTTCTCTTTTCCTTGAACAATCTGTTTGGTTTTTTTACCCTGTTATATTCCCCTAACGAAGGCCATAACATAAACGCTCCCTCTTTTTTCATTCTTTTCCAGGAAGAATTCACATATTCACTATGTTTAATCTTGTGGTATAGGCATAACATAATTTTGATGCAAGTAAATGTTAAAGGAGATTATATCATGATTTTCCTCTAGTCCAGCTTAACAGGATTGGATCCCAGCAATGAAACACGATAATTATTCAACTTACATTAGTCATTTTAGATTTGATATGCTGTTGACGATAATCGTTTCAATGTAACAGGGAATAGTAGCAGCAGGTCTCACTCAGTACAGAGCTTATTCCACTGATGAAGTAATTTCCTACTTCCATAAATTTGAACATTTAAGATATGATAAAGTTCGAACTCTTCATAAGCGAGTATATTGGAACGTCTTACTATTTTGCCCTGTATTGTGGCAGGTCATGGCATTGCTTCAGCAAGGAAACCAAAACCGAACCACTGAACCAACTCGTGCCAACGAAACCTCTTCTCGATCCCATGCTATACTGCAGGTAATATCTGTTTCTTTACGTACGTATATATTGCTCTAGCATGCACAAACACGAACGTGGTCCTTTTTTCCTTGTATTTTTGCTGTTTTAAAGCTTGGCTGTGCTCTTTTCAGGTGGTTGTTGAATACCGAGTTAGAGATGCTTCCATGAATGTTGTCCAAAGAGTGGGAAAGCTGTCACTCATTGACCTTGCTGGCTCAGAGAGGGCCCTTGCAACTGATCAGAGAACACTTAGATCACTTGAGGGTGCCAATATAAATAGGTCACTTCTTGCACTAAGCAGCTGCATCAATGCCCTTGTAGAGGGTAAGAAACATATCCCATACCGAAATTCAAAGCTCACTCAACTTCTCAAGGATTCGTTAGGAGGAGCTTGTAACACTGCAATGATTGCAAATATAAGTCCAAGTAATCTCTCGTTTGGGGAAACTCAAAACACCTTGCATTGGGCTGATCGAGCTAAGGAGATCCGAACCAAGGTCATCCTTTTAGCTGATCATCTGTTCATGTTCATTATATTCCATACTACTCATTGCAATTTTGACTACTATTCCATTAGGAATAGCTCATATCTGTTTTCCTAATGAGGATTCATAATGGTTTTTCTGCACCATCCACGATAAAGTTTACGGCCTAGAGATTCTGCTATAATAAAACTATAATATGGGGGGAAAAAGCTTTCTTACCTCTCATTTTAATTGCAGGCATGCGAGACCCTAGAAGAAATACAGTTACCAGAATGTGTAACTGACCAGGCCAAGCTGTTGCTTGAAGTGCAAAAAGAAAATCGCGAATTGCGAGTGCAATTAGTACACCAACAACAAAAGCTACTTTCACTCCAGGCACAATTGTTGGCTGCAAATACCTCTCCAACTCCTCCTTCAATTACCTTTACTCAGACTCCTCCATCTACTGCCAGACCAATTGAAAAAAGGAAAGCTAGACCCTCTTTCTTAGGTGGGAACTGTTTCACACCAGAATCAAGAAAAAGGGGCGCAGAGGAAGCAGTCAGAGAGCTTCGGCAGACTGTCAAGGCATTAGAGGCAGAAAATGAGAAATTAAAGAAAGATCATGCTACACAGCTAAAGGAGAAGGATGATCGTATACATGAGCTTTCCCGAAAGAGTGAGAAGCCATCAGCAGGAGGAACAATGCAAGAAGCAAAGAGGGTAGTGACAAGAGCTAGTTTGCGGCCAAAGGAAAAAAACAATGGTGAATTGAAGAGTCCAAGCCACCGGTTCAAGTCCCCAATTCCAACAGCAAAGAAAAGAAGCTTTTGGGACATAACAACAGCTAACAGCCCATCAGTTGCTACACTAAATGGAAGAAAAACTAGAAGTCATGTCATCGCTGATAACACTGCCGCAGCTCCATCCATGCTTCTTCAGGTATCATGACCTTGTAATCTCTCTTTTACTTCATGTCATAGGCTCAAAGGATTCTTGCAAAACATTCTAATATATAGTGTTCACCTAGAAACAAGGGTGGTCCAAATATTGTCTAGATGTGTCTTTTATGGATATGAGTTTTTTTTTTTTTTCCTATAACTGATGCAGCTTGCATATCCATGTTTCTGGTTTGTGTTCATGTTTGGACCACACATCGTCAATTATACCATTCAGCCAGGTTTTGCTCGTCAACGACCATGACCATTTGAAGCAGACGCATTAACAAGAAAACGAGCGCGCAGCAAACTGCAAATTAAAGAGATTAAAAGAAGAGGAGGCGGCTATTTCATTGCTCCAGTTAGTGTGGAAGAAACATTATGAATTGTCTAGTTATGTTAATGTGATCAAAGAAATTCAAGATTATTTGTATTTCTTCAGTTCAATTTATTAACTTCTTCTAATCATGTTTTTTTCTTAATTATTCTTTAGTATTTAACCGTGTCCCTCACATATTTGTTTGAACGATACTTTAATAACATTCATTCTTTGCTAAACCACGTAATTAAACCTTTGGATATGTGATTGACTTTTCATATCTCAAATCCTTTCCCTGGATTTGACAAGAAAAAAATATCTATTTGCCTCCCCACCACAACGATGTATTCCTTATCATATCCTTTTTTTTGCCCTCAAGGTATATATATTTTTCTAGGATAACAATTTTCCATGAAGGCATAACTTAAGGCACAATTTAATCGATAGTTTTCGATATCATTTTCTTTTCCTTTGAGATTTTTTTTTTAATATCAGATTCTTGTATAAAAAGACAACTCAAATTATATCATTTGCAACAATAACTTGAAAATTAAAAAGATAACGGCAAATCATTACTTAGATGATACGAATCAATAAGGATCATCAAATGATTCATTAGAGGTATCAATTAAGCATATTAAAAGTTCTGAAACTAAGAGAATAAGAGAATCCTAGAGTAATTGAGTGGCTGATTCTAAATATTTGGACTAATAAGTTATAAATTTATCAACCTAGACTATTATCTGCTATTTGGGTCACATCTAAAGCTACAAGTGGCACTTAATACGATTCTAGTCGGGTTGGAAACTAAACATCTAAAAATTTTAAGCAATATATGTATGCCTAATAATTTATCAAAATGAAAGAGAAAAGCGTGTTTAAAGTAAGGCCAAAAGTTTCAATACAAGTTTTTTTTTTTTTTTTTTTTCCTTATGATTTGTGAACTTCTTATTTAGTATGGATTCATTTTCTATAAGAACAACATAGGTGGTAGTAATTGGAATTATTTTAGCAAGGATTTCCATGTCGGCAACTAGTTTTTTTCTTTGATGGGTTTCCTCATTGACAAGATTTCTTATGATTCAAGGACATTAGATATGGTTTTTGGGCTTTTAAATACACACACACACACACACACACACACACTAACAAGCATAGTTTTATATCAAACCATTGAATTGGGCTAAGATTTTATCAAAAAATTTTAAAGGCTGTGTTTTATACAAGATTAAAATTTTATAGCGATCAAACATTAAAAAGATCTTGCAATATGGTCCAGAATCTAATATACAAGAATTGTATTATTTTCCTATTTGATTTTTGATTTTTTTCTATTTTATTTAGAAACATTTTATTGTTTTTCTAGACATGTTTAGGACTTTTTATCTATTATAAATAGGGTTATTTAGCTTGCATTTAGGGTTTTTTTTTAAATAGAATTTGATTTCAAGATAATCTATTGCGTGATTGTGAAAGGATTCTTTTAATTTTGTTCTTTATTGAACTACTCTGGCTTATCAAAAAATTAACCAAGCTTTATGATATCTTTTGCACTTCTCATTTCTATTTCTTTATAGGTGTTGGGTGGGGGTTTGGTTTCTATAGTCTTGGTGTCTCAATACAAGTTATCATTGTGTCTAACTTATTCACAAACTTGAATTTTCCTTTCTTAAAATGATCGATTTGACTATGGATTTCTACATCTTTATTACCACGAGGTTCGCATAAATTGGTATTAGAGTAAGGCTAAAAAATCATGTTATATCCTTATATCTTTTAGTTTTCATGTTATTTCATCATTGTCATCATTTAAAACTTAGTTGTGGCAAAGTTCAAAAGAAAAGAAAAGATTATTCGTGTTCTTGTTGTCTATAATTAATAACAAAGAAGAAATATCAAAGAAATAGCATAAAGGGAAAAGGTAGGGTTTAAGTTGTAAATTTGGGTTTTTTTTTTATATCAAATCTTGGATTCAACAACTCAAATATGAGAATTATTGATTCTTGGGAAATCTTAGTGTCGTATCTTGATTTTGAGATTATTTAAATGTACTTTGATTGTTTATTTCTAAGAATTATATATATAAAAATATTTTATAATGAGTAGTTTTGTGCCAAAAAAAACTCTTTTGTTGTTGATTTCAAGTTTGCTACATAAAAATTAGTCTAAAAATAATGTCTTTGCTTAGTTTAGGTTATTTTAGTCTTATTTCATTAGTATTCTTATTCTCGTCAATTTTTTTGTGTCTTCGTATCATTTATATTTCACATGAATTTGTTATTTGCAATTTCATATTCGTAGGTTTTGTATTGGTAGGTTTTGTTTTGTTTTGTTTTTTTTTTTTTAAATTTCTTCTTAAATCTATATATTATTTGGGATTGCGCCACTAAGTTGTTAATGTTTTTGATTTGTTATGAATTAGTTTCTTAAAGAACTAAAGTTTTTGAAATTGAGTAGTAAAAGGCGAAGGACGAGCTTATTATAGTAAAAAGCCAAAACAATTTATATATAACAAAAGAGGAGTGATATTTATTGAATGTGAGGATATATTTTCTTAATACGTACATGATTTTTAAATCCTGACAATGTCAGCCAAAAGTGGATCACCACCACCAAAGGATAAGAATAATCTAAAATGAGTCTATTTGGCTATACAACAATAATTGGTGATGATAAACATGAGGTTTGGAGAAGTTATGAACAAGATAATAGGATTAAAAACCAATTTAGCTGGCCATTGAGATGGGTTAGTCTGTAAGGATCCCGAGTGTAAAATGCCTGTGAGTTGAGCTTTTTCACCTTTTGAGTTTATAGCCCAAAATATAGATGAAAAATACAATCTATAATAGAATCTAATTCAGGTTTTATGAAATTTGTTTTGGAATTGAGTGTTTTGTATTAAATCTATGATAGTGACATGAGATAGGTAATAACTAGAGTGAAAACATAGAAATATTAAAAGTGAATTAAAAGGAGAATTACTCACATATGGGATGATGTTGAGGAGAACTGACACGATCAAAAAGTTGACGTCTTATCCCAAATGCAGGAATGTCAAAGTAATAAATAACTCGGCAAAACCGAGGTCAATTCATAAGGAGGTCAACTATATAAATTATAAATAATATATATATATATTAACAAAGAGTTAAAAAGATCTTTAAGATGTAAGATTAATGTGAGGATCAAACAATGATAAAAATAATTGTCAATATTAGAGGATCTACTAATAGTATTAGAGATAAATAAAGTATAAACTCTTTATAAATTATCAAGATCATATTAATCATTCTATTTATGTAACACTATACTTCTAAATTTTATCAGGTATTCAGATGCTAACTTATGTTGACAACAAATCAAGTTTCTCTCATAACAACGATGTTGGCCAAAGGCTATAAAGGATCAAGCACTTGATGTATCAAGTGTTATACAATAAAAATCTAGATTAACTATTTAACAAGCAAGGTATTAAGGATTAACAAGATAAAAAGATAAAACATGTTAATATTAAAATTTCTTAGATATAAGCATTTAAGTCCATATTGAGTTTATATTATACTTATTTTAATACTATTAGTAAAACTTTTTCACCTTGACATGATAAACTTAGATAAGAACATAATTAACTAAGTATAATAAAGGAAATGAAAAACATAAACAAGAAACTACTATAACATGAAATAAAGTGTAAACACTACAAAAATACAAAGAAAGCAAGAACATGATATTGATCCAAGAACCAATATGCCTAAATAAATGAAAAATGCCTCATATTGATTTAGTGGCCAACTACTGATTATTGATGTGGTGGCCAACTACTGATTTAGTGGACTTGGTGGACAGCAACACTCAAGCACTTTGGCTGGATGCAATGACATTGATGCAATCAGAATTTGACAAAGTGTTCTTCATGAAAGTTGTTGGAAATCATCTCCTATTCCCACCCATAATATTTCAGAGTATTTGGATCACTACAGACCGAGATATGGCTAAAATACTAAGTAGTGTTTCTTGTGGACGTGGAGGATAGCCCTAAAGCTCTTTTCTAGATGAAATGTCATTGTTAACATCAGAATTTAAGCAGGTGGTCTTTATTAAAGTTGTTGAAAATTGTCTGATCTTTTCACCCACGAAATGTGATGTCATTTTGCCTTATAGAACTCCAGCTATGGGTAAACTTTTTAGCAATGTTTGGGCTGAATTGCAGGACAAATTCTCATTTCTCTTTTGTGGCCAAGCTTTGAATTTGAAAACTGCATATTTGGGTCTTCCACTCTTCATGACCATTGTAGGCCTATTTCTTAGCTTTCTAGCCATATAAACCAAACCAAAATCTAAGATCTACAGGTCTAGATATGACCCAATGACTGAACAGTGTTCCAATTTGAATTAAATCAGAATTTCTTTTCTAAGCTTAGCCTTTTCTTTGTCCTTTTACTTTCAATAGTTAATCACATCAATTAATATTTTAAATTGTGAGATATGTATGTATTTAAAATGGACATTTACCATAAATTAAAGCTATCTTATATTATCAGACTTGTTATTATAAAACATGCTCTAGTTAAAGAGTTATTGATACTTCAAGTGTAAAATGATAATATAAAACCTTAATAAAAATACACTTTTAAGTACTAATCAAGAACTTGGTGGGAGATGGAAAATTGTTTTGAATCTTATAATATTGCATGTTTATTTAATGAGTAGGTATGAGAAATTGTGTTTGGGATTTAACTTATGATTGGTTATGTAGATTACATGTTATATGTGTGTATGGGGAAAATGTAAACATGGAACCTTGAAAACCTTAAATGTGTATGTATGTATTAGATTGAAGTGGAATTATGGGTTAAATATATAATGCATGGAAATTAAGAATTGAGAAAATTTTAAAAGTAAGCATGATTGCTATATTATGGAAGTAGAAAAACTATTCTAATTGTATATGAAATTATTAGAATTTTATATGTATAGTGTTTTGATATTAAAGGAAAGATGTATGGATTACAAATTGTGGATATTATGATAAAATTATGAATGTTGTGAACAATTGATCAAAATATTAATTTTAGTAAATTTTGAGAAATTTAGAAAATGACCTTGATGGCTTGGTTAAATTTGTTGACCTTTGGGTCACTTACTAATATTTATATATTTTGATGATAACAATTAAATAAAAATAGACTAATAATATGCCTAGTTGAGATTAATTTTAAACAAGTTTATATGAAGATTATCAACAAGCATGAAGAATTAAATAAAAAAAATAAATAAGAAAGTTCAAAATAGTTCTTGAAGATTTATTTTAGTGCTAATTATGTAAATCTTTATCTCTTACTTGATAGCACAAATTAAAATGAACTTACACATTTCACATTGCATGTATTATAACACTAATATGCATTAAGTCGATTCAAAATTTTTCAAGTTTAAAACTATTATATCGAGGTTTTAAGTTGAATCGGACGACTGTTTGTTCATAAAAAACAAACACCTAGGAATCTATATGAACAAGCCAAATGATTTTCTAACCAATATAAATTGGTCGGCCATTTTATCAAGGTTATAAAACGACTAGTTTTTGCTAGAAACATACATATATATATATATATATATATATAGTTTGTCTAATTGAAGAGTTAGGTATAAAATTTGAATATATATCATATACAAGCTATTTTAAGAGCAAAAACATTTTCGAATCATCAATCCTAAATCATACTCATATTTGTACATTAACACCTTTATATTCTTACACAAGAATATAAATTCTCACACTCAATATACTTAAACCCCTTCATACATTTTATGTGCTGTTGAGTGAGCTATAGATATATAAGTTTCAATTTTATTATCTAACTTTGAGAGAGTGTTGCTACATTTCAAATAATTGTAATCGTTCAAGAGTTTAAGTGAAAAGCTCTTGGTTATTGGTGAGGTATATAACTAAAATGAAAAACTCTTGAACATGGTATTTCTTCAAGTGGTGAAAAAGGGTTTAGTGAAGATTTATTAAGGACATTGTAATCTTTGGCTTGGATAATGAAGAATACAATACTTAAGACCAATTTGGTGCTTGAGGTGTGAATGTAGGTTTGCCGAACGACGTTAAAAACTGAGTTTACAATTTCTATCCCTATACTATTTACTTTAAGCACTTTAATTTTATTGTTTGTTAATTGTGTTTAATTGAGTTAATTATAATATTGGTTATTATTAGTGGAAACAATATTATTATTGCCTTAATCCTTAAATAACAAAATTATGCTATGTTAATGTTGTATGTGCGAGGTGGTGATTATGAATAAGATTAGATGAAATTACTATGAAAAAAAAATATAAAAAGTTTAAGTGTACAAATTTGGAAAAATTTACTTGTCAAGTTTAATTGATTTTATGTTAAGCTAAGTTGTTAATCTAGTTAGATTTGAAATAGGTATTTTTGAGATTTAAATTAAAAAGGATAACATGGAAGTAAGTTAATATGTTTTGGGAAGCTAGTGATATGAAATGTTAGTATTTATAAGGTGTGTATAAAATAGGTTGATACGTGTTAATATGACATATACAGGGAGATTGTGTATGTTTGGATGAGAATTGGTTATGGTAAGGTGTAATGTCATGCTAAAACTAAGAATCTAGTCATGTGAGATGTGAAGGTTCTATGTTTAAATGTAAATAGGTGACAATGAATAATTGGATTGATAAACATTGATATGAATATGTGAAATTGGATGTATTCAAGCGTAATTTGGTGATTTGAGAATATGAAAAATTGTATGTTCAGAAGTAAGGATATAACATGGAATATAAATTGTAAGTAT
The DNA here is from genome assembly GCA_018804465.1 of Populus tomentosa. Lineage (NCBI taxonomy): Eukaryota > Viridiplantae > Streptophyta > Magnoliopsida > Malpighiales > Salicaceae > Populus > Populus tomentosa. The sequence goes on along the minus strand of CM031991.1, from coordinate 4,844,853 downwards.
AGAAATTTGATGAAAATGTGTGAGTTAAGTTAATGAAAATTAGGATTTATTGTATAATTAGATAATTATGGCCATGTTTTTGAAAAATATGGAATTTGAAATCATAAGTTTGACATGGTTAAGATGTTTATTAACTAAAGATTTGATTAATATATGTTGTTGCAATGTTTTACATATTTGAATTTGAATGTGAATAGAATATGGTTGATTATTTGTGTGTGGTGGCTAAGAGAAATGGAAAATTTATTGATGTAAGTGTGGGAATTTATGTGATTGAATATAATTAGGAAGTATGGATATTTATATGGTTAAGTTTTAATTAGTGGTGTTAACATTAATAGTTATTGTTTGGGAGTTGTGTTTGGTGTGGGACCTAACTCCTCAAGAGCTTGAGTAGTAGGAATTCAAGGTAAAGATTACCCCTTTGTCTCTTTACTTCTTTAAATTTTTTTCAAAATGCTAGAATGTAATAGAAATTATATGTATGTTGTATAACTGTGTATCATGAGAAAATATCTTTAAGATAGAAAAATAATATAAGAATATAATTATGTCTTTGGAGCGGGAAAATGATATTAGAAAGAAATTATGACTTTGGGGTGGGAAAAAAAATAATATCATGTGAATTATATGCTCGGGGTAGGAAAATGATATTAGATAAATTATGTCTATAAGGCAGGAAATCAATTTTATGTGAATTACTCCCACCGGACAAGAAATAAATGCTATGTAAATTATGCTTATAAGATAAGAAAATAATATGATGTAAATTATGCTTTTAGAGCATTAGATTGATATTATATCAATTATGCCTTTAAGGCATGGTAATAACATTAAGTGAAAATACATGTATGAGGAGGGGGGAAATGATTAGAAAAGAAAATAATTTCATGGTAGGAAATTAATATTTTACGAATTAAATGGATCACAACAGCGGAATTTAATATGTGAAATCAGAATTAACCTCAATGATGAGATTTAATTAATTGCATCATAACAATGAGATTTAATTAAATGGACCGCAAATGTAGAATTTAATACGTGAAATTAAATTAATTATAATGGTGAGAATTAATTAAATGGACTACAACAATAAAATGCAATTGGTATTAACCACAATGGTGAAATTTAATTAATTAGATCACAATGGTGGAATTTAATTAAATGGACTACAACAATAGAATGCAATTGGTATTAACCAAAATGGTGAAATTTAATTAATTAGATCACAATAGTGGAATTTAATTAAATGGATTGCAAAGGTGAAATTTAATACCTAAAATTAAAGTTAACCTTAACAGTGAGATTTAATTAAATGGCCCACAACAACAAAATTTTATATGTTTAAATTAACTCAGTCACAATGACAAAATTTTATATTGTGAAAATTAAATTGACCGCAACAATGAAATTTAATATGTGAGAATTAAGTGGACCGCAATGACAAGATTTAATATGTAAAACTGGAACTAACCATAACGATGAGTGTAATTAAATGTACTGCAACGGTGGAATATAAGATATAAAAATATTAAATTGACCAATATGTGATCTTTGACCATAACAACGAGATTTAAAATGTAAAAGTTGGAATTGGTTGCAACAGCGGGTTGAAACTGAATAAAACAAATATTTGAAGGTGCAATAAATGGGCACGGGGAACATCTAAGATGGAAAAATAAAATAGATGAGCCAAAAATAATTATAAAACATATTGAGAATTGAAGAAATATATGAATAAGCCATAGTTGGACCAAAAATATTTTGAGCTTGAAACAAAATGAGAAAATATTAATTAGCCATAATAGGCATGGAAGATGTTAAGATTGAAAATTGATATTGGTGAGCCAAAAATAATATAATAGGCATTAAAATGAATCAACAAAATCAGTTGACCAGAAATAACATATTAGACGTTTTGAAAGGACTAAATATGGTTGATAAACTGAAAGTAGTATTCATGGATATTGAAGGTATTAAATGGATTAATTATGGACTATGAGTTAAAAGTATTTGCAATGATTTTATAAAAATGTTTAAGTTATAACACGAACAAGAATGACTATGATGTTATTATAAATTTGATCAATTCAAAAACACAAGTGATGATTGTAACAAGATGGGTTAAGAAATAGATTAGAAATGAGAGAATCATTATGATTATGATGATAATAGCACAATGAATATAAGAAAGAGAAATTTAGGAAGATATAAATGAACTTCCATGTATGGAAGTAATCGATAAAGGTGACCATTGTATGTTTGTAAAGTACAAAAAAAATGGTTAAGTGAATTATCTTCATATGAATATAGGAATTGAAATAAATCTTTATTATTAACATATTTATTCTACAATTAGTTTGTGATATGCAACTACTTCTTATCAGCTGTCTCAGTCTTAACTACTTACTTTATAATTTTTTAGTATAACATTATTTAGGTATGACTCTGAAATAAGTTCTAATATGTATATTCTAGTTGTGTAACCTTAAGCTAAGATAATACAATATTGTATGGAAAGAAATGGTTATCTTGATGTGTGGATAATTTAAGTATCAACTATATATAATCTTTGTTATTGAAAATATTTGATGTGTGACTGTATTTGGTTGAAATGATGGATGGTGGTGGATTATATGAGCATGAGACGACATAAACCAAACATGAGTTGTATTGTTATTTATATTGCAAGTATTAATATGAGACAAATTTTGATATAGTTTTCATATAGAAGAAACTTTGTCAAATTTTTGTTAAATTGAATGGATTCATTATTTAAATGGAAAGTCTTACAATATTAAGATGGGCCCCTTTTATATATATATATATATATATATATATATATATTCACCTCAGTTTACACATATAGTAGTTGATGCTAATATTATTTTCAAGAAATTTCAAGTCATTACACTAATTAACAAAATTTTCATATACTCGTTGTCTTAAGTTTCCATGCATAAACCTTAACTTAAAATGTATTGGAAATTCCAAATCACATAGACATATTCAACCAAATCTTTACCAAACATCATCCTTCCAACTATACACACTAATTCACATATCATTAATGAGAACTAAAATCAATTAAACCACTTCTATAAAACTACACTGATGACCGACCCTTGGGTCCTTTTTTGTTACCAAGACTTCTTCTTTAATTATTTTTAATCTCACATCAATCATCGATTATTCCACATCTATTTTATTAAGTTATAACAAACTATACATTTTTCTTGTAAACCCTAAGTGAGAAATTTAGGAATTTCTCACTAAATTAATAAGAATTTAATGGTCTAAGATATTTTACCAAGCAACTTTGAAACCAATTTGTCATTTTCTTTGTAAAGTTTTCTTTTTAATCTTCTTTCTTCACCCAAAATTTATATTTCTCTCACTAATTTCTAACTTTCTCTCTCCTAAAATCCTTTCAAATCTCGTATTAAAGTTTTTATTCTCTACTAATCACCCTTATCATACCCTCAAACCCTTATTTTAGGGGAGATTTGAGTAGAAAAGCAAGAAAATAAAAGAATATATATAGAGGGAGACTGGAAGTCTGTGTTTATTTATAGTTTTGCCATTCGAAAAAGCTTTCTTAACTATTTTAAATAAACTTTTCAGCTATTGGTACAACTTACATCGTAAACTCATTAATTAATTATATTTCACACTATCTTCTTAATAATAACTTCTCCCTTAAAATTTTTGAACAATCTATAATCATTCTTCCCAATCTAGTACCTATTTAAATTCATTATAATATTTTAATCACATTCCCAAAATTTCTATCCCAGAGTTTACAATTGTAAACCTTCGCTTCAAAAATGGTTAAACTGGTGTTATTAGGGAAATTCTCAATTTAAAAATAGTAAATTATGAAGAAAAATTATTGTGATTTGGGATGAATATTTCCAGTAAATTAACTTAAATTTTGGATGAGATAAAGTAATAAATCAATATGCGAAATGTCAACCCAATAACGAATCACGTAAATTCCTCAATCAGGTAAAATAATTATTTAAATGAAAATTTTTTTTTATATATAAATTGGGGTAAAAATAGTTAGACAATAATAATAATAATAATAATAATAATAATAAAGTAGAATTTTAAATAAAATAATGTATGTTTTTACACATGATTAACGTTAACTGTTGATGGAAAAAAATTTAAGGAAGATTTTATTATGATTATGGATGGAGTCTCCAATGAATTAAATTGAAAGTTTCATTGAATTAAGTAATAAAATAGTGTACAAAAATACCAATGGCCGAGTAAAACAGTGGAAAAGAACATAAGAGAAATAAGAAGTGGTAGACCTATAATTTTATCCAAAATTTCTCTCCTTCTATAAATAAATGGCTAACACTCATGGACAAAGGAGAAAGTTTCATTCTCTTTTGTTTTCTTCAAAAATTCATATTATTCTCTCTAAATGATGAGATTTGGAAAGTGTGGGAGTGATTTTTAATGGAAAGAAACTAATAAAAGGAGGATTTAGTAGAGAAAACAAGTTGGGAGCTTATAATTTAGAGAGAGAGAAACAATAAATTTGAAGAAGGAAGAAGAATTATAGGGGGAATTTGCAAAGAAACCTTGTAGATAATAAATATGTAATTTGTAACCAACCGCAACAACGAACACCCACCTACAAATTATAAATGATTCCAATGTCATAGAGAAATATGTGATTTTGAATTAGACCCTAACAATGAATTTGATAAGGATATATAGTGGAGACTCTTGTGATGAGAACTATGGACTTAGTTGGTCAAGGATGACAACTATATAAATTTCTCAATCAGGTAAAATAATTATTTAAATGAAACTTTTTTATATATATAAATTGCGGTCAAAATAGTTAGACAATAATAATAATAAAAAATAAAGTGGAATTCTAAATAAAATAATATATGTCTTTACGCATGATTAACATTAACTGTTGGTGGAAAAAAATTAAGAAAGATTTTATTGTGATTATGGATGGAGTCCCTAATGAATTAAATTGAAAATCTCATTGAATTAAGTAATAAAACAGTGTGTAAAAATACCAATGGCCGAGTAAAACATTGGAAAAGAACATAAGAGAAATAAGAAGTGGTAAACCTATAATTTTATCTAAAATTCCTCTTTTTCTATAAATAAATGGCAGACAACCATGGACAAAAGAGAAAGTTTCATTCTCTTCTGGTTTTCTTCAAAAATTCATATTATTCTCTCTAAATGATGAGATTTGGAGAGTGTGCTAGTGATTTTTAATGGAAAGAAACTAATAAAAAGAGGATTTAGGAGAGAAAACAAGTTGGGAGCTTAGAGTTCTAGAGATAGAGAAACAAGAAATTTGAAGAAGAAAAAAGAATTATAGGGGGAATTTGCAAAGAAACCTTGTAGATAATGAATATTTAATTTGTAACCAACAGCAACAATATACACCCACCTACAAATTATAAATAATTGCAATGTCATAGAGAAATGTGTGAATTTGAATTAGACCCTAACAATGAATTTGATAAAGATACATAATCGACTTTTGTGATGGAACTATGAACTTAGTTGGTCAAGGATGACAACTAAAGGATTATTGATTACATAGTCGATCCTTGTGATAGGGATTATGAACTTAGTTGGCTGGAGATGACAACCAAAAGAATATTGATTTCATAGTCAGCCCTTGTGATGATGATTATGAACTTACTTGTTTGATGATGGCAACTAAATGATTGGTGATTAAAATTTTCATTGATAATAAGATTTTGCTAGTTTATTTGTTCATGTTTAAATCAACGATGAATTTATCAATGGATATAAAATCACCGACACGACACCAACCGACGACATGGTTCCTTCCGTAAATCCATCACTGATATTTTAACTGATGGAAACAAAGCTTACAGGCCGACGAATATTTACTTCCACATTTTGGGATTCAAGAAAGCATATCATAAAAGTCATTACTTCCAAGAAACCTTTGGAAACTAATTAAATCTGTCCCCATTGAAGATCAGATTAGTACTTTGCTATAGGTGCTTCTTCATGGATGGTAGCAACTTCTTTTTGGACCTCGGTGATTGAGTAAAGAGGTGACAGAAAAATGGCACTCAGTGACCACCTTTCACTTGCTTATGCATGAAAATGTGAGTCACCAGCATCTATGGACCAAAGAATCTGCATTTTTTTTTGTCTCGGAAATTGAAGGAAAGTAAGTGCCTTTAACAACATAGGTGCTGTTTGAAAACATTTGAGTTTTTGCAGATAACACACATCTCTTAGCTCACTTTATGCAACTTACTTGTACTGACATTCTGAAATATCCTACATGTATTCAGGTACATTCATGCTTTCGACCTCAGTAAAGATCAGAGCAGGCACACTTGTTGAATTTTTATTTATTTATTTACTTATCTTGTCAATCTGGATAATGAAGATCACGCGGGCTCCTCTTTGTAGTTCTTGGCTGGGAATAAACCAACGATATGCAGTTTCAGTTTTAGGTTGCGCAGATCAAACTTGCTGATGCTAGGAAGTCTTTCAGTGCTCGCCATAATACCAAGCAGACACCTCTCTTTTTGCCCTTTATTTTAGTGCAGATTCCCTTTTATTTTAGGCCATTATCTAGCTATTAAGTAGTAAATACTGCGAAGTAGGCATGCTGTAATAAGGCCACAAAAACTAGACGTGGCCTACAAGTAGCCCGAGCTCTTGCTGTGGACAATTTTTATAGCATAATTAATGGTGTTATACCATATCTAAATACTCAGAAAACGCATTAATGATGTTATAGCATTATTGCATATAATAATGCATTAATCAGAACCATCAATTTCCTCCCCTCCTTTTATCCTACTTATAGGGACAGTCTAGAAATACAAAATAATAAACCCAGTGCAGCCACTCCGAATGGTGGGCTTCGAGCAACTTACGAGCCACCTTTAAACCAAAGTTTTGCAATTCAGTGGAGTTATAATGGCATAAAGCAGCGGTGGCCTTGCTTTTGTGCATAGCAAACAACTTTTGAATCTTTTGAAGAATGATGAGTAGATGATGCGAAACATACTTTGATATTCGTGTAAGGTGATCTTAACGGATTGTTTTTGTCCCAGCTGTAACCCACAGCCTCTGCCATGCCCCCCATGGCCCTTCCTTCTCTTTTACTTCTTTCTTTTCTTTTTTTTTTTTTTTTGCAGAGAGAAGGATGTCATAAAGCCTTGAAACTTGCAGAGAGGGCCGTGGGAGACACTGGAACAGTGTCGCAGACTACAAACTAACCTTTTCATGGTGACCGTATTTTCCCTCAGGTTAAACAGCCAAAATAATGCAGGATGTAACAGTGAAGCTTTAAATCTTGTACGAGAGCATCTTGCAGAAGCCATATGGAAGAGCAAAATGGTTGATATAGCCTCTTGAAAACTGTAAATATGGCTTCTTCTTCTTTTCTTATATACATTCCAATAGAAGAAGTCATTTTAACAATTTATTTGTATTTTAATATATTTAATATCAATATTTTTTGCTTTTTGAGAAAAACTATTGAAAAAAGTTTAATTGATGTTTAAATAATTTATTTTAATGTTTTGGTTTCTTGATAGATATTTAGAAATGATTTCTCTGCATGTACTCTTTTTTTTTTTTTTAAAAAAAAAGAGTTATTTTAGCTGCTCTTCCAGGGAAGAAAAGCTAAAAATTTATTTTTTTTATTTTTAAATCTTTTTATCTCTCCCATTAGATATGCCTAAGCATAAGGAATCAAAGCGGCAAGGTGAAAAAAGCAGTCAACAAATGACAAAGGCCTAATCATACTGTCAGGGATTGGATTTTTTTTTCTTTTTATATTTTGCTTTTGATGACTTCTATGATTAGGCTTTAATAAAATCTCTTGGAATCAATCCACACAGAATGTAAGCGCTAAGAACAAATGATTGGAATAATGAATTTTAAAAAATAATTTATTATTAGCATAGTTTTAAAATAAATTTGGCAAATTAGATATCACGGTTGCTGTGATTTTTTTTAATATATAGTTTTTAATTGTGGTTTTTTAATAGCTGTAATATATATATATATATATATATATAAATGGTCTGTGATAGAATTGCTTATAATTGATGTACTCAAATCTCCTTCTAAGAGAGAGAAAAAAAACAGTCTTCAGTGAAATGGCTTCTCTGCCATGAAGGGAGAAGGCAAAACACCAGTCATATTATCTGCAGAGGTTATATATAGTAGCTTAACATGCAAGAAAATGAAATAATATATAGTCGACTTACTGGTTTCTTGTTTGAGAATCAAATTCCAAATTAAACTCACACCAGAAATGCATTTTTCGAAGAAAGAAAGATAATCCAGGTGTATTCTGCAGCTCGTCCCTTGAGCTTAAGATTGTCGGATGTAGAGTAGAAGAGGTAAATTGCTTGTGATTTGTAAAACAGATCGATTCAAAGGTGGAAAGGGAACGCATGCGAGCAGCGTAGCAGAATGTTGATGCCAGCATGAAATTTCACACATAAGGAGACGCATTGAAAAATCCTAGCTACTGCTGTTCTTTGACAGTCGTTGTTTTTGATAGCGTTCCTTCTTTCGAAATTCCACATCAATTCGAGCATGGGATGGAAATAATTGATGAGAGAAGTTAAACAAAATGAGAAGACTGCCATGGTTGCTGCGTTAGCCCCTTGTCTCATCACTTGCTAAAAAGGAGAGAAGAAAAACTACACATATACACCATCATTACCCCACCTATCCATATCCATCATGTTATAATGTATTGCCCCTCCACCTAAAACTAACAAAATACAGGTAAAGCTCACCTTCCCATTTTCTCCCAAGGAGAAAAAACGAACAGAAAAAGGAAAAAAACGAAAAAAAAAAACAAAAGTTTGAGAGAGCTAGACCTCCATTTTCTTGCCCAGGAAACCTTAAAAAAAGGGAAGAAAAAATACAAAGAAATATAGATAACCGGACTTTTAGACTCTAAGCAGGTAGATGCTGAGTTCAGGAGCTCCATTGCTATCAGGGTTCATCATGTAGAAAGCCTCAGAGTCTCTAGACCCCACAATTCTTTCAAACTTAGCTCTCATATACATGAGTTCACCATCAGCTCCAGCCTCTGCTGCACTACCTGCAGGCAAAACACCTGCACCCATTGAGATTGGCTCTACGGCTTTCAGTACCTTCCACTCTTTATGCCCACATTCCTTCCTCGTGGCGAAACCACATCGCTTTCCATTGCAATAAGTCCTCCACATTGGCTCTTCCAGCAATTTCACAGCTTTCTTTTGATCTTCCTTCTCTTTGTCACATTCCAATGCAATTCTGACTAACCCAGATGCCATCTCTCTAACCAATCCACTTATTGGTGTAGCCAGCTCAATAAGGAAAGTAGGAGGTGAATTGGGATCCCTTTGAAATGCGAAATGGACATGACCCCGGCGATATCCAAAAAGGGTACCAACCACTCGGGATCCAAGCCCCATTGGAAGGCTTGATCGGTTCTTACCAAGGGCTGCAAGAACCGCCCGGAGCCTAGCAACTGCTACTGCTGGTAGTCTTTTCTTCGGGGTTGGCATTGCAACATGGCTCTTTACATTTTCATTCTTGTCTTCTTCGTTGGGGTTTGAGGAGGACTTGATGCTTGGAGCTTCAACATCCTCGTTTCCAACCTTTTTGGTCCAGTGGAAGTGTCTCTTGGAGGAGGAATCTTCAGAGGTTCTAGCCATATAAGTTGTTGATGACTTCAATATGTGAAAGCAGAATCAAGGGGAAGGTTAGTCCTTATAGATGGTGAGGCAGAGGTAGTTGAGGCTTGAGAGAGAGGGGGGGAGGGAGGAGGAGGAGGATGATTCTTTCTGGGCTTTGTAGCTTTTATTATTTGTGGGGCTTCCATTGAATTCCTTGTTTCTAGCCCATAGTTGTAGTGCAAGAGAATCCTGACGAAAGAAACACAGGCCGCCCCCACCAAACTGATCTAGGAATGAGAAAGAGATTTTGAAAATAAAAAAAGAGAGGAATCTGAGGGAACAATGGGGGTGTTATTTCACTTTCTTGTGGGGGCAAGGATTTGGCTTGACTGACTCTTTTGACTTGGAATCCAAAAGCAGCAAATAGGGTGAGACGACGCGAGAACTAACCAAAAAAAAAAAAAAAACAACCACAGTAAACCGAAGCCAAAGCCAAAGCCATCGTGCTATTCAATCATAGACATGATCTGCGCCAATGTTTTCTAGTGTAAACTCGCTCCAGGGAGATGTTGGGTTCTGAAGAGTAACTCTGGTGAAGCGTCCACGTTTTACCTACCTAGGAACTGACACATCATTGTTTGTGGGACCTCTAAAATACCCCTTCCATTTGTCTGGTTTCGTTTGGCGCAGTGACATGTTTTCAGGTTAATATAAAGCTGCTTTATTTTTATTGTTTAAACCTCTCTCAAATATGGTAAAAATTTAGTTTGAAAGAAATTACAGACATACATTTACACGAAAACCTAGACCAGGTGGGAACCCCCCCTCCATTTGTTCAGGTTTCACCACAATATGTCCACATGGCGCATCCCCATTGGTATCAGATATGGGTTTACCTTTGACCACAACGGCTGAGATTGAAATTTCAGCTGCCTCCGATCATCCAAGCAGCATGAGAGGCTGAGGCCCTCTTCACCAGTTGTAAAGGCAAAGACTAGCATGATTGATTGAAACACAAATGAATAGTGCAAACAAATAATTTGATTATAACTAAATATGATAATCACCGTCGCTAGTACTGAGAAAGGGGGAGATTTGGACGAACTTGCACTAATTACATTTAAGTTGTAAACATGATCCATAAGATAAACAAAGAGTACAAATCGAAGTGGCACATCCACAGAGGTCACTTCTTGCACTTTGACTTTGTACACTGTATATGATAAGACTTGTCGTGCAAAGGGGAGAATTGATGCTTGCCTACGGTTCAAGAAATTAAAGTCCCTAAGGCTAGCTCTCTAAACTTTGGTTAGTCTCTGGTTGCTTGGGGGCACTGACCACACCATTCATTCTTGCACGCGCCTCATCAAACATCCTTTGCTGCGCCGCCGCCGCTTCTTCCTCAGTCATCGCCGCTCCAGTGCTCCATTTACCACCACCTTTTAAAGAGTCATGCTGGAAGAAAAAAAAGATTTCATTAAACTATAATTACGTTGTGCTTTATAAGCCCAACTGTAACAAAAGATAATAAAATATCATTTTGTGCTTTCAAAGCTCAATTATATGTGGCCAAATCAACTAAAACAGTGAATCTACACAATTAAAAAAAAAAAAAAAGATGGAAAGAAGGCTCGATAAAGCTCACAACACCAATGCATTGTGGCAAAAAGAAATAAAAGAAAGCAGAAGTTGAACCGGCTGGAATAATCAGATACACTGCTTTGTCATGTGGAGAAATCTAATTTAAAATAATCTTGCGAACTGGCTACACTATCTTAATTTGTTACATGGCTTTGACACGTGGAGAGATCTGATTTAAGATGATCTTCTTACAGAAAATGAAAGTGCAGAGGGGGGGATATAAATTACCATAGTCTCCAGCTTGTGTTGCTCATATGCTGTATAAACATCTTCAATGTACTCTCCAAACCCAAGAACCTGTAGATCAGACCATGTATCAGATTGTACTTGCAAATAACAATTGTAAGACCTTAAACCCAATCATTCTTTAGTATCACAATTGCAGAATGACAACCAGAATATCTTGAGAAGGCACATGGATTTCAAATGCTGATTGCTAATCAATTCCATTATAAAATACATTTCCTTCAAAAAAATAAAAACCGAGAGAAAGAGAGACTGATGTTGGAGGCATTTACAGCAAAACAGCTTCTCCGAGTTATAAGGTAACTCAAGGATTATCACATGGGTTAAATGGTCTATGAAACTTCTCAGTATGTGAATTGATAGCGGGAAAATAAGTTTCACAAATCATTCTGAAAACAACATGAGAGATGAAAGCATAAAGGACAAACAGGTGTTAGTAATGGAAGAAATAAACCTAGGTTAAATTGGCATTGCACAAAAAATCTTGCTTCCAGTGAATGTTAAGATAGAAGAGAGAAAACTATATGTTGATATGCAAAAGGTCCTATAAAATAATATAGAAGACACGAGAAATTATGCACGTCAAAAAAGCACACACTAGAGAGAGACTGGATTAATCAAAGACCTGTAAAGCCTTGAGTACATGCTCAGGTGCAATTGTTCGCTTGTCCTCTCTGCTGCATACTTCATTGGACTCTGATGATACAAGGTTTATAAATTCTGCAAAGAAACACATTCCTCAGTAATTGTTAAAACTCTACTCACAAAACAATATTAAAAAGTAGACTATTTGGCAATCAGAGAGAAGAAAAAACAGTGATGCCAAAAGAAATCGCTGAAGTATGAAAAACATTTGACATTTATGTGGATGGAATGACTTGGTTTAAATGCTATATCAGCAACCATTGGAAATAGTATTGAACAAAGCCAAACTTATAACCAAATAAACATTAGGAACTTGCATGTGATACTATGTTGGTTACATCTAAAATATTCTAATTTTGACATCCTGTATCATATGACAAATATTAAGTTCAAAAATCTCAGACCACAAGTTGGATTAAGGAAATTAAAGAGTGCGGCTTAACATATCATATAGGAAAACAGTTTTTTTTTTTCCCCTCTTGAACATGCTATCATCAAAAGAAATGGTGCCAGAGGCAACCTTCTAAATGATATTGCAACTTAAGTATTTAAGTAGGCCAGTCTTAGCAACAGTTTCCTGAGAGGTTATCCTATAAAAAGTTAAGGGCAAGATACAAAGATGTTGTTCAATATTATAACTTAATTTATATATTTCTGCTTATTATTAAGATCATACCTTACGGCCTAGTAAGGGGAAGTTGTTTTCGCCTTAGGTTCCAAAAAGTCAGAAACTTGCACATATTAACAGTCATTTCCAAAATAAACAATAGCCTCTCAATAATCCAACCAATGTCAATCCAGTAAGCATTTTGATTAGTGGAAGCTTAAAAGAAACTTTTCATAGGGTTTCTTAGAGAGATTTCCAATACCATCTAGTGAACCACATCTTGGAATAAAAAATTCTAGCCATGAAATGGTTTTTGAAGGCATGTTGTAGCTGCAAACATGCGTATGAAAGATAAATTATTTTAGAAGAAAACAAAAAAAAATCCCCCAGATGAGAGCATTTTTAACTTTTTGGAATGGACCGCTAAGCTTTTGTTAAGGTATTTGCTTTGTTGCAACAGCTCCAAACAATCAATTGATAAAGGTACATCTTTGAAAAATGTCATGTGGAAATGACCGTAGCAAAATCAAAAGGCCAAAATTGAAATTTAAAAATATTATTATTTAGTGTTTTATCTTAGGCTAAGAATAAGTAATTCATAAATGAAGCTTGCTTCAGAATTCTCATTGGCTTTGGATCTTTAGCTCCAGAGGTCCTGCCTCTCTTTCTATTCATGTTCCCTTATCTTTTCTTTTCTTTCCTTTTCCTTTTCCTTTTCTTTCTGTCCTTTTTAATAAGGTTGTGTGTGTGAAGTGGACAATGACATAGTCTGAAGCGGTTGGCCATTTAGATTTCATCTGATCAAACTGACACAAGTCTCATAAAACAAAGGACCAGAAATGATTTAAAGGACCACACTCATTTGCTCTTCAAATACATGATTTTTTTTTTCCAATGAAATTTTTTTCCTAGAGGTTTATTAATGGGAAAAAAAAATGATAATCTATCAATGCCAATAATATGGAAAAAAAAAATCAAGATAGACAAAAGCCACAAAATTAAATTAGTCTCACCTACACAACACTCAATTAAAAGATCTTGAGCATCTCTGGCAACACGAACATCTGGGGGTAACATCTCTTTAATAATTTTCGTCATGGTTGCTGGAAAAAATATCCATAACTAGCATCAGAAAAACAGTCAAATAAAACACAATATGAAGTAATTTTCAGCTACATAGTTTAAGCATCAGAGCTGACTCAAAATCAAGTATAACTCCAAACTCTCACACAGGTGTGCACACCAACATCCATGATTATGTGTAGTGTTTCTGCTATTTGTCCAGTTCAATTGAACAATGATTCAGAACAAGTTAATGTGGACCTCATTAGTTCCAGCTTGATCATAACTGCATCATATTGATCAAACCCCACAAACCTGATCTCACAAGAATAGACCATTTATTGACCATTCATCACCATTTCTAGGATTACGAAGTCACAAGCCCTCAACCCAAAGCGTTTAGAAGTTAAAAACACAACACCAAACAGATACCACACAGAGAAACGCCTAAATGACTTCAAAACACAGCAACACCAGGTCATTGCTATTCCTACTTGTCCCAAAACCCTTCAATATGCATCGCTATTGCAATTTGCTGCGAATATAGTCACAGATGTCAAAACCCTAACTCATAACTATAATTCTAAAACTCTTAACTCGTAAATTCGATAATCTCTCAGAAGAAACCTAAGATTAAGGCTTCAAAAATTCAATCTAAAAATAAATTAAAAAAAAAAAGAAATCAAACTTGCAACATCACAAAATTAATAAAATAACAAGCCAAGAGAAGAAAAATATATATAAATGAAACTGACCAAACAACAAACAATTAAAATACGCAAAAATTAAATCTTATTTTTATCATTTTTTTTATTACCTTTAGGAAGCGAAGCATCCTCCTTGGATTTTCCAACTATATCCATCGGTTCCATCGTCAAATCGTTCAAACCCTACAGAAAAAGCCAAACAGATATATAAACACACAGATCTACAACCATATTAATCAATCAACGAATCGAGAGAGAAAACTCACAGAGTCAAAACACGGAGATAAAATAGCGTGAATCTACCAGCGGAGAAACCGAGTCAACCGATTCAGAACCGTATTTGCAAGTGCGCGTTATTGCTGTATTGGTGGAATGAGAGATCAAGAGGAGGAAAGGAGGCATGGCTGCTGCTGCTGCTGTTGTTGTTGATATATGATGGATTTATCAACTAAGGTCATGATTTGATTTTGGTGTTAGTTTCTCTCTTCTTCACGATAAGACTACCAGGTCCTGCTCGCACACGATTTGCTCAACCCTGAAAACCACTGTTCCTCTCTCTTTAAACGCGCGTTTTGGTTCGATTACACGTATAATTTAACGGGAGCCTGGCGAGTCGACCTCATTAAAAAAAGGGGCTTGGGTCAAGCCAGCCTCAACAAAATGTGCCTAGTACTTACGTAGTCTTTTTTTTTTTTTTTTCCGATTTCTATTTTTTTTTTTATATATGTTGACCTTGATATATAACTCTATGTTTCATTTTTTTCATCCAATAAACTATAAATAGAAATTAAATCCTACTTAAAAATAGATATTAGCCTCGGAGTATGGAAATTCCAAACCTTGAACATTAGAAAAGTTACAGGTTTTCAAAGAAGGAAAATAAAGTGTTTAAAAAAGAAATAAAATAAAAGTGTTGAGATTTAAAGAAAAAGTCGTAAAAAAAAACAATAAAATAAGGAAAGAAAGATAAATTGAATAAATGAAATCGCACACCAATTATTTGCATATTTATTTTTTAATGTAAACAAAGTAAAGAAAAATAGAGTAAGGACACTAAAATTGAATATAAAACTTGGATCTCATGTCTATTAGAACCTAGGTAATGCTCATTCATCGGTCAAATGAATGCTAAAATAATGTCTTTTTGCACATAACCAAAAAGAATTTAGCTTCTTAAGTATTTATTATCTCTTAATTAGTGATAGGCCACGAATATATGATTGAACAATAAAGAAAAATTCTAATTATATAGGTTGAGTGCAAAATATAAAAATAGAGTAGCTTGAGTGCAAGTCATAGAAAGGTGAAAGAACGAGTCATAGAAGCTATAGTAGACATGACCACTTTCCAATCCATTTAATGTTTGTTATTTACTTTCATGTTATTTCAATTAGTTTGTTTCAGGACATGTCCTTCATTTCAGCATTGAATTCTTGAGTTATTAGGCTTTATGCCTATTTATAATTTGTAGTTATGATAAATAGGATATGAAGCATTTTATCTAATTACATTGGTGGTGCAATTCTCACTCGAAGAGAATTCAAGTTTTGACGGAGACCTCATCAGTTGTATTAGAGCCTAGGATAATGGCAACTAATAAAGAGTGTATCGAAAACTTAAAGGTGGGTCTGGGTGGACTGCAAGATGGCATGAATAGAATGGAGTTGGGAGTTATTAATAAAATACATTAATTGGAAGAGATGATCAACCGACTATCTGAAGCCTTGTTCTCAAACAAGAAAGGTTCTACCCACAACAACAATGAACGCGATGTTCATTCCCGCACCATTAAAGAAGAAATGGACCAAGGGTGACAAGTGTTTTCATCCAAGATGGCTAAGCTCAATTTCCACGATTCTCCGACGACGAACCAACCGAATGGTTCAACCACGTGGACTAATTCTTCGAGTTCCAAGGCACCACCGACGCACAAAAAGTTTCGTTGACATCATTCCTTTTTGAGGGTGAAGCCAATTAGTGGTGGCAATGGCTATATCATGCATATAAGGAGGAAGGACGAGCAGTGACATGAGAAATTTTTGAAGAGGAATTGTAGGCTCAATTCGGACCTACAGAATGCGAGGACTTTGATGAGGCACTTTCTCGGGTTAGACAAATGGGCTTTCTGCGAGATTATCCAAAAAAGTTTGAGAGGCTTGGCAATTGAGTACATGGGTGGACACAAAAGAACTGGTATAAATATGTATGGGAGGTCTCAAGCCCATTATAGTCGAGGGTATCAGAATGTTTAAGCCACGATCATTAAAGGAAGTTATCAGTTTGGCGCACATGTGAGATAACCAGCTCCAATCCTAACAAAAATTTAAACAACCACCATTCATCAATCGAACTCAATTTACTTTATCCATTCTAATGAGATCCAATGCAACATCCTAGTGAAGCACTTGGCATGGGAAGAAACGCAAAAAAAAAAACAGAAGAAGCTAAAAGTAACAAGTTTCCTTGCGGCACGACTGACGCTGAAATCTTCAGCGCCCATGACTACGTCAGAATCAGAAATCATTGTCGAAAACTGCGTCCCTGCCGACCCAAAGATCATCACCGGAACCCAGTTCCACGGTTGATGCTGAAATCTTCAACGCCCATAGACTACGTAAGAATCATAAATCATTGATCAAAACTGAATCCCTGTCGACCCAGATATCATCATCGGAACCCAGTTCCATGGCTGACGTTGAAATCTTCAGCGCCCATAGACTACGACAGAATCAGAAATCACTGACGAAAATGAGTCCTTGCTGACCAAGAAATCATCACCAGAACCCAGTTTCACCGCTGACGCTGAAATATTCAACGCCCATAGACAACGTCATAAACAAAAATCATTGATGAAAACTGCGTCCCTGCGGACCCAGAAATCGTCACCGGAACTCAGTTTCACGGCTGACGCTGAAATCTTCAGCGCCAATAGACAACTCAAGATTCAGAAATGACTGGCGAAAACTGAGTCCCTGCGGACCCAGAAATCATCATCGGAACCCAGTTCCAAAAATAACGCTGAAATCTTCAGAGCCAATAGATCACGTCAAAACCAGAAATCAATGACGAAAATTGAGTCCCTGCCGGCACAGAAATCATCACTGGAACCCAGATTCAACGCTGACGCTGAAATCTTCAACGCCCATAGACGACGTCAGAATCAGAAAACATTGATGAAAACTGAGTCCCTAGAACCCAGTTCCACCGATGACGCTGAAATCTTTAGCGCCCATAGACTACGGTAGAATTAGAAATCATTGACGAAAACTATGTCCCTGCGGGCTCAAAAATCATCACCGGAACCCAGTTCCACGGCTGACGCTGAAATCTTCAGCGCCAATAGAAAACTTAAGATTCAGAAATGATTGGCAAAAACTGTGTCCCTGCCAGCACAGAAATCATAACCGGAACCCGGTTCCACGGCTGACGCTGAAATCTTCAGCTCCAATAGACAACTCAAGAATCAGAAATGATTAGCGAAAACTGAGTCCCTACGGGCCAAGAAATCATCACCGTAACCCAGTTCCAAAGCTAACGCTGAAATCTTCAACGCCAATAGACTACATCAAAATTTGGAAATCATTGACGAAAACTAAGTCCCTTCGGACCCAGAAATTATCACCGGAACCCAGTTCCACGGGTGTTGCTGAAATCTTCAGCACCCATAGACGACATTAGAATCAGAAAACATTGATGAAAACTGCGTCCCTGGACCCAGTTCCATCGCTGACGCTGAAATCTTCAACGCCCATAGGCCATGTCAGAATCAGAAATCATTGACGAAAACTGAGTCCCTATGGACCTAGAAATCATCACCGGAACCTAGTTCCACTGGTGATGCTGAAATCTTCAGCGCCCATAGACGACGTCAGAATCAGAAAACATTGACTAAAACTGAGTCCCTGGAACCCAGTTCCACCGTTGACGCTGAAATCTTTAGCGCCCATAGACTACGACAGAATCAGAATCATTGACAAAAACTATATCCTTGCAGACCCAGAAATCATCCTAGGAACCCAGTTCAACGGATGACGCTGAAATCTTTAGCGCCCATAGACGACGTCAGAATCAGAAAACATTGACGAAAAATGAGTCCCTGCGAACATAGATATCATCACTAGAACCCAGTTCCACGGGTGATGCTGAAATCTTCAGCTCCCATAGACTACGTCAGAATCAGAAATCATTGACAAAAACTATGTCCTACCGACCCAGAAATCATAACCGGAACCAGTTACACGGCTGACGTTGAAATCTTCAGCGCCAATAGACAACTCAAGATTCAGAAATGATTGGCGAAAACTAAGTCCCTGTGGGGCCAAAAATCATCACCGTAACCCAGTTCCAACGCTAACGCTGAAATCTTTAGTGCCCATAGACAGCGTCAGAATAAGAAATCATTGACGAAAACTGAGTCCCTAGAACCCAGTTCCACCACTGACACTGAAATCTTCAGCGCCCATAGACGATGTCAAAATCAAAAAATATTGATGAAAACTGAGTCCCTGGAACCTAGTTCCACCGCTGACGCTGAAATGTTCAGCTCCCATAAACGACGTCAGAATCAGAAATCATTGATTAAAACCGTGTCCCTGCGGACCTAGAAATCATCACTGGAACCCATTTCCATGGCCGGTGCTGAAATCTTCAGCGCCCATAGACTACGGCAGAATTAGAAATCGTTGATGAAAATTGAGTCCCTGCTGACACCTAGATCATCTCCGCAACCAGATCCACGGCTTACGCTGAAATCTTCAGCGCTAATAGACAACTCAAGATTCAGAAATGATTGGCGAAAACTGAGTTCCTGCCGGCACAAAAATCATAACCGGAACCTGGTTCCACGACTGACGCTGAAATCTTCAGCGCCAATAGACAACTCAAGAATTAGAAATGATTAGCAAAAACTGAGTCCCTACGGGCCCAGAAATCATCACCGTAACCCAGTTCTAGAACTAATGATGATATCTTCAGCGCCAATAGACTACATCACAATCAGAAATCATTGACGAAAACTGGGTCATTGCGGACCCAGAAATCATCACCAAAACACGGTTCCACGACTGACGCTGAAATCTACAGCACCCATAAACGACGTAAGAATCAGAAATCATTGACGAAAATTTAGTCCCTGCCGACCCTAAGATCATCACCACAACCCGGTTCCACGGCCGACGTTGAAATCTTCAGCGCCCATATACTACGTCAGATTGACAAATCATTGACGAAAACTCAGTCCCTCCCGACCCAGAAATCATCACCGGAACCTAATTCCACGGCTGATGTTGAAATCTTCAGCACCCATAGACGATGTCAGAATCAGAAATCATTGACGAAAACTGAGTCCCTAGAACCCAGTTCCACCGCTGACGCTGAAATCTTCAGCGCCCATAGACAATGTCAGAATCAGAAAATATTGATGAAAACTGAGTCCCTCGAACCTAGTTCCATCGCTAACGCTGAAATGTTCAGCTCCTATAGACTACGTCAGAATAAGAAATCATTGATTAAATCTGTGTCCCTGCAGACCCAGAAATCATCACCGGAACCCATTTTCACGGCCGATGCTGAAATCTTCAGCGCCTATAGACTACGTTAGAATCAGAAATCATTGACGAAAATTGTGTCCCTGCGAACCCAGAAATCATCACCGGGACCCAGTTCCACGGCTGACGCTGAAATCTTCAGCGCCCATAGACGAAGTCAGAATCAGAAATCATTGACGAAAATTGAGTTCCTGCTGACACCGAGATCATCACCACAACCAGTTCCACGGCTGATGCTGAAATCTTCAGCGCCAATAGACAACTCAAGATTCAGAAATGATTGGCGAAAAATAAGTCCCTGCGAGGCCAGAAATCATCACCATAACCCGGTTCCAACGCTAACACTGAAATCTTCAGCGTCAATAGACTACGTCACAATGAGAAATCATTGACAAAAACTGAGTCGTTGCGGACCCAGAAATCATCACTGAAACACGGTTCCAGAGCTGACGCTGAAATCTTCAGCGCCCATTGACGAAGTCAGAATTAGAAATCATTGACGAAAATTGAGTGTTTGCCAACCCAAAGATCATCACCGAAACCTAGTTCCACGGTTGACACTGAAATCTTCAGCGCCCATAGATGATGTCAGATTCAGAAATCATTGAAAAAAATTGAGTCCCTGCCTACCCCAAGATCATCACCGCAACCCAGTTCCATGGTTGATGCTAAAATCTCCAACGCCCATAGATTACGTGAGAATCAGAAATCATTGACAAAAACTGAGTCCCTGCCGATCCAGAAATCATAACCAGAACCCGGTTCCCCCGCTGAGGCTGAAATCTTCAGCTCCCATAGACTACGTCAGAATCAGAAGTCATTGACGAAAACTATGCCACTACAGACCTAAAAATCATCACCGGAACCCAGTTCCACGGCTGATGCTGAAATCTTCAGCGCCCATAGACTACGGTAGAATCAGAAATCATTGACGAAAATCGTGTCCTTGCGGACCCAGAAATCATCACCGGAACTCCGTTCCACGGCTGACGCTGAAATCTTCAGCGCCAATAGAAAACTCAAGATTAAAAAATGATTGGCAAAAACTGAGTCCCTGCCGGCACAAAAATCATAACCAGAACCTGGTTCCACGGCTGATGCTGAAATCTTCAGCTCCAATAGACAACTCAAGAATTAGAAATGATTAGCGAAAACTGAGTCCCTGGGGGCCAAGAAATCATCACCGTAACCCAGTTCCAAAGTTAACGCTGAAATCTTCAACGCCAATAGACTACGTCAAAATTTGGAATTCATTGACGAAAACTAAGTCCCTTCAGACACAGAAATTATCACCGGAACCCAGTTCTATGGGTGATGCTGAAATCTTCAGCGCCCATAGACGACATCAGAATCAGAAAACATTGACAAAAACTGAGTCCCTGCGAACATAGATATCATCACCGGAACCTAGTTCCACGGGCGATGCTGAAATCTTTAGCGCCTATAGACTATGTCAGAATCAGAAATCATTAACAAAAACTGTATCCTTGTAGACCCAGAAATCATCCTAGGAACCCAGTTCAACGAATGATGCTGAAATCTTCAGCGCCCATAGACTACGATAGAATCAGAAATCATTGACGAAAATGAGTCCCTGCCGACGAAGAAATCATCACCGAAACCCAGTTTCAACGCTGACGCTGAAATATTCAACGCCCATAGACAACGTCGTAAACAGAAATCATTGACGAAAATTGCGTCCCTACGGACCCAGAAATCATCACCGGAACTCAGTTTCACGGCTGACACTGAAATCTTCAGCGCCAATAGACAACTCAAGATTAAAAAATGACTGGCGAAAACTGAGTCCCTGTGGACCCATAAATCATCACCAGAACCCAGTTCCAAAGCTAACGCTGACATCTTCAGCGCCAATAGACCACGTCAAAACCAGAAATCAATGATGAAAACTAAGTCCCTGCCGACACAGAAATCATCACCGGAACCCAGATTCAACGCTGACGCTGAAATCTTCGGCGCCTATAGATGACGTCAGAATCAGAAAACATTGACAAAAACTGCGTCCCTGGAACCCAGTTCCACCGATGACGCTGAAATCTTCAGCGCCCATAGACTACGGTAGAATTAGAAATCATTGATGAAAACTGTGTCCCTGCGGACCCAAAAATCATCACCAGAATCCAGTTCCACGGCTGACGCTGAAATCTTCAGCGCCAATAGAAAACTCAAGATTCAAAAATGATTGGCAAAAACTGAGTCCCTGCCATCATAGAAATCATAACTGGAACCCGGTTCCACGGCTGACGCTGAAATCTTCAGCTCCAATAGACAACTCAAGAATCAGAAATGAATAGCGAAAATTGAGTCCCTACGGCCCAAGAAATCATCACCGTAACCCAGTTCCACAGCTAACGCTGAAATCTTCAACGCCAATAGACTACATCAAAATTTGGAAATCATTGACGAAAACTAAGTCCCTTCGGACCTAGAAATTATCACCGGAACCCAGTTCCACGGGTGATGCTGAAATCTTCAACGCCCATAGACTACATCAGAATCAGAAACCATTAATGAAAACTGCGTCCCTGAAGACCTAGAAATCATCACCGGAACCCAGATCCATGGCTGACGCTGAAATCTTCAGCGCCAATAGACGACTTCAGAATCAGAAAACATTGATGAAAACTGAGTCCCTGCAGACACAAATATCATCATCGTAACCCAGTTCCACGAGTGATGCTGAAATCTTCAGCGCCCATAGACGACGTCAGAATCAGAAAACATTGACTAAAACTGAGTCCCTGGAACCCAGTTCCACCGTTGACGCTGAAATCTTTAGCGCCCATACACTACGGCAGAATCAGAAATCATTGACAAAAACTGTATCCTTGCAGACCCAGAAATCATCCTAGGAACCCAGTTCAACGGATGACGCTGAAATCTTCAGCGCCCATAGACGACGTCAGAATCAGAAAACATTGACGAAAAATGAGTCCCTGCGAACACAGATATCATCACCGGAACCCAGTTCCACGGGTGATGCTGAAATCTTCAGCACCCATAGACTACGTCAGAATTAGAAATCATTGACAAAAACTATGTCCTACCGACCCAGAAATCATAACCGGAACCAGTTCCACGGCTGACGCTGAAATCTTCAATGCCAATAGACAACTCAAGATTCAGAAATGATTGGCGAAAACTGAGTCCCTACTGGCACAGAAATCATAATCGGAACCCGGTTCCACGACTGACGCTGAAATCTTCAGCGCCCATAGACAACGTCAGAATAAGAAATCATTGACGAAAACTGAGTCCCTCGAACCCAGTTCCATCGCTGACATTGAAATCTTCAGCGCCCATAGACGATGTCAAAATCAGAAAATATTGATGAAAACTGAGTCCCTGGAACCTATTTCCACCGCTGACACTGAAATGTTCAGCTCCCATAAACGACGTCAAAATTAGAAATCATTGATTAAAACCGTGTCCCTGCAGACCTAGAAATCATCACAGGAACCCATTTCCACGACCGATGCTGAAATCTTCAGTGCCCATATACTACGTCAGATTGAGAAATCATTGACGAAAACTCAGTCCCTCCCGGCACAGAAATCATAACTGGAACCCGGTTCCACAGCTGACGCTGAAATATTCAGCGCCAATAGACAACTCCAGAATCAGAAATGATTAGCGAAAACTAAGTCCCTAGGGGCGCAGAAATCATCACCGTAACCCAGTTCCAGAGCTAACGCTGAAATCTACAACGGTAATAGCCTATGTCAAAATTTGGAAATCATTGATGAAAACTAAGTCCCTTCGGACCTAGAAACTATCACCGGAACCCAGTTCCACGGGTGATGCTGAAATCTTCAGCGCCCATAAACGACATTAGAGTCAGAAAACATTGATCAAAACTAAGTCCCTGGAACCCAGTTCCACCGCCGACACTGAAATCTTCAGTGCCCATAGACGATGTTAGAATCAGAAATCATTGACAAAAACTGAGTCCCTAGAACCCTTTTCCACGGCTGACGCTGAAATCTTCAGCGCCCATAGACGATGTCAGAATCAGAAAATATTGATCAAAACAGAGTCCCTGGAACCTAGTTCCACCGCTGACGCTAAAATGTTCAGCTCCTATAGACTACATCAGAATCAGAAATCATTGATTAAAACTGTGTCCCTGCGAACCCATAAATCATCATCGGAACCCAGTTCCACGGCCGACGCTGAAATCTTCAGTGCCCATTGATTAGTACTTAAAAGTGCATGTTTATCGGGGTTTTATATCATCATTTTGCACTTGAAGTATCAATAACTCCTTAACTAAAGCATGTTTTATAATAACAAGTTTGATATTATAAGATACCTTAATTTATGGTAAATGCTTATTTTAAATGCAGGACTATCACATAAATAAAAGGATTGATTGATGAGTTTAAGCATTGAAAGTTAAAGGACAAAGAGATGGCCAAACTTAGAAAAGAGATGTCGATGCAGTCCAAACCAGAACATTGCTCGGTAATTGGATCATATCTGGAGCTCTAGATCTCGGATTTAGGTCCATTTTATATGGATGGAAAGGTAAAACATAGGCCTACAACTTTCATTCGGACACCAAGATCTAAGAAGGCCGTTTTCAAGTCCAAATTATAGGAACAACAAAGAAGTCCGAAGCTGTCCTGCAGCCCAGACACTATTTAGTGTTCAGCCCATATCTTGAGTTCTAGAAGTCCAAATGACCTCATCTTTTTTTTGTTGGAAAGCTGAGACAATTTCCTAGAACATTCCTGAGGATTTTGGGCAAATTATGATGTTAGCAATGACGTCTTGTTCAGAAAAGAAGATAAGGATTGTCACCAAGTCAAGATGTGGCCACCCACTCATCAATTAGTCAACAAATCAATAGTTCCAAATTTTGGCCTATAAAAGGAGGCACTTACCATGTATTGAGGCATCTTGGTATTCAGATCAAGATCATGCTCTTGCTTTCTCTCTTTGTATTGTTCATGTTTTGCTTTCATTAATATCAAGTTTATGCACTTCATTTCCTTTCCTTTACTTAGTTAACTTCTTTCTCATTTATGTTCTTATCTTGTTCATTTATGTTTCTTTCTTTCATTATGTTCAGCTAAGTTAATTATGTCAAGGTGAAAAGGGTACACTAATGGTGTAAGAATAAGTATAATATAAACTTAACATGGACCTTAACGTTGGATACTAACATGTTTTATATTTGTTATCTTGTTCACTTTTAATACTTTGCTTGTTAAATGGTTAATCTAGATTTATGTTGTATAACACTTGGTACAACAAATACTTGGCACTTTCATAGCCCATACTGTATGGTATAACCGACACCTGAGCTATGAAAGGAACTTGATTTGTTGTTAACATAAGTTATAATCATGAATGCCTGCCAACATTTACACGTATTAGCTTTATTCGAATAAGATAACTAATGTAATCATGTTAACAATTTATAATCTGATTGAAACCTCCTTTATGTGTGGTTTCCAATTGAGTAATAAGAGTTTATACTATACTTGTTTGAAGTACCATTAGTGGATCCTGATGTAACCATATTATTCGATAGTTTCACCCGCATTTAACTAGTGTTTTGCATATGTTATTTATATAAAATGCCTTGATATTCTTTGTTTATGTTTTGAAGGCACTTTTGGATGAAAGATACAAAAAGGAGTAAATTGGAGGTAATTGGCAGATTTGACGTTCAGTCGATATTTTGTGCAGAGCGTGAGTTCCAGAGATCGAAATGAAGTGATTCCAGTGGCATTAAAAAGCTAACATCCATACCTTTCTGAAAATGTAATGCAAGAAAAATAAAAAGAGAAAGATCATGGAAATCACATCCTTCAAAGTCGAATCTCGCAGTCTGCCAATGTTGACCTTTGCCCATTCAAAATTCAATATCTGGAGCTTCCGAAGTCCAATTGATGCAAACTCAATTTTGTTGGATTCCTTACTCAAAGCTCTATAAACGCTCCAAATATCAGCCAAAAACGATGTCATATGAGGGAGATATGATTTTTCAAAGATGACAGCTGAATTCTGCCAGCAAGCAGGTTGCGTGAAGAAACGAATCCAAATTTCATCTAGAAGCATCCAAACCGACCAGCAATTTAGCTCCTCTAGTAAATATTCTAGAAGGTCAAGGAAGGCAGCCACCAACCTCAAGGCAGCCACCAACCTCAAGTCAGCCAGCAGCCAGCCACCAACCTCAAGTCAGCCAGCCGCCAGCCGCCTTCACACTACCACCATCTATTGATGTTCACACTTGAACTTTGATTTTCTTACTTACAATTTGTGTATAAATAGAGGGTGAGTAGAAGGAGGTAGAAGAAGAAGAAGGGAGGAAACACAAACTCTCCTCTCTACAAATCAGAAATTATGTATTCTTTCATCTTTAGGAGTAGTTGTTCAATAGATATGCAAGGCTAAGCTCGTTTTCTTGGTTGCAAGGACACAACAAACCTTCGGATTTCAAGAACCGTGAGATTTATTCTTCCTTTTATTTTCAGTTTATGTTATGAATGAGTATGATTGTTTTCCTATGCATATTTCCTATGATTGTTTATCTTAATTGCTAGAGCGGACTCTAAGTTATTATTGTGAACAATCTATTGCTAAGTTTGATATCAAAACCGGAGTTGTGGTATATAAACTTGTGAAGCAACTGAGCTTGATAATTGTAGCGGAACTACGTTATTAAACTTAGGGAGAACATTCAGTCATAGCAACACAAATTGACAACTTGGTTGTTAAGATTAATGAATTTATCTGGATCTTAAGGCTGCCATTGGATTAAATCATTAGTGCGGACACTATGATTGTTTGTTGGTTAGGGTTAGTTATACGGCGGATCCGTTAATTAACCAATATTAAGAAAAGATAAAATTCATAATATAAACTGGAGTTTCGTTTCAAGGATCGGTTCTAATTTCCGTTGGTGGATGTGTGCTTGCAACCAAGGTTTGTTTTCTTGATATATTTCAGTTTCAATTGATTTTGTTTGCTAGTTTAATTTCTGCCATAGTTTAAATCATTGCAAATCAATCCCCCCCAATTACATAACGTACAACATAAAAATCTGACTTCAAACTTCTTCGTGGGATCGACCCCTTGCTTGTTCTATACTATTTTGTGTGTTTTAAGCTAGGGTAATTAATTTGTGCGACCGCGACATCGCAACAAATTTTGGCGCCGTTGCCGGGGAAGTAATTTTAGTTCATTCTTGTGCTTGTACTGTTATTTTTAGTTGTTGTGATTGTTATTTACATTTCTGAAAAAAAAAAAAAGAAAAAAAAAAAGAGAAACAAAATTTTTGCTTGCGGAGTTACTGTTCACTTGCCGCAGCAGTATTGTTGAAGACAGAATTGTTTGGGGAATCAGGTTTCTACCTTTTGTTTCTTGAAGTGAAACAACGTTCTGAACAAGACTAGTGGTATACCACTAGCCCCACCCCATCGAGGCCAAATTCTGCTGTTTTCTAAGGTTTTTAGGCAGTTTTAGTTTTCTAGCGTAGGATTTTCATATAATTTGCATTATTAATTTTTTTTTTTATTATTATTATCGCTTGTGTGGTTGCTTTCTTTTGAATTTTCTTAGCGATTGATGCCAGTAACCCGTTCTACTAATCAGAGTCTAGTGCAGGTTGATCTTGAAATAGAAAGCACTTTACGCAGGTTAAGAAAGGAAGTTCACCTCAACACCATGGCGGTTGCACGACAACAAACACTCAAGGAGCTTGCTGCTCCTAACGTGGAGAATCAACCATTGTGCATAAACATTGACAATAATGTAAACTTTGAGCTCAAATCTGGTTTTATACATTTGTTACCAACATTCAATGGTCTTGCAGGAGAAGATCCTCATACTCATCTCAAGGAGTTCCATATGGTTTGTGTTGGCATGAAACCGAATGGGGTTGATGAAGAACAAGTTAAGTTGAAAGCTTTCCCTTTCTCTTTAAAAGGGGCAGCAAAGGCATGGCTTTTCTCTATTCTCCCAGGGTCTATTGGAACTTGGAATGCCATGAAGAAGATTTTCCTTGAGAAGTATTTCCCAGCATCTCGAGTTGCCAACATAAGGAAAGAAATATGTGGGATTCGGCAATCTCATGGAGAGACTCTCTCCGAGTATTGGGAAAGATTTGAGCAACTATGCATTCAATGCCCTCATCATCAAATACCCGATCAGCTGCTCATTCAATATTTCTATGAAGGATTGATGCCTACTGACCGTAGTATCATTGATGCTGCAAGTGGAGGCGCATTGGTGGATAAGACACCCGAGGCTGCACGCCAATTGATCTCAAACATGGCAGCCAACTCAAAACAATTTGGCACTCGTGGAGACTTCTCCAACAAACGAGTAAATGAGGTAAGTATTTCTAACCTTGAAAATAAAGTTAATGATCTTACTTCTCTTGTGCGTTCTTTGGCTTGTGGAAATGTGCAGCAGGTGAAAGTTTGTAGCATATGCTCCTCACAAGGACATGCTTCGGATATGTGCCCAACAATGCAAGAAGATTACATTGAACAAGCTCATGCAGTTGATGGAGCATTTAATGGACAACCTCAGCGTAAGTATGATTCTTTTTCCCACACGTACAATCCTGGATGGAGAGATCATCCTAACCTACGGTATGGGAACCAACCTCAACAAGGCAATCAAGGCCGACAGTTCCATCCCAATGGATTTCGGCCCCAACAGAATTATCAAGCAAGACAACCCACTCCATTCACAAACTCCAATGTTATGGGGTCGTCATCCAATGATGATCTTCGTGAGATGATGAAAACTTTGGCTTCTAATACTGTTACCTTGCAACAAAATGTCATGTCTTTTCAACAGGAAACAAGGTCAAGTATTCACAACTTGGAAAAGCAAATGGGGCAAGTAGCTTCAAGTGTAGGGAAATTGGAAGCACAAATGAATGGAAAATTGCCCTCCCAAGCATTGAATCCAAAAGAGAATGTTAGTGCGATCATGCTGCGAAGTGGGAAAGAACTTGAAGAGAAAAGGTCAAAACAAATTGAGATGAAGGAAGAAGAAGAGATAGAAACTGAATTGAGTACAAAGAAGGAACATCATCCTCCTCCTCCACAAACTGAAACAAAGACCAACACTCCAAAGGTAACTCCTCACTCAATGAATTCTAGTTTTAAAACAATTCCACCCTTTCCTGTGAGTTCTTCTAGGTCCAAGAAAGAAGACAAAGAAAAAGAGATTTTAGAAGTTTTCAAGAAAGTGGAACTGAACATTCCTTTGCTTGATGCTATCAAGCAAATTCCCAAGTATGCAAAATTCTTGAAGGAGTTGTGTACTACCAAGAGAGCTTTCAAACTGAAAGGTCATGAAACGGTAAGTATGGGTGAAGTTGTATCTGCCGTTGTTCAAAAGAATCTGCCTTTGAAACAAAAAGACCCAGGTGCGTTTACTATCCCATGTGTTATTGGTAATGCTAGTTTTAAAAGAGCTTTATGCGATTTAGGTGCATCCATTAGTGTTATGCCTAAACATGTTTATGATTCTCTTAGTCTAGAGCCTTTGAATAAAACTAGTATTGTAATACAACTTGCGGATCGTAGTTTTGTTTACCCACTTGGTGTGATAGAAGATGTCCTAGTCAAGATTGATAGTTTGGTTATTCCATGTGACTTTTATATTCTTGATATGGAACATGATTCTTGTGATTCATCAACCAGCACTCCTATATTGTTTGGGAGACCATTCTTGAAAACTGCCAATACAAAGATTGATTGTGGTAAGGATACTTTGTCTATGGAAGTAGGAGATGAAAAAATGGAATTCAATTTTCATGATGCAATGAAATATCCTTATAGCAATGTTTATTCTATCACATGCTGTGACCAAATTGATAAGTGTGTGCAGCAAGTTTGTGATTTTGATTGCGAAGACGGATTAAGCATAGCTTTAAGCTATGGCTATGATTTCACCAAGATAGCAGAAATGGAGAGGCACGTGTGTGTTCCCCAAAATGTGCACGAATCAGTATTGGCCTTACAAGCTTTACAAACCGTTCCCCATGGTAATGTCTTTGTTGATTTAGTACTCTCACATAAAAAGCTATTGCCATCTATTTTACAGGCCCCCGAGTTAGAATTAAAACCTTTGCCCGATAATTTGAAGTATGTATTCATTGGTGACAACAATACACTTCCTGTTATCATAGCAAAAGGTTTGACAAGTATGCAAGAGGAAAAACTTGTGAAGTTGTTGTGTGATCACAAGACGGCCATTGGATGGACTTTAGCCGACATCAAGGGCATTAGTCCCTCAATGTGTATGCATCACATACTATTGGAGGACAATGCAAAACCAACAAGGAAAATGCAAAGGAGGTTAAACCCGCCTATGATGGAGGTAGTGAAAGCTGAAATTTTGAAACTGTTAGATGCAGGTGTCATTTACCCCATCACGGACAGTAAATGGGTAGCGCCAATCCATGTGGTGCCCAAGAAGACCGGAATCACGTTGGTGAAAAATAAAAATGATGAACTCATTCCTGCTCGCATCTCGAGTGGATGGAGAATGTGTGTTGATTACAGAAAGCTAAATCTTGCTACACGCAAAGATCATTTCCCATTACCATTCATGGACCAAATGCTTGAACGCTTGGCAGGTAAGTCTTTTTATTGCTTTCTTGATGGATATAGTGGATACAATCAGATTGTTATTAATCCTGAGGATCAAGAACAGACTACATTTACATGTCCATTTGGTACATATGCATATAGGAGAATGCCTTTTGGTCTCTGTAATGCTCCCGCAACTTTTCAAAGATGCATGATGAGTATTTTTTCTGACTATGTTGAAAGAATAATCGAGGTTTTTATGGATGATTTCACGGTGTATGGTGATTCTTTTGATAAATGTCTAGAAAATTTATCTTTGATCTTGAAAAGGTGCATTGAAACTAACCTTGTCTTGAACTATGAAAAGTGTTATTTTATGGTAGAACAAGGAATAGTTCTTGGGCATGTTGTGTCTTCACGTGGATTGGAGGTTGATAAAGCTAAGATAGATGTTATTTCATCATTGCCTTACCCCTCATGCGTGAGGGAAGTTCGTTCTTTTCTAGGCCATGCAGGTTTCTATCGACGCTTTATCAAAGATTTCTCGAAGATTACAGCACCCTTGTGCAAACTATTAGCCAAAGAAGTGGATTTTGTGTTTGATCAAGCATGTAAAGATGCCCATGATGAGCTTAAGAGACGTGTCACATCTGCCCCTATCATTCAACCACCAAATTGGGATGAACCTTTTGAGATAATGTGTGATGCGAGTGACTATGCGGTAGGAGCTGTGCTTGGGCAAAGAATTGGGAAGAATTTGCATGATATCGCCTATGCTTCTCGCATGTTGGATGGAGCACAATGCAATTACCATACAACTGAAAAGGAACTTTTTGCAATGGTGTTTGCTCTTGAAAAATTCAGGTCATATCTACTTGGTACAAAAGTCATTGTTTTTACTGACCATGCAGCTCTCAGGTATCTTTTGAAGAAGAAGGAGTCCAAACCAAGACTGATTAGGTGGATCTTGCTCTTACAAGAATTCGATCTTGAGATCAAAGATAAAAAAGGTGCTGAAAACCATGTGGCTGATCACTTGAGCCGACTGAGGATCGAGGATATACAGATCGAAACAATAAGAGAGACATTCCCCGATGAGCAGTTGTATATGTTGCATTCCTCTACAAGACCATGGTATGCTGATTTGGTAAACTATTTAGTCACCAACGAATTCCCTCCAGGTTTGTCTAAACCCCAAAAAGATAAGTTACGAGCTGATGCTAAATATTATTTTTGGGACGATCCTTACCTTTGGAAATTTTGTGCGGATCAAATAGTTAGGAGGTGTGTACCACAAGATGAATTTCATTCCATTCTCACTTTTTGTCATTCTCATTCTTGTGGTGGGCATTTTGGAGCAAAAAGAACAGCCCACAAGGTACTTGAAAGTGGTTTCTATTGGCCTTCTATTTTTAAAGATGCATATCACTTTTGCAAATCATGTGAAAAATGCCAAAGAACAGGTAATATCACTCATAAGAATCAAATGCCTTTAACGAATATTCTTGTAAGTGAAATTTTTGATGTTTGGGGTATTGACTTTATGGGTCCATTTCCTTCTTCTTTTGGAAATCTTTATATTCTTCTTGCTGTTGATTATGTGTCCAAATGGATTGAGGCGAAAGCCACACGAACTAACGATGCTAAGGTTGTTTTAGATTTTGTCCGGACTCACATATTTGATAGGTTTGGCATCCCTAAAGCTATCATTAGTGATCGTGGCACTCATTTCTGCAATCGTTCCATGGAAGCATTGCTACGCAAATATCATGTGACTCATCGAACTTCCACAGCATATCATCCTCAAACAAATGGCCAAGCTGAAATTTCAAATCGAGAAATCAAGTCCATTTTGGAAAAAACAGTGCAACCTAACCGGCGAGATTGGAGTCTACGTCTTGGAGATGCACTTTGGGCTTATCGGACTGCTTATAAATCACCTATAGGAATGTCACCTTATAGAATGATTTATGGGAAAGCATGTCATCTACCGGTGGAGCTTGAACACAAAGCTTTTTGGGCCATTAAACAATGTAACATGGATTATAATGCTGCTGCGATTGCAAGAAAGTTGCAATTGCAAGAGTTGGAAGAAATTCGAAATGATGCTTACGAGAATGCAAGGATTTACAAAGAAAAGACTAAGAGTCTCCATGACCGAATGATTACAAGAAAGGAGTTTCATGTTGGAGACAAAGTCCTTCTTTATCATTCGCGTTTGAAACTTTTTCCTGGAAAGTTACGCTCTCGTTGGATTGGACCATTTGTTGTTTCTAATGTTTTTCCTTATGGTGCAGTTGAAATTACAAGTTTAGAAACTAACAACATACTCAAAGTCAATGGGCATCGTTTGAAACCTTTCTATGAAGGTTGGACGGCAGAACTCACCGCTTCTGTAGAGTTAGCTGAACCAATCTATGAAGAATGAGCATGCAACATGTCAAGCCAATGACATAAAACAAAAGCGCTTACTAGGAGGCAACCCAGCACAAAAAGAAAAAAAAAATCAGATTTGCTTTCTTTTTCCTTATCTTTTATTTTTCGTATTTTACTTTATCTTTGTCATTCTCTTATGTTCCTTTGCTTTTATTTCAACATTGAGGACAATGTTGTGTTTTAAGTGTGGGGGTATTGAGAGAATTTTGGTTTTCTTATTTTAATTTTCTTTGTTGTTCTTAAAAAAAAAAAAAATATTTTTGATCTTTTTAACTCCCATTGGTTTTTGAGAATATCAGTATTATGTATGAGAATTAATTGAGATAGATGAAGATATATATCAAATGAAGGAGTATGCATGAAAATTTTAAGGTTTAATTGGTTTAGGGATTGACTTTGAGAATATGCCATGTTGACTTTATAGTGTTATACCAATGCAAGCTTTTGAGCCTTCAACATTATATTCTTTGAGTGTGCATTCTTTTAATGATATGTATCTCTAGAACTTGCTTCATATCTTATTGAGATTATATCCCAATACAAATATACATGAAGATGATAAAGGCATTAGGAATTTTAACCCCTTAAGCCAAAAAGCCAACCTAAAGCATATTATCCTTAGTGAGCCCATTTTGAGCTTGTTTATCTTTTCTTTGCTTTATCCATGTATAAGCCTTAACTTTATATATGTTTTTCTTTTCCCCTGGCCAAGGATTAGTAGAGCATATACTTGTAATATCTCATGGAATTATGGTTGGAAATTATGTGAAAAGAAAGAAGAAATGATGCTTGATCAAAAGATGGGCAAAGTTGCGAAAAAGAAAAAAAAAAGAGAAGAATTTTTAAAAAAAATCAATAAAAAAATAAAATAAAATTCCTTAATGTTCTTGAGGTTTTATGTTGAAAGAGCTTGAAATCAAAAGGAGTTAAGCATTGGTGCTTAAAGATGAAAAATTTATGTGCTTTGATGGAATATTTTGTTTGAAGTATCATTTTTCAAAATGCTCTACTTTCTTTGGTTTGAACCTTTCCTTTTACTTTCTTTTACCTCACCTTAACCTCAGCCCCATTACAACCGGAAAATAAGACCTTTTGATTCATGTAGTAATTGTAATAAGTTGCTAATGGAGATGAGATTGAAAAGCAAGCTTATGGTAGAACATACTCTTTGATTGAATTTGAGAGATTTAAACACATAAACCCTAAACACATGAGTGTTAGAGTGTATATCAATGAGAGGACCTATCACTTTGGCATGGCATAGATTTCATTTAAATCCCAACGATTGATTGAGTTTTGAAGTTTGCATGTAAATAAATTCATGAGAATTATACTATTTATCCTTCATGATTGTATTCTTGTTTATAATGCTTGTACTCTTGGACATTGATGGGAGATTAAGAGATTGATCATAGTTATTTTCAATTTAATTTTATTTATCCTTTCTCGAGGACGAGCAAGAGCTAAGTGTGGGGGTATTTGATGTAACCATATTATTCGATAGTTTCACCCGCATTTAACTAGTGTTTTGCATATGTTATTTATATAAAATGCCTTGATATTCTTTGTTTATGTTTTGAAGGCACTTTTGGATGAAAGATACAAAAAGGAGTAAATTGGAGGTAATTGGCAGATTTGACGTTCAGTCGATATTTTGTGCAGAGCGTGAGTTCCAGAGATCGAAATGAAGTGATTCCAGTGGCATTAAAAAGCTAACATCCATACCTTTCTGAAAATGTAATGCAAGAAAAATAAAAAGAGAAAGATCATGGAAATCACATCCTTCAAAGTCGAATCTCGCAGTCTGCCAATGTTGACCTTTGCCCATTCAAAATTCAATATCTGGAGCTTCCGAAGTCCAATTGATGCAAACTCAATTTTGTTGGATTACTTACGCAAAGCTCTATAAACGCTCCAAATATCAGCCAAAAACGATGTCATATGAGGGAGATATGATTTTTCAAAGATGACAGCTGAATTCTGCCAGCAAGCAGGTTGCGTGAAGAAACGAATCCAAATTTCATCTAGAAGCATCCAAACCGACCAGCAATTTAGCTCCTCTAGTAAATATTCTAGAAGGTCAAGGAAGGCAGCCACCAACCTCAAGGCAGCCACCAACCTCAAGTCAGCCAGCAGCCAGCCACCAACCTCAAGTCAGCCAGCCGCCAGCCGCCTTCACACTACCACCATCTATTGATGTTCACACTTGAACTTTGATTTTCTTACTTACAATTTGTGTATAAATAGAGGGTGAGTAGAAGGAGGTAGAAGAAGAAGAAGGGAGGAAACACAAACTCTCCTCTCTACAAATCAGAAATTATGTATTCTTTCATCTTTAGGAGTAGTTGTTCAATAGATATGCAAGGCTAAGCTCGTTTTCTTGGTTGCAAGGACACAACAAACCTTCGGATTTCAAGAACCGTGAGATTTATTCTTCCTTTTATTTTCAGTTTATGTTATGAATGAGTATGATTGTTTTCCTATGCATATTTCCTATGATTGTTTATCTTAATTGCTAGAGCGGACTCTAAGTTATTATTGTGAACAATCTATTGCTAAGTTTGATATCAAAACCGGAGTTGTGGTATATAAACTTGTGAAGCAACTGAGCTTGATAATTGTAGCGGAACTACGTTATTAAACTTAGGGAGAACATTCAGTCATAGCAACACAAATTGACAACTTGGTTGTTAAGATTAATGAATTTATCTGGATCTTAAGGCTGCCATTGGATTAAATCATTAGTGCGGACACTATGATTGTTTGTTGGTTAGGGTTAGTTATACGGCGTATCCGTTAATTAACCAATATTAAGAAAAGATAAAATTCATAATATAAACTGGAGTTTCGTTTCAAGGATCGGTTCTAATTTCCGTTGGTGGATGTGTGCTTGCAACCAAGGTTTGTTTTCTTGATATATTTCAGTTTCAATTGATTTTGTTTGCTAGTTTAATTTCTGCCATAGTTTAAATCATTGCAAATCAATCCCCCCCAATTACATAACGTACAACATAAAAATCTGACTTCAAACTTCTTCGTGGGATCGACCCCTTACTTGTTCTATACTATCTTGTGTGTTTTAAGCTAGGGTAATTAATTTGTGCGACCGCGACATTGCAACAGATCCTCTAACCTTGACATTTGTTTTTATCGTTGTTTAATTCTTACGTTAATCTTTCATCTCAAAGTTCTCATTAATTTCTTCATCTTTTGCTTTTATTATTATTATTATTGTTATTATTATTATTTACATTCTGTTTATATTATATAATATATATCTTTGATCCTTTCATAAACTCAGTATATAGGCTGGAAACCTGTGACCCGATTTTTTAAGATCATTCTCAGGTATAACAACGCCACGTACTGAGTATTATAACTATTACTATTACTATTATTGTTATTATTGTTATTGTTGTTGTCTTGTTATTTATAATTTATACAATTAACCTCTCTGTGGTTCGACCCCGGTCTTGCCGGGTTATTTATTACTTCGACACTCCTGCACTTGGGAGAAGACATCAAGCTTTTGGTCGTGTCACCCATAGACTACGGCAGAATCAGAAATCATTGACGAAAACTGTGTCCCTGCGGACCCAGAAATCATCACCAAGACCCAGTTCCACGGCTGACGTTGAAATCTTCAACGCACATAGACGACGTTAGAATCAGAAATCATTGAGGAAAACTGAGTCCCTACTAATACCAAGATCATCACCGCAACCTAGTTCCACGGCTGGCGCTAAAATCTTCAGCGCCAATAGACAATTTAAGATTCAGAAATGATTTGAGAAAACTGAGTCCCTGCCGGCAGAGAAATCATTACCGGAACCTAGTTCCATGGCTGATGCTGAAATCTTCAGCGCCCACAGACTACGGCAGAATCAGAAATCATTGATGAAAACTGAGTCCCTGCGGGCTAGAAATCATCACCGGAACCCAGTTCCACGGGTGATGCTGAAATCTTCAACGCCCATAGACAACGTCAGAATCAGAAAACTGCGTCCCGGGAACCCAGTTCCACCGCTGATGCTGAAATCTTCAGCGCCCATAGACTGCATTAGAATCAGAAATCATTGACAAAAACCGAGTCCCTACAGACACCTAGATCATCACCGCAACCCGGTTCCACGGCTGACGCTGAAATCTTCAGCGGCCATATACTACGTCAGATTTAGAAATAATTGATGAAAACTCAATCCCTACCGATCGAAAAATCATTATCGGAACCCAGTTCCACGACAAAGGATGAAATCTTTAGCGACCATAGACTACGGCAGAATAAGAAATAATTTATGAAAAGTGTGTCCCTACGCACCTAGAAATCATCACTAGAACCCAGTTCCACAGCTGACGCTGAAATCTTCAGCTCTCAGGAATATGGCAGAATCAGAAATCATTTGCGAAAACTGAGTCCTTGCAGACTCAAAAATCATCATCGGAACCCAGTTTCATGGTTGACGCTGAAACCTTCAGCCCCATAGACAGTGATAGAATCGGAAATCATTGACAAAAACTGAGTCCCTTCGGACCAAGATATAATCACCGGAACCCAGTTCCACGGCTGACGCTGAAACTTTTAGCGCCCTTAGACTACGGTAGAATCAGAAATCACTGACAAAAACTTAGTCCCTGCCGACCAAGAAATCATCACCGGAACCCAGTTCCACGGCTGACGCTGAAAACTTCAGCCCCATAGACAACGTTAGAATCAGAAATAATTGACGAAAACCAAGTCCCTTCGGACCCAAAAATCATCACCGGAAACCTATTCCACGGCTGACGCTGAAATCTTCAGCGCCATAGACTACGCCAGAATCAGAAATCATTGACGAAAACTGACTCCCTGCAGACCCATAAATCTTCACTGGAATCAAGTTCCACCGCTGACGCTGAAATCTTCAGTGCCCATAGACTGCGGCAGAATCAGAAATCATTGATGAAAACTTAGTCCCTGCCGACCAAGAAATCATCACCAGAACCCAGTTCCACGGCTGACGCTCAAATCTTGAGGTTGATAGACAACGTTAGAATCAGAAATCATTGACGAAAACTGAGTCCCTTCGGACAAAGATATCATCACCGGAACACAGTTCCACGGCTGAAGTTGAAATCTTCAGCTCCCATAGACTACGGCAGAATCAGAAATCATTTGCGAAAACTGAGCGCCTGCGGACCCATAAATCATCACCGGAACCCACTTCCACGGCTGACGCTGAAATCTTAAGCGCCTCTAGACTACAACATAATCAGAAATCATTGACGAAAACTGAGTCCCTGCGGACCCTGAAATCATCACCGGAAACCAGTTGCACGGCTGACGCTGAAATCTTCAGCGCCCATGGAAAACGGCAGAATCAGAAATCATTGACGAAAACTGAGTCCCTGCCGGCCCTGAAATCATCACTGGAAACCAAATGCACGGCTGACGCTGAAATCTTCAGCGTCCATGTGAAACGGCAGAATCAGAAATCATTTGCGAAAACTGAGTCCCTGCAGACCTAGAAATCATCACCGGAACCTAGTTCCACTGCTGACGCTGAAAACTTCAGCCCCATAGACAACGTTAGAATCAGAAATCATTGACGAAAATTGAGTCCCTTCGAACCCAGAAATCATCACCGGAACCCAGTTCCACGGCTGACGCTGAAATCTTCAGCGCCCATATACTACAGCAGAATAAGAAATAATTTACGAAAAGTGTGTCCCTGCGGACCCAGAAATCATCACTGGAACCTAGTTCCACTGCTGACGCTGAAATCTTCAGCTCCCATGGAATACGGCAGAATCAAAAATCATTTGCGAAAACTGAGTCCCTACGGCCCATAAATCATCACCAGAATCCAGTTCCACGGCTCACGCTGAAATCGTAAGCCCAATAGACAACGTTAGAATCAGAAATCATTGACGAAAACTGAGTCCCTTCGGACCAGAAATCATCACCTGAATCCAGTTCCAAGGCTGACGTTGAAATCTTCAGCTCCCATAGACTACGGTAAAATAAGAAATCATTTGCAAAAACTGAGTGCCTGCGGACCCATAAATCATCACCGGATCCCTCTTCCACGGCTGACACTGAAATCTTAAGCGCCTTTAGACTACAGCAGAATCAGAAATCATTGATGAAAACTGAGTCCCTGCGAACCCTAAAATCATCACCGGAAACCAAATGCACGGCTGGCGCTGAAATCTTCAACGCCCATGGAAAATGGCAGAATTAGAAATTATTGGGAAAACTGAGTCCCTGCAGACGTAGAAATCATCACCGGAACCTAGTTCCACTACTGACGCTGAAAAGTTCAGCCCTATAGACAACGTTAGAATCAGAAATCATTGACGAAAATTGAGTCCCTTCGAACCCAGAAATCATCACCAGAACCCAGTTCCACGGCTGACGCTGAAATCTTCAGCGCCCATATACTACAGCAGAATAAGAAATAATTTACGAAAATTGAGTCCCTGCGGCCCATAAATCATCACCGGAATGCAGTTCCACTGCTGACGCTGAAATCTTCAGCGCCCTTAGACTACGTCACGATCAGAAATCATTTGCGAAAACTTAGTGCCTGCGGACCCAGAAATCATCACCGGA
Organism: Populus tomentosa; assembly: GCA_018804465.1. Classification (NCBI taxonomy): domain Eukaryota; kingdom Viridiplantae; phylum Streptophyta; class Magnoliopsida; order Malpighiales; family Salicaceae; genus Populus; species Populus tomentosa. The sequence continues at coordinate 4,805,108 of CM031991.1, read as the reverse complement.
CCTAGTTCCACGGCTGACACTGAAATCTTGAGCACCCATAGACTACGGCAAAATCAGAAACCATTGATGAAAACCGTGTCCCTGCAGACCCAGAAATCATCAGCGGAACCAGTTCCATGGCTGACGCAGAAACTTTCACCGCCCATAGACTACATGTGAAACCCTAGAAATTTTATGATTTAAATATACGGATGTATAACCTGCCATGTAAACGTAAGACTGAAAGTGATATATAATGGAGGGGATGACCTCCATAAAATGAATTTTGTTTTAGAATTCATAAAGACAAAGAAACTGGTAACGTGTTTTGATGAATAAAATAATGAGAGAAATGACAAAATGAATATATTCCAAAATAATAAAATGACCTTAAAGGTTTAGAAGGATAATTGATATTATTTTATGTGAAGATTGAACAAGAAAATTTGGATAGTTGACGAAAAGTCATAAACTGACCAATTTTACATTAGAAAGCAGAGCTCTCAATCCAATCGTCGGATTGGGATGAAATTTTGCATGAAGTCTATTAATATGTTTTCCTACATTGGTGAAAGATATCATCCCAATGAGAGTTTGGTAAAGACTAACGATTTAAGTAGAAACAAACCAGATGGTTTCCATGAAAAAAAAACAAATAATATATAAATACATAAATGAGGGACATAAAGGTAATTAGTAAAACAATGGTGCCTTTAAAAACAGCAAAAGGCCACCAGATTAAAAAAAAAATAGAAAGAAAAACGAAAAGGGGGGGTGAGAGACAATAGAGAATTCGGTTACATAGAGGTGCAGGATTTGGATGAACCAACAATGTTTTGGTGGCCATATCTTTTAACTCCACCGTTGGATCATGTTGATTTTTGGATATATTGTTCTTCTCACACTCCTCTATAAACTGACCAGAGGGATTTGAAGGAACATAATCCATTGAGCATCCATCATCATCGGAAGTGTCCTGGAAAACAAAAGGAAATATACCTGCAGGGCAGTTTTGGTCGCCGGCCGATTTCTCTCTCTTCCACCGTTGGATCGTGCCTATTTTTGGATATGTGGTGAAACTAGATGTGGCCTACATTCTGGACGGAGGAGATCGAAAACGCACTCTCCGGCAAGGTTTGGTTCATGTTGAACAGTAGCTCATCCATTTTCAGGTTAGTTCGGTTTTATTCAAATCTATGGAGATCCAACCGTTGGATTATTCTGATTTTGAGATATATTGTACACAACACAATGATATATATTCTGACCGTTGAGTTCAAGGAAATAATCAAAGGTGGATGAGTTGTTGCTATTTGAATCTATTGCTAGTCTTAGTAAAACATTTAGGAAGCTTGATTTAATTACATGTTTTGATGAAATTAGAATTGTGTGGGTGTAGGGTTTATGTAAGATATAATGGTAAAATGTGCTCTTGTTATTAGTGTTGTTATAGATTAATTGTGTTGTAAAATGTGTTAGGGAAGTTTTGAAATTTGGATGAAGGGACGACAATAGAGAATTCGGTTACATAGAGGTGCAGGATTTGGATGAACCAATAATGCTTCGGTGGCCATATTTCTTGAATCCACCGTTGGATCATGTTGAGTTTTGGATATATTGTTCTGCTCACACTCCTTTATAAACTGACCGGAAGGATTTGAAGGAACATAATCCATTGAGCAGCCATCATCATCGGAAGTGTCCTGGAAAACAAAAGGAAATATACCTGCAGGGCTGTTTTGGTTGCCGGCCGATTTCTCTCTTTTCCACCGTTGGATCGTGCCTATTTTTGGATATGTGGTGCACCTAGATGTGGCCTACATTCTGGACGGTGGAGATCGGAAACGCACTCTCCGACAAGGTTTGGTTCATGTTGAACAGTAGCTCGTTCATTTTCTGGTTAGTTCGGTTTTATTCAGATCTATCGAGATCCAACCGTTGGATGATTCTGATTTTGAGATATATTGTACACAACACAATGATATATATTCTGACCGTTGAGTTCAAGGAAACAATCAAAGGTGGATGAGTTGTTTCTATTTGAATCTATTGCTAGTCTTAGTAAAACATTTAGGAAGCTTGATTTAATTACATGTTTTGATGAAATTAGAATTGTGTGGGTGTAGGGTTTATGTAAGATATAATGGTAAAATATGCTCTTGTTATTAGTGTTGTTATAGATTAATTGTGTTGTAAAATGTGTTAGGGAAGTTTTGAAATTTGGATGAAGGGACATTGAGTTCGTTGATTTAATGGATATATGTTTTTAGGCATTAAAAAGGATTGGGTCTAGTGGTAATTGAAAGAAAACTTGAAGAAAACTTTATCCTCCATTTAATGCAAAGATTCGGCCTAGACATATAAATGAGAGGATGAGCTTAATTGTTTTAATTGCTATGGAATTTGAGTTGAATGAGGTTAGAATAGATATGAAATGAATTGGTAAAGGTTTATATGGAATAATTAAAAAGGGAATCATCCCTCACCATGAATGAAGGCATTCGGCCAAATGAAGAAGAAATAAGGAGATAAGACTTTGATTCATTTTCTATGAAAACTAGGTATGGATACATATATTTGTATAAAGAAAATTAGGTAGAGTGTCAATTGGAAGAATTTTAAAAAGATTCAAATTCTCATCATAATATGGAATCCAACCAAAAATGAAAATCTTGAACTTGAGTTTATTCGACCTAATGTTATGGGAATTTTTATGGGATTGTGGTTTGTTGAATGCCAAATGAATTGTGTTGTGTTTGAAATAATAGATTAATGTGAGGAAAATATCATTTTGTGGAATTTTAACGCTGTCCAAATGGATAATAAAAGAGGAGGAAAAGGTTAAATTAAGGCGTACATGGAATTATGATGAAAATATGTTGTTAAATTTACTTAAGATGAAGTAAAGTGGACTTATGAAAAAGAATTGGAAAACTCATCATGAAATAAATAAATAAAAAATAAGGTCATTCGGCCAAGAGTTGGTTTGATAAGGAAAATGAATTAGTTTCAATGGTGTGAATAAATGCAAGGATGTGATGTTACTAAGTCTGTACATGAGGGATTGAGTAGACAAAAATAAAATAAAATAAAATAAAATAAGATTGTTAGGTCATGTTTAAAGATACTCAGTCTGGAAAAACAAGTCATGAAAAGAAAGGAAATAAATAAATAAATATGCGAATGCATGTGTCATGCGATTCTAAATTTAAATGAATTTTAGAATGGAATGTTCAATTATGATGGAGCCATATTTGATATGTATCTTTAATGATACAGGAGAGATTGCAAAATCTGTTCAGTAGCATGGGACTTTTGCGCGAGTTCAAGCATTAGGTAGGTGACTTACTCCTTCCTTTTTCATACGTTGAATAATGAAATACTTTAACATGAATATTACCATATTGTGTTATAACCGATATTAGCTTCTTGAACGCTTAAATGTTGGCAAATGGTTGATAAGCTTCGGCTAATGGCATCCGAATGGATGACCGGGAAGAAGGACTGATTAGCTTCGGCTAATGGCATCCGGATGGATGGTCGGAACAAATGAATGATTAGCTTCGGCTAATGGCATCCGAATGGATGACCGGGACGAAGGATTGATTAGCTTCGGCTAATGGCATCTGAATGGATGGGCGGGACAAAGCATGATTAGCTTCGGCTAATAGCATCCGAAGTGGATGACCGGGGTGAGTGAACGGTTAACCTCAGTAAATTATGCCTTAAGAGGATAGCCGGGTTTAAGATTATAGTTGATTGTAAAACAATTAGTGCATCTATATGTACTACAAATTGTTTATACCAAGCACATGAAGAAATTATAAACATGGCTAACAAAAGAAGTTAGCCGGATGTTGGGAAATTCATATGAAATTATCGGATTGACTTTGGCAACCAAGATGGGTTAGCCAAATTTATTTGGTAATTAAGAGAATTATCGAGTTTATTGGTTAACAAGGAAGTTAACTGGATATTGGGTAATTCGTATGGAATTATCAGAATAATTGGCTAACAAAAGAGGTTAGCTGGATGTTGGGTAATTCGTATGGAATTACCGGATTAATTGGCTAACAAAAGAGGTTAGCCGGATGTTGGGTAATTCATATGGAATTACCGGATTGACTTTGGCAACCAAGATGGGTTAGCCAAATTTATTTGGTAATTAAGAGAATTATCGGGTTTATTGGTTAACAAGGAAGTTAACTGGATATGGGGTAATTCGTATGGAATTACTGGATTAATACAAAAGAGGTTAGCCGGATGTTGGGTAATTCATATGGAATTACCAGATTGACTTTGGCAACCAAGATGGGTTAGCCAAATTTATTTGGTAATTAAGAGAATTATCGGGTTTATTGGTTAACAAGGAAGTTTACTGGATATGGGGTAATTCGTATGGAATTACAGGATTGATTGACTAACAAAAGAAGTTAACTGCAGGCTGGGTAATTCGTATGGAATTACCAGATGTACTAGTAATCTAGGAAGGTTAACAAAAAATATGGGTAATTATATGAACTTACCAGAATTATTGGCAATCGAGATGAGTAAGGTTTTGAAAAGAGTATGTGAATTAATTGATTGAAGTTAGAAATAGTAAATTCTAAATGTTATGAGCAAAATAATTAATATAGGACTAAGATATTGAGTAAATTACATAATCACAATTACTTGGAGATTAGAAGGGAATTGATAGATAATTGGTCACCATAATGACGGTGGCTAAGGGTATAAATTGATACTTGGCACTATAATGAGAGTGACCAAGGTTATGTGAAGGATGCTTAGTGACTGTAGTGTCGATAACTAAGATTGTATGCAAATAATACTTGGCAACCGTGGTTACAACGCATATGATGTTAATAAGAAAAATAAAAGGGGTTCGGTACGAATGGAAGAATCAAATGACATTGATTAGCTATCCAGGTGTGGATTGCTAATGGTATCAATGAGGTTTCATCGGTGCTGGTATTTCTTAAATTGATTAGTCTAGCCCAATATTGGAAGACAAATGATGCTAATAAGATTTATTAGTTTCGACGATTACCTTCTAGCAACAGATTCAGAAAAGGGAAATATTGATTAGCTATTCCAAAAGAATGAGATAAGCTAATGATACTAAGAAAGGAATATTTTGTTATCAAGTGAAAATTAATTTATAAGAAGATGGTGTTCGCAAACAGTTGAGTTGTGTTGAGATTTCCAAGATGGAATTATTCTTGGCAAATGAAATAGGATATTAGATGAATATTGGTAATAGATGGAAAATATATGTTGTAAAAGAGGTTTATGATGAATTGTATATATCAAAAGAAATTCCATAGAGATTATTATCTGCCATTGTTATTACTTGTTACTATCTTTTATATTTATGTGTACATGTTAATTTCTATTTTCAGGTCCATCAGGGTCGCGTCAAGAATAATACTAGTTTTAATATCTTTTGCTTTTGACCATGTAAATTATTTGTAAATTAAAAGACTGGTCTCCTAACTAAAAAAAAGAAAAAAAATTGAGATGTAATATTAATCCGTAAATTTGAATGTATGTCCTTACTCTAATGGTTGAAGCTCTTAGTACCTATTTGACCATGCATGTTTCTAGATGGAATTGAATCTTTCATTTGAACTACATTGTATGATGTTATTGAATAAGATGTTTTGTGTTGTTGATAATGAGTTGGGTTGAGACCCAGGATGATTGAGTCGTGATTTTGAGTTATGAGATGTGAGTTATTAGAAGTGTAAACAGAGTTTATGTCGATAACTTGGGACCTACTAGTATAGAGGAGACTTTGCTGAAATTTTGGTGGAACCTGTATATATATATATATATAAAAACAAAAATTACCCAAAAAATTTCCAATGTATCGTGAAATTGGATGTGGAAAATCGGGGTTGTTACACTACAGCAGAATCAGAAATCATTGACGTAAACTTAGTCCTTGCCGACCAAGAAATCATCACCAGAACCTAGTTCCACGGCTGACGCTCCAATCTTCAGCCCGAAAGACAACGTTAGAATCAGAAATCATTGACGAAAACAGAGTCCCTTCGGACCAAGATATCATCACCGGAACCTAGTGCTTGACCGCTTTTTATGATCGGCTTGTTTTAACTCGCAAGTGCACGAGTGTGCGATGTAGCAATTAACTCGGTAAGATCGAGGTCATATCCACATAGAGCTAGATCTGGAAATTAAGCTAGGTAACAAAAAAAAACTCAAGAGAAATTAAATTAACAATAACTTGGTTGAAAATAATTGATGGATTTGTTTTCAAAGATGAAAAAGTGTAAATAGATTTTAAAAGACAAGAAAAAGTAAGTCTTGGTCCAAATCAATTTTAATGGTGATGTATTGGTGATTTCTTCAACATATATAAGATAACTCAACCTAATATCAACGATGGTGATATTAGATCGGAAGATATTACAATGAAGTTTAAAAATATGAAGATTAATTATTGCTTAAGAATGAACAAGTACTTTCAAATTAAGTAAGACATTGAATCAAGCAATCTCTATACCAAAACTAAGGTTTGTGCATAAAAATTCAAGATTATAACATTACCTAAATGATTTCTAAAATTTCTTTGCAATAATAAAACATTCATGAAGAAAATGAGAAGATAAACAGTAAGATTCATTCATATCTTAAGGAACTCACCTCAATCACCATCATCCTTGATTTGGATCCAAGAAAGAGATTAGCCAACCATGATTATATATAAGAACACTTTAATAAACATGAAATAACTTGAATCAAACTGAAATAATAAGTTTTACAAACTAAAGAACCGAAATCTAGAAAGAAGAACACAACAGAATTTCAGTAAAAATTCGGACACAAATCTGACTCTAACTTTGGACAGAAATTCGACCCTCTTAGAAGCCTCCTCTGGAGATGGCTATTAGATACATATTTATAGGCAATTCTGTTAGATTTCCAGATCATTAAAGAACAGCTCATTTGGACATCTGAGTCAAAAGTTATAGGCAAAACACCGAAAGGTGTTCTGGAAAATTAAATCAGGCCAGCTTGGAGAACACTTTGGTGCACGTTTTTCTTCCTCCTTTATGAGCTGTTTCTTTCTTCTTTTTGATCCAAAATAATGTCACAATGTCCCCTCCAGCTTTCCATCCATGTGCTTGCCCTCTTGGATCAATTAATTGCCCAAAATAAATCAAATATTATTTGTTATGTGGACATGTAAGATCATGGATTGTGCTTGGGCTGATTTGGAGGCTGATTTGGGGCTGATTTGGGGCTGGATTTAAGCATCAAATAAGTATATAATTGTACCTATTATTTGGGCTAAGATTGACATTGAAACCTTGAGTGTTTGATGGCTGAAGTTTGCACACAACATAAGGTAAGTTTGGGCTTGAAATGGATCATATGATATTCTTTTCTAGAATTGGAATATAATTGATTTTTTGGGCAAATTTGGAGCACTTATTTGAACCAAGATTTGCTTCAATCTTCAACTAAATTTCTCTTCAATTCTTTGTTCCGAATTCCGATGTTGAATTTTCTGAAATAATTCAATTAAGCTCCAAAAACCTATCGAAACATTAAAAGAAACTTCATTACTAAAAAGCACATCACTTATTATAAAAAACTCAAATAAAAACAATAAATACATATGTAAAATAAAAGACTTAATGATACTTTTGATGCACAATCACACCCCCCAACTTAGATTTTGCTAGTCCTCAAGCAAAACAAAACATAAAACCTTTGAAATAAAAACAACAATAATAACATAATTAGGATCAACTCATCACACTTAAAGGACCTATCATGCAAACATTGGTATCTTTAACTTAGTGTACACAATAGCAAATAAAGAAAAATAAGCATACTCACATTCTCTAAATCAAACATCCATACAAAATTCCAAATTCAATCGTATTTATCATGCAACCAACATAATTGATTCACGCGAAAACTCAACTTGTAATCTTCCCTTCTCACTACTACAAACAAGGTAGCAAACTAGAGAAATATCTATATAATTTTTTTCTTTTTTCTTCTTTTTTATTTATTCTTTGTCTTTAAGTGGTCACTTTCCTTTTGACGCGAATACAAACATTTGTGATGAATGCACCCGGTTACTCACAAAGTCACAAACTTAAAGTGCTTTTGCATACTCATATTTCAAGCTGCTGTTTGACGTAAAGATAAACATTTGTGATGAATACCCCTAGTTACTAAGCAACTCAAAACATTGGAGTAGATAGAACTTTGTACACATTTATTTATTTATTTGTGTAATAATTATTACTTTATTTACTTAAACCTTGTTTAGGACTAGATCAAAAGGGATAATCACAAGTAAAGCATCACACTCATCTTTCATGCATAATCACAGAACTCACACAACTTTTACAAGGAAAGATGTACTTCAATAATCTTAAAAAAAAAGTATGCTATATCTTGCTTTATAAGATATTATCTATCCCAAATTAAAGCATGCAATGTTCAACACAATAATGAATCCAAAAATGTAATGTTGATCCTAAACAAGTCTCATTCAAATACGAATGCAAGTTTTTTTTTTTTTTTTAACAAGCATGGTTATCTCAAGCATTCAACATAATCAAATATCTAAAATTAAGTTTTACAGTATCCTCAATGTAAAAAAGAAAGAGAAGAAAAGTATAAAGATTAGAAAGCTGTTACTCCCCTTTTGTTTTCAAGGATGAATGTCTGATTGAATTGGACATGAGCTGACTTCTTGCTTGATTTTTTTTTAACCTGCATATCACAACTAAAAGAAAACATTGTTTTTTTTTTTTTGAAAATAAAAAACCTCACACCCCCCAACTTAAAATAATGCATTGTCCCTAATGCATGAACAAGAAAATATAAGAGATGGAAGAAAGAAAAATAAAATAAAAATAAAAATAAAAATAAAAATAAATAAAAATAAAAACTCATTACTTCTAATACTACAATGGTATTGGATCTTCAAGATCCAATGTCTCAACTTCAGCCACAACTTTTTCAAGATAAGGTTTCAATCGATGACCATTTACTTTGAAAACATTTCCATTCTTAGGATTTTCTACCTCAAATGCACCATGCTTAGAGATGGATTTAATCACAAATGGACCAATCCATTTTGTCCTCAACTTCCCAGGAAAGAGATGTAATCGTGAATTATACAAGAGAACCTTTTGACCAATATGAAAGGATTTTCTAAGAATATGTTTATCATGCAAAGCTTTCATCTTATGTTTTGAAATTTTTGCATTTTCAAATGCATCATTTCTCAGCTCCTCTAATTTATCCAATTAAAGCTTTCTATTTTTGCCAAATTCATTTTCATTGTCATTGAATTGTCGGATGGCCCAATATGCACGGTGCTCAATCTCAACAGGGAGATGACAAGGTTTTCCATAAACTAGCCTATAAGGAGACATTCCTAAAGAGGTCTTGTAAGCAGTGCGATATGCCCACAAAGCATCCACTAGTCGTAGGGACCAATCCTTACGGTTTGGATTGACTGTTTTCTCTAAAATGTTCTTGATCTCCCTATTTGCCAACTCAGCTTGGCCACTAGTCTGTGGGTGATATGGGGTACTGACCTTGTGAATTACACCATATTTTCTCATCAACATCCCAACGGGCTTGTTACAAAAATGCTTTCCCCCATCACTAATCATAGCCCGGGGCATGCCAAAACGAGAGAAAATATTTTCTTTCAAAAATTTGACCACAACTCGATGGTCATTAGTTCGAGATGCAATGGCCTCCACCCATTTAGACACATAATCAACAGCTACAAGGATGAATTGGTAACCAAATGAACTTGGAAAAGGTCCCATGAAATCAATCCCCCAACAATCAAATATTTCCAAAACAAGAATGGGGTTAAGGGGCATCATGTTACGCCTAGTGAGGTTACCTAGTCGTTGGCATCGATCACATGCAACACAGAAGGCATGGACATCTTTGAACATAATGGGCCAATAAAAACCACACTGCAAGATCTTGGCAGTGGTTTTCTTGGAAGAGAAATGCCCACCACAGGCTAATGTATGACAAAAATTAATGACACTTGGAATTTCATGATCAGGGATGCACCGCCTAACAATTTGGTCAGGGAAATATTTAAATAGGTAGGGTTCATCCCAAAAAAAAGTACGCACGTTGCGCAAGAATTTTTGTTTATCAAGTTTAGACCAATAAGAAGGAATCTGACTTGTGGCTAGGTAATTTGCTATGTCAGCATACCATGGAGAGCCAATGTAGAAAACAGTACCTGCACAAAATAAATTTTCATCAGCAAAGAATTCATTTATTGGAGATTCATCAGTTATGGTCTCATAGCTTGAAAGACGGAACAAATGATCAGCCACTACATTCTCTACTCCCTTTTTATCTCGAATTTCAAGGTTAAACTCTTGGAGTAGGAGGATCCATCGAATCAAACGTGGCTTGGCATCCTGTTTTGTGAGCAAGTATTTCAATGCTGCATGATCAGTGAAAACAATAACAAGAGATCCAACCAAATAAGACATAAACTGAAATCTTCAGCGCCCTTAGACTACGTCACGATTAGAAATCATTTGCGAAAACTGAGTCCCTGCGAACCCAGAAATCTTCACCAGAACCTAGTTCCATGGCTGACGCTGAAATCTTGAGCGCCCATAGACTACTGCAGAATCGGAAATCATTAATGAAAACTGTGTCCTTGCGAACCCAAAAATCATCAGCGGAACCCAGTTTCACGGCTGACGTTGAAACTTTCAGCGCTGATAGACTACGGCAGAATCAGAAATCATTGACGAAAACTGAGTCCTAGTGGCCCCAGAAATCATCACCGGAACCAGTTCCATGGCTGACGCTGAAACTTCCAGCACCCATAGACTACGGTAGAATCAGAAATCATTGACGAAAACTGAGTCCCTTATAAATCATCACCGGAATCCAGTTCCACTACTGATGCTGAAATCTTCAGCACCCTTAGACTACGTCACGATCAGAAATAATTTGCGAAAACTGAGTCCCTGCGGACCCAGAAATCATCACCGGAACCTAGTTCCATGGCTGACGCTGAAATCTTGAGCGCCCACAGACTACGGCAGTGTGAAACCCTGGAAATTTATAATTTAAATATGTAGATGTGTAAACCCTCATGTAAACGTAAGGTTGAAAGTGGTAATATTTCAATGAGTGATGAAAACCAAGATTTGAAATAATAGATAAATAATGATATATAATGATATATAATGAAAGAGATGACCTTTACAAAATGAATTTTGGTTTAGAATTCATAAGGACAGAGAAACTGGTAACGTGTTTTGATGGATAAAATAATGAGAAAAATAACAAAATATTTTTAGGAAATAAGTGAGGCAATAAAGAATGCATTATAATAAATGATAGTGCAATGAAAAAGGATAGGACTGAAGGTGCAAGCATCGATTAAAAATCAGTGATGTTATTTTGAAATGGTAATAAGCCCGATAAATAAATAAAGGTGGAAATCCTAAAATGAATACATTTCAAAATAATAAAATGACCGTAAAAGTTTAGAAGGATAATTGATATGATTTTTGTTTGTGAAGATTGAACAAGAAAAATCTAGATTGTTTATGAAAAGTCATGAACTGAACAAGTTTATATTAGGAAGCAGAATTCTCAATCTAATGATAAGATCGGGATGAAATTTGGCATGAATTCTATTAATATGTTTTCTTACCTTGGTTAAATATCTCATCCCAATCGGAGTTTGGTAAAGACTAACGATTTAAGCAGAAATAAACCAGATAGTTTACATGAAAAATAAAATAAAATACATAAAGGCATGAATGAGGGACAAAATTGTAATTATGGAAAAAGGTGCCTATAGAACTGCAAAGGCCACCAGTTAAAAAAAAAAAAAAAGAAGAAGAAGAGAAAAACGGATAGAGAGAGAGCTGCAGATTTTGGAGTAAAATCAATAATACTCCGGTGGCCATATCTCAGAATTCCACCGTTGGATCAAGCTAAGTTTTGAATATGTTGTTCTTCTTACACATATCTACGAACTGACCGGAGGGATTGAAAGGAACTTACTCCATTTGACAGAAATCATCATCGGAACTGTCCTGAAAAACAAAAAGGAAATGCACCTGCAGGGCAGTTTGGTCGCCGGACAATTTCTCTCTCTAACACCGTTGGATCACACTAATTTTTTTATATGTTATTCTTATTACACGTATCTACGAAATTACCAGAGGGATTGAAAGGAACTTCCTCCATTTGACAGAAATCATCATCGGAAATTCCCTGAAAAACAAAAAGGAAATGCACCTGCAGGGCAGTTTGGTCGCCGACCGATTTCTCTCTTTTCAACCGTTGGATCATGCTAAGTTTTGGATATGTGGTGCGCCTAGATGTGTTCTTCATTCTAACAGTGGGGATCGGAAACGCATTCTCCGGCAAGGTTTCGTGCATGTTGAACAGTAGCTCGTCCATTTTCAGGTAAGCTCGGTTTTATGCAAATCTAGGGAGATCTAACCGTTGGATCATTATGATGTTGAGATATAGTATGCACAACTCTATGATATGTGGTCTGACTGTTGGGTTTAGAACAATAATCAGAATTTGATGACTTATTGGCTTTTGAATCTATTACTAGTTTTGGCAAAATGTAGCAAGCTTGATTAAATACATGTTTTGATGAAATTAGAATTGTGTGGGTGTAGGTTTTATGGAAGATCTAATGGTAAAATATGTTCATGTTATTAGTATTATTATAGATTAATTGTGTATTCTTTATATGAGGTGAAATATGATTATTGTGTAGGAATAGTAAGGAACATCGCTATATGAACATGTTGATTGAATACAAAGGTAACTTGTTGGTTGTGTGGATATAAATGGGGTGGAACCATGAAGAAATTAAAATGAAAGAAATATGGAAAATAAAACATATTTAAAGCTAGCCATAAGTATTTTTGGCAAATTGATTAGTTAATGAAGATTGTCATGGATTCTAACTAGTAGGGTGAAATTGTTGTTATGATAATGATATAAGAATATTAATTGTTAAGGTTTGCCGCATATCTTTAATCGCACGAGGAGAGAGCGAAAGAAAATGAATAGTTCATCATTCTGTTGTATTAATAATAATATTAGGAGAAATCCCAAAAGGAATGAGTTTCCTTATTTTTTGTCTAATCTTTGCTATATTGAAAGGTAGGGAAATTGTTTGAATGTTTTGCTTTAGAATTGGTTTGAATTTGTGATTTAATGATGCCGAATGAAACGGAGTACGGAGTACCTGCGGCCCTAGAAATTATCACCAGAACCCAGTTCAAGGGCTGACGCTGAAATCTTCAGCCCCATAGACTACGTCAGAATCAGAAATCATTGACGAAAACCGAGTCCCTGCGGCCCTAGAAATCATCACCGGAACCCAGTACCAACGCTGATGCTGAAATCTTTAGCCCCATAGACTACATCCGAATCAGAAATCATTGACGAAAACGGAGTCCCTGCAGCCCTAGAAATCATCACCGGAAACCATTTCCAGGGCTGACGCTGAAATCGTCAGCCCCATAGACTACGTCAGAATCAGAAATCATTGAGGAAAATGGAGTACCAGCGGCCCTAGAAATCATCACCGGAAACCATTTCCAGGGCTGACGCTGAAATCGTCAGCCCCATAGACTACTTCAGAATCAGAAATCATTGACGAAAACCGAGTCCCTGCGACCCTCGAAATCGTCACCAGAAACCATTTCCACGGCTGACGCTGAAATCTTCAACCCCATAGACTACGTCAGAATCAGAAGTTAATGACGAAAACGGAGTCCCTGCGGCCCTAGAAATTATCACCAGAACCCAGTTCAAGGGCTGACGCTGAAATCTTCAGCCCCATAGACCACGTCAGAATCAGAAATCATTGACGAAAACGGAGTCCCTGCGGCCCTAGAAATTATCACCATAACCCAGTTCAAGGGCTGACGCTGAAATCTTCAGCCCCATAGACCACGTCAGAATCAGAAATCATTGACGAAAACGGAGTACCTGCGGCCCTAGAAATCATCACCGGAAACCATTTCCAGGGCTGACGCTGAAATCTTCAGCCCCATAGACTACGTCAGAATCAGAAATCATTGATGAATACGGAGTCCCTGCGACCCTAGAAATCGTCACCGGAAACCATTTCCAAGGCTGACGCTGAAATCTTCAGCCCCATAGACTACGTTAGAATCAGAAATCATTGACAAAAACGCAGTCCCTGCGGCCCTAGAAATCATCACCGGAACCCAGTTCCAGGGCTGACGCTGAAATCTTCAGCCCCATAGACTACGTCAGAATCAGAAATCATTGACAAAAACGGAGTCCCTGCGGCCAAAGAAATCATCACCGGAACCTAATTCAAGGGCTGACGCTGAAATCTTCAGCCCCATAGACTATGTCAGAATCAGAAATCATTAACGAAAACAGAGTCCCTGCGGCGCTAGAAATCATCACCGGGAACCATTTCAAGGGCTGACGCTGAAATCTTCAGCCCCATAGACTACGTCAGAATCAGAAATCATTGAGGAAAACGGAGTACCAGCGGCCCTACAAATCATCACCGAAACCTAGTTTCAAGGCTGACGCTGAAATCTTCAGCCCCATAGACTACGTCAGAATCAGAAATCATTGACGAAAACCGAGTCCCTGCGGCCCTAGAAATCATCACCAGAACCCAGTACCAACGCTGACGCTGAAATCTTGAGCCCCATAGACTACGTCCGAATCAGAAATCATTGACGAAAATGGAGTCCCTGCGGCCCTAGAAATCATCACCGGAAACCATTTCCAGGGCTGACGCTGAAATCTTCAGCCCCATAGACTACGTCAGAATCAGAAATCATTAACGAAAACAGAGTCCCTGCGGCGCTAGAAATCATCACCGGAAACCATTTCAAGGGCTGACGCTGAAATCTTCAGCCCCATAGACTACGTCAGAATCAGAAATCATTGAGGAAAACGGAGTACCAGCGGCCCTACAAATCATCACCGAAACCTAGTTTCAAGGCTGACGCTGAAATCTTCAGCCCCATAGACTACGTCAGAATCAGAAATCATTGACGAAAACGGAGTACCTGCGGCCCAAGAAATCATCACCGGAAACCATTTCCAGGGCTGACGCTGAAATCTTCACCCCATAGACTACGTCAGAATCAGAAATCATTGATGAATACGGAGTCCCTACGACACTAGAAATCGTCACCGGAAACCATTTCCACGGCTGACGCTGAAATCTTCAGCCCTATAGACTACGTGAGAATCAGAAATCATTGACAAAAACACAGTCCCTGCGGCCCTAGAAATCATCACCGGAACCCAGTTCTAGGGCTGACGCTGAAATCTTCAGCCCCATAGACAACGTCAGAATCATAAATCATTGACAAAAACGGAGTTCCTGCGGCCAAAGAAATCATCACCGGAACCTAATTCAAGGGCTGACGCTGAAATCTTCAGCCCCATAGACTACGTCAGAATCAGAAATCATTAACGAAAACAGAGTCCCTGCGGCGCTAGAAATCATCACCGGGAACCATTTCAAGGGCTGACGCTGAAATCTTCAGCCCCATAGACTACGTCAGAATCAGAAATCATTGAGGAAAACGGAGTACCAGCGGCCCTACAAATCATCACCGAAACCTAGTTTCAAGGCTGACGCTGAAATCTTCAGCCCCATAGACCACGTCAGAATCAGAAATCATTGACGAAAACGGAGTACCTGCGGCCCAAGAAATCATCACCGGAAACCATTTCCAGGGCTGACGCTGAAATCTTCACCCCATAGACTACGTCAGAATCAGAAATCATTGATGAATACGGAGTCCCTACGACACTAGAAATCGTCACCGGAAACCATTTCCACGGCTGACGCTGAAATCTTCAGCCCTATAGACTACGTGAGAATCAGAAATCATTGACAAAAACACAGTCCCTGCGGCCCTAGAAATCATCACCGGAACCCAGTTCTAGGGCTGACGCTGAAATCTTCAGCCCCATAGACAACGTCAGAATCATAAATCATTGACAAAAACGGAGTTCCTGCGGCCAAAGAAATCATCACCGGAACCTAATTCAAGGGCTGACGCTGAAATCTTCAGCCCCATAGACTACGTCAGAATCAGAAATCATTAACGAAAACAGAGTCCCTGCGGCGCTAGAAATCATCACCGGGAACCATTTCAAGGGCTGACGCTGAAATCTTCAGCCCCATAGACTACGTCAGAATCAGAAATCATTGAGGAAAATGGAGTACCAGCGGCCCTAGAAATCATCACCGAAACCTAGTTTCAAGGCTGACGCTGAAATCTTCAGCCCCATAGACTACGTCAGAATCAGAAATCATTGACGAAAACGGAGTCCCTGCGGCCCTAGAAATCATCACCGGAAACCATTTCCAGGGCTGACGCTGAAATCTTCAGCCCCATAGACTACGTCAGAATCAGAAATCATTGACGAAAATGGAGTACCAGCGGCCCTAGAAATCATCACCGAAACCTAGTTTCAAGGCTGACGCTGAAATCTTCAGCCCCATAGACTACGTCAGAATCAGAAATTATTGACGAAAACCGAGTCCCTGCGGCCCTAGAAATCATCACCGGAACCCAGTTCCAACGCTGATGCTGAAATCTTTAGCCCCATAGACTACGTCCGAATCAGAAATCATTGACGAAAACGGAGTCCCTGCGGCCCTAGAAATCATCACCGGAAACCATTTCCAGGGCTGACGCTGAAATCTTCAGCCCCATAGACTACGTCAGAATCAGAAATCATTGACGAAAACGGAGTACCAGCGGCCCTAGAAATCATCACCGAAACCTAGTTTCAAGGCTGACGCTGAAATCTTCAGCCCCATAGACTACGTCAGAATCAGAAATCATTGACGAAAACCGAGTCCCTGCGGCCCTAGAAATCATCACCGGAACCCAGTTCCAACGCTGACGCTGAAATCTTGAGCCCCATAGACTACGTCCGAATCAGAAATCATTGACGAAAACGGAGTCCCTGCGGCCCTAGAAATCATCACCGGAAACCATTTCCAGGGCTGACGCTGAAATCTTCAGCCCCATAGACTACGTCAGAATCAGAAATCATTGACGAAAACAGAGTCCCTGCGGCGCTAGAAATCATCACCGGAAACCATTTCAAGGGCTGACGCTGAAATCTTCAGCCCCATAGACTACGTCAGAATCAGAAATCATTGAGGAAAATGGAGTACCAGCGGCCCTAGAAATCATCACCGAAACCTAGTTTCAAGGCTGACGCTGAAATCTTCAGCCCCATAGACTACGTCAGAATCAGAAATCATTGACGAAAACGGAGTCCCTGCGGCACTAGAAATCATCACCGGAAACCATTTCAAGGGCTGACGCTGAAATCTTCAGCCCCATAGACTACGTGAGAATCAGAAATCATTGAGGAAAATGGAGAACCAGCGGCCCTAGAAATCATCACCGAAACCTAGTTTCAAGGATGACGCTGAAATCTTCAGCCCCATAGACTACGTCAGAATCAGAAATCATTGACGAAAACCGAGTCCCTGCGGCCCTAGAAATCATCACCGGAACCCAGTACCAACGCTGACGCTGAAATCTTTAGCCCCATAGACTACGTCCGAATCAGAAATCATGGACGAAAACGGAGTCCCTGCGGCCCTAGAAATCATCACCGGAAACCATTTCCAGGGCTGACGCTGAAATCTTCAGCCCCATAGACTACGTCAGAATCAGAAATCATTGAGGAAAACGGAGTACCAGCGGCCCTAGAAATCATCACCGAAACCTAGTTTCAAGGCTGACGCTGAAATCTTCAGCCCCATAGACTACGTCAGAATCAGAAATCATTGACGAAAACCGAGTCCCTGCGGCCCTAGAAATCATCACCAGAACCCAGTACCAACGCTGACGCTGAAATCTTTAGCCCCATAGACTACGTCCGAATCAGAAATCATTGACGAAATTGGAGTCCCTGCGGCCCTAGAAATCATCACCGGAAACCATTTCCAGGGCTGACGCTGAAATCTTCAGCCCCATAGACTACGTCAGAATCAGAAATCATTAACGAAAACAGAGTCCCTGCGGCGCTAGAAATCATCACCGGAAACCATTTCAAGGGCTGACGCTGAAATCTTCAGCCCCATAGAATACGTTAGAATCAGAAATCATTGAGGAAAATGGAGTACCAGCGGCCCTAGAAATCATCACCGAAACCTAGTTTCAAGGCTGACGCTGAAATCTTCAGCCCCATAGACTACGTCAGAATCAGAAATTATTGACAAAAACAGAGTCCCTGCGGCCCTAGAAATCATCACCAGAACCCAGTTCCAACGCTGACGCTGAAATCTTTAGCCCCATAGACTACGTCCGAATCAGAAATCATTGAGGAAAATGGAGTACCAGCGGCCCTAGAAATCATCACCGGAAACCATTTCCAGGGCTGACGCTGAAATCTTCAGCCCCATAGACTACGTCAGAATCAGAAATCATTGACGAAAACGGAGTCCCTGCGACCCTCGAAATCGTCACCAGAAACCATTTCCAGGGCTGACGCTGAAATCTTCAACCCCATAGACTACGTTAGAACCAGAAGTTAATGACGAAAACGGAGTCCCTGCGGCCCTAGAAATTATCACCAGAACCCAGTTCAAGGGCTGACGCTGAAATCTTCAGCCCCATAGACTACGTCAGAATCAGAAATCATTGACGAAAACGGAGTACCTGCGGCCCTAGAAATCATCACCGGAAACCATTTCCAGGGCTGACGCTGAAATCTTCAGCCCCATAGACTACGTCAGAATCAGAAATCATTGATGAATACGGAGTCCCTACGACACTAGAAATCGTCACCGGAAACCATTTCCACGGCTGACGCTGAAATCTTCAGCCCTATAGACTACGTGAGAATCAGAAATCATTGACAAAAACGCAGTCCCTGCGCCCTAGAAATCATCACCGGAACCCAGTTCTAGGGCTGACGCTGAAATCTTCAGCCCCATAGACAACGTCAGAATCATAAATCATTGACAAAAACGGAGTCCCTGCGGCCAAAGAAATCATCACCGGAACCTAATTCAAGGGCTGACGCTGAAATCTTCAGCCCCATAGACTACGTCAGAATCAGAAATCATTAACGAAAACAGAGTCCCTGCGGCGCTAGAAATCATCACCGGGAACCATTTCAAGGGCTGACGCTGAAATCTTCAGCCCCATAGACTACGTCAGAATCAGAAATCATTGAGGAAAATGGAGTACCAGCGGCCCTAGAAATCATCACCGAAACCTAGTTTCAAGGCTGACGCTGAAATCTTCAGCCCCATAGACTACGTCAGAATCAGAAATTATTGACGAAAACTGAGTCCCTGCGGCCCTAGAAATCATCACCAGAACCCAGTACCAACGCTGACGCTGAAATCTTTAGCCCCATAGACTACGTCCGAATCAGAAATCATGGACGAAAACGGAGTCCCTGCGGCCAAAGAAATCATCACCGGAACCTAATTCAAGGGCTGACGCTGAAATCTTCAGCCCCATAGACTACGTCAGAATCAGAAATCATTAACGAAAACAGAGTCCCTGCGGCGCTAGAAATCATCACCGGGAACCATTTCAAGGGCTGACGCTGAAATCTTCAGCCCCATAGACTACGTCAGAATCAGAAATCATTGAGGAAAATGGAGTACCAGCGGCCCTAGAAATCATCACCGAAACCTAGTTTCAAGGCTGACGCTGAAATCTTCAGCCCCATAGACTACGTCAGAATCAGAAATTATTGACGAAAACTGAGTCCCTGCGGCCCTAGAAATCATCACCAGAACCCAGTACCAACGCTGACGCTGAAATCTTTAGCCCCATAGACTACGTCCGAATCAGAAATCATGGACGAAAACGGAGTCCCTGCGGCCCTAGAAATCATCACCGGAAACCATTTCCAGGGCTGACGCTGAAATCTTCAGCCCCATAGACTACGTCAGAATCAGAAATCATTGAGGAAAACGGAGTACCAGCGGCCCTACAAATCATCACCGAAACCTAGTTTCAAGGCTGACGCTGAAATCTTCAGCCCCATAGACTACGTCAGAATCAGAAATCATTGACGAAAAC